>JAOTOM010003851.1:0-191472 GCA_034440615.1 Ashinkailepas kermadecensis
TAGTGGAGTCGATATCAGTGACGGGTGACCTCGGGTAGTGGAGCCGATGGCAGTGACGGGTGACCTTGGGTAGTGGAGCCGATGGCAGTGGCGGGTGACCTCGGGTAGTGGAGCCGATGGCAGTAGCGGGTGACCTTGGGTAGTGGAGCCGATAGCAGCGACCTTGGGTGACCTTGGGTAGTGGAGCTGATAGCAGTCACGGGTGACCTCGGGTAGTGGAGCCGATGGCAATGACGGGTGACCTCGGGTAGTGGAGCCGATGGCAGTGGCGGGTGACCTTGGGTAGTGGAGCCGATAGCAGTGACGGGCGACCTCGGATAGTGGAGCCGATGGCAGTGACGGGTGACCTCGGGTAGTGGAGCCGATGGCAGTGACGGGCGACCTCGGGTAGTGGAGCCGATGGCAGTGACGGGTGACCTCGGGTAGTGGAGCCGATAGCAGTGACGGGCGACCTCGGGTAGTGGAGCCGATGGCAGTGGCGGGTGACCTCGGGTAGTGGAGCCGATGGCAGTGACGGGCGACCTCGGGTAGTGGAGCCGATGGCAGTGGCGGGTGACCTCGGGTAGTGGAGCCGATGGCAGTGACGGGTGACCTCGGGTAGTGGAGCCGATGGCAGTGACGGGCGACCTCGGGTAGTGGAGCCGATGGCAGTGGCGGGTGACCTCGGGTAGTGGAGCCGATGGCAGTGGCGGGTGACCTCGGGTTGTGGAGCCGATGGCAGTGACGGGCGACCGGGTGTGGAGCCGATGGCTGGCGGTGCGGTAGTGGAGCCGATGGCAGTGGCGGGTACCGGGTAGTGGAGCCGATGTCGGGCGGTAGTGGAGCCGATGGCAGTGGCCGGGTGAGCCATGCGTCGGGTATTGGAGCCGATGGCAGTGACGGGTGACCTCGGGTAGTGGAGCCGATAGCAGTGACGGGTGACCTTGGGTAGTGGAGCCGATGGCAGTGGCGGGTGACCTCGGGTAGTGGAGCCGATAGCAGTGACGGGCCAGCTCGGGTAGTGGAGCCGATGGCAGTGACGGGTGACCTCGGGTAGTGGAGCCGATAGCAATGACGGGTGACCTTGGGTAGTGGAGCCGATAGCAGTGACAGGTGACCTCGGGTAGTGGAGCCGATAGCAGTGACGGGTGACCTTGGGTAGTGGAGCCGATGGCAGTGGCGGGTGACCTCGGGTAGTGGAGCCGATGGCAGTGGCGGGTGACCTTGGGTAGTGGAGCCGATGGCAGTGACGGGCGACCTCGGGTAGTGGAGCCGATGGCAGTGACGGGTGACCTCGGGTAGTGGAGCCGATGGCAGTGACGGGTGACCTCGGGTAGTGGAGCCGATAGCAGTGACGGGTGACCTCGGGTAGTGGAGTCGATATCAGTGACGGGTGACCTCGGGTAGTGGAGTCGATATCAGTGACGGGCGACCTCGGGTAGTGGAGCCGATGGCAGTGGCGGGTGACCTCGGGTAGTGGAGCCGATAGCAGTGACGGGTGACCTTGGGTAGTGGAGCCGATGGCAGTGACGGGTGACCTCGGGTAGTGGAGCCGATAGCAGTGACGGGTGACCTTGGGTAGTGGAGCCGATAGCAGTGACGGGTGACCTTGGGTAGTGGAGCCGATGGCAGTGACGGGTGACCTCGGGTAGTGGAGCCGATAGCAGTGACGGGTGACCTCGGGTAGTGGAGCCGATAGCAGTGACGGGTGACCTTGGGTAGTGGAGCCGATAGCAGTGACGGGTGACCTCGGGTAGTGGAGCTGATGGCAGTGACGGGTGACCTCATGTGGAGCCGATCTGTTCACGTCCATTCCTCTCAGCCAACTTAATGGCCGCAATGAAGCTATTCATCCAAGCTACTGGGTAGCACCGGGGTCAAACCATCAGGATCAACGACGGGATCTGTCACCTTTCAGCGAAATAGGACTTCGTTCACAGGCATGATCATCAGATGAATTGTCAGAGCATGGCATGTAGCTGTCGTGTTCTTTCACCGTACGATCGCACTTCCCCACATGGTGGTCAGTTAGACGTGGAGCGATTGTCAACATTTTTTTGCACGGGCATAGCTGTAATAAAATGCAAGGCTGCAAAGGCCCGTGTCAGGTTTGCTCTTATGCATTACATAAGCAAACGTCGGGTATTGTCGCATGACATGAGCACCCAGCCCAGTGCAGGGGTGGGAGCGACCCTGTGCCCTTCGCCACAGGGTCGCAACATTTTATCACCAAAAGTGTCAATAGGATGCCCCACAGACCCCAAATTCTTGCCAAATTTTGGCACGATCCGCTCAGACCTTCAAAAGTTAGCTTCGGTAAACCTAGGGGGGGGGTTATCCCCCTGTGTTGGTGATAGTTAAGGGAGGTGCTGACCCAGTGGAGAGTGCAGGGCAGTACGGTAGCCAGAGGGTCTCACGGGTCGCATTCTATAACCCTATGGATACGCTTAAAATGCCAAATAATATTTTTAGTTCACAACCTGTCGCTCAAAATCAGTACCATTTGTCGGATTGCTTGCATTTTCGCATTTTCTTAACCAGCATGAGGAAATTTTGTATTAGCATAAAGACATCCTTCAGTTGGTATCATTTATGGTGCATTTTCCTTATGGGTATCCCATCCTTGCGACCAGACTTGTGTTCGACTCGAGTTGAATCGAGAATCGACTCATGAATCAATCGTTTTTGGATGAGTCGCGAGTTGAATCGATTCTTTTTCACAAAATATATCTTGAGTTGAAAATGAGTCGAATCACTAGTCAATCATTTAAATCACAATGAGTCATTTGAGTCTTATGACTCAAATGCAAGTTATGAACAAATTATATAAAGCATGTATCTTTGTGAATAGTATGTCATGGTTGTGCATAATGCTGATGTGGATTGAAGCATTGTGCACTCATTGATTTGCATATGCATTGGCAACCATTCATCTCATTAGTGTTTTTTTGAGTCAATTACTTTATGCACATGCACATGCATTTATATATATATATATATATATATATATATATATATATATATATATATATATATATATATGCCAGCCATTACAGTTCATGACGAATAATAAACAATGTGAGGTGAAAACAAAGTTATAGCAAAAATAATATTCATATTCATATTCAACAGATGTTTCGATGTTAAAGCATCATCGTTGGTGTCTAAATAAATACAATTTCCCTTACTTAATTAGACACGGATGAAGATGCGTTGACATCGAAACGTCTGTCAAATAAATTATCTTTGCTATAACTTTGTTTTCACGTCACATTACATATAATATATATATAAGATGCTCGGACATCAAAACATCTGTGAAATAAATTGTTTTTGCTATAACTTTGTTTTCACCTCACATTATATATATAATGTGAGTTGAAAACAAAGTTATAGCAAAATACTTTATTCAACAGACATTTTGATGTCCAAGCATATTTATCGGTGTCTATTTAAATAAGGCAATTATATATACATATATATATATATATATATATATAATGTGTGGGCAGTTCACACTGAATCATATGGCTCATCAGTCTGATACCACTGAGTCGGATCTGAATCGATTCAAATTTCTGTCAGTCTGTTTGAGTCGCGAGTCGAATCATGCTTTGTGAGCTCTTTGTGAGCTCTGAGTTTGAATTGAGTCGAATCAAATAATTTTGACCTGCTCTGAATGATGAGTCGAATCAGATCTCAAGATCTAAGAGTCACATGTGAGTCGACTGAAAAAAATTTGAGTCGAGCACATGTCTGCTTGCGACCCGTCAGCAACGTTTCGGCTCATTTAATTCGAAACGCTGCAAATCCCAGTTTGCCTGGTAAAGGCGAAGTTGCTCAGGGTTTGGAATTATGTGGCCCTTATTTGAAATGCGGATTTGGAACCATTTTTTACAGAGTACTCTTGAATGGTCATAAAATTGCTTATTTCATTGTCACTGTTTTTATTAATTGTAGATCATTAATTTGCTGTATTTCATTTTATATCGAGGAACATCAATTTTAATGTAAGAAATTTCCCATATTTGGTAGCAGGAAATCTCGCGTCAATCGCCTACCGCAGCCTGTTTTCGAAGGAGAGGAATGAGATTGCTCTCTGTGTTTTTGTCGATGTTCGCTATATCATGTTCAGAAGGGTTCGGAGGTGTCATTTCTATACTTTTGGGATGGCTCAAACCACTCCAACTTTCTTTTGAGCCATCCCAGTAAGGATTTGAGCTTCCCAATGGTTCCAAAGAAGATAATAAGAGTCATTAGAGCAACAGTGCACATCGCAAGCATGTCCAGAGATGATTAACAGCCATTGGTGTCTTGCCTTACGTGTCCTCCGTGCAGTGTGCTTGCATCTAGATCCTGTTAAGTCATCTAGATCCTGTTAAGTTATTAACCCTTTAACTGCTGTGTCCTGCTAGCATTACTGGGTCGGTACCTCCGCTAACATTACCACGGCGATTGCCAGTGGCAGTTAGACCCAATTCAAAAATGATTATTGTACTGTCTTCGACAATCAGACATGAACAGCTAACACGTCTGATCGTACCATTAACTCTTTCCGTTCCGACGTTTCCGGTCAGATCCTCACACCACGTCTCGGAGGGGTCAATTTATACCCTCCTCTAATTTCCAAACTAAGCGTTGCACGAAAACGAAAGTGGTGTCATCGGAAAGCGCTCGACGAGGAGGGCCCGAAACCATCCCCAAAATTTGATCCCCACACAAAAAAGTGACGTCACTAAGTGTGTCTATGTGATCACGACTGACATCATGTTTTTGGCTGTGGGGAGTTCATTTTGGGTGATATTTTAAGAGCAAACATTATTTGGAATTAGAAAAGGAAGGCCAAATCGACAAGGGCAAAATTCCCCATTCAACAAGCAACCTTTTTATTTTTATTTTATTTTACAAAGGTGGAGTTTTCAATTTTCTGGAATTTGTCTTTTTCTAATGAGTAGAGCGGACCGCAAAACGTTGTTTTAAGTCAACGTGCCCTCATAAAAGTACTTACTTTGGCCAGAATCTTCGATTTTAGTCCTAATGGCAAATATGCAAAACTAATACGTTATCAAAAACGAAAAAATCAAAACTTCCTGTGGTTCGTTTTGTTGCATCCCTAAAGATAAGCAAACGTTGAAAGTCCCACTAAAATATTTTTCTCCGTTAAAGCGTGATGACTGGCTGAACTTTTTTTGGAGGTAAATACACTTCATCTTGAATAACTCGTTGACCGTAGATGACATGACTTCAACATTTTCACACAACATGCCAAATTGAGGTGGGAAAAGGTGTGCCAAATTTCGGCGCGCTGCCGCGCGCGGTTTTTCACTGTCCGTGGAACATCTTAGGCGAGGCGTAAAATGACCTCCCTGAAACGGGCGGGTTAAGTTGTACACACAATTAACAACCCCGTGGAACAATGTTGACGATCATCCTTTCGTGTGCTTTATTTTGCAAACAACATAGCTCGACCAAACCAATAGAAAGAAAGCTACCATTGTTTGGAATGGATTGGCATGCCCAAGAAGCTTGGACAGGATTCTAAGGATAAGAACAGAGTCACATGAGATCCTAAAAGAGTCCCTAGTTGTGGAGAATGCTGAGAGCCAGTTTTAGAGCTGGACTGTCCTTGACAGCCTGAAAGGCTGTCGAGGACTGGGGAGAGGGCCCCTGAGAGCTAGAGC
The DNA here is from genome assembly GCA_034440615.1 of Ashinkailepas kermadecensis. NCBI lineage: Eukaryota > Metazoa > Arthropoda > Thecostraca > Neolepadidae > Ashinkailepas > Ashinkailepas kermadecensis. The sequence goes on from JAOTOM010003851.1 coordinate 5,661, forward strand.
GGACCGGACTTTGATGCTCCTGAGGATTGGGAGGAACACTGATGCTTGAAACAGGGCCACCTAAGGGCTAAGTAAGGAGAGCTCCGAGGGCGGACGATGTTTACCAGAAATTGTGAGGCCTGCCTCGGAGCTGCAGGATCCCCCTGAAAGCTAGAAAGGTTTGTCGAGGACTGGGAATGGCCCATGCAAGATGGGGAGTACTCCTGATGAATCAATAGTTACCCTGAAGCCAGCGAGGACTTGGCTTGGAAGTTTCTGAACTTTGTTATTGATACCTGCGGGATCGGGGACCCCTGAGAGCTAAACAGTCCTTCAGAACTGGCGAAGGGGGCAAGGAATACTGAGGCCAGCCTCAGAGATGAGACGTCCTTCAGAGCCATCAATGCTGCCGAGGACTGGGAAGGTCAGCCACTGCCACCTCAGGGTTAACACTGGCAAAAGAGGAAGAGTATGTTGTACGCATTACCTCTGTCTGCCTTGCCTCGGATTTCAACGACCAACAATGTTGTATGGCAAACAAGAAATGCTTGTGTCACTGGAGCACTTCGGGGAGTATGCATGCTGAGAGGCAGACATGCACGAGACAGGCTCTGGGGCACGACGTTTTCCACCATTTTAGAACAGATAGGCTCAGAACAGATTGCTCATCCGAACCGCGTGCCTTGTTGGGACAAAGTGCACGCAGCAACCGTGAGATGCGATCTTGTGGCACTCTAAAGTTCGTCAGACCGGGGATGCGGATAATCGCTGGGTCGGGCAGCGCGTCCACCAAGGGGTCACACAATTTACGAGCGATGTAACGATTAGAACCACTACCACGCTCCGCATTGTCTTCGTGCTGGTTCCCGTCAAACACAGGCACGGGATATATTTGTTGTGATGATCTAGGGGCCTTCACAAACAGCCAATAACGCTTTGGGTTGTTCTAGGCAACACTGATTATACCCATACCCTCCAGGTATTCCCGGAAATTTAAATCAGTCTGAAGTTGGAATTCAGCCCGGATAGCGATGCACCGGCTTCTGTATTCAGCGGCGGGTCGAACCTTGTTATCCGTGTGGGAGGTCTCCGCCTCCGGCATCAAGCGTCTGGGAGAACTATCATACCACGGTGCCGGTGGGTATATCTGGGAGGTCTCCGCCTCCGGCATCAAGCGTCTGGGAGAACTATCATACCACGGTGCCGGTGGGTATATCTGGGAGGTCTCCGCCTCCGGCATCAAGCGTCTGGGAGAACTATCATACCACGGTGCCGGTGGGTATATCTGGGAGGTCTCCGCCTCCGGCATCAAGCGTCTGGGAGAACTATCATACCACGGTGCCGGTGGGTATATCTGGGAGGTCTCCGCCTCCGGCATCAAGCGCCTGGGAGAACTATCATACCACGGTGCCGGTGGGTATATCTGACGGAGGTCTCCGCCTCCGGCATCAAGCGTCTGGGAGAACTATCATACCACGGTGCCGGTGGGTATATCTGACGGAGGTCTCCGCCTCCGGCATCAAGCGTCTGGGAGAACTATCATACCACGGTGCCGGTGGGTATATCTGACGGAGGTCTCCGCCTCCGGCATCAAGCGTCTGGGAGAACTATCATACCACGGTACCGGTGGGTATATCTGGGAGGTCTCCGCCTCCGGCATCAAGCGTCTGGGAGAACTATCATACCACGGTACCGGTGGGTATATCTGGGAGGTCTCCGCCTCCGGCATCAAGCGTCTGGGAGAACTATCATACCACGGTACCGGTGGGTATATCTGGGAGGTCTCCGCCTCCGGCATCAAGCGTCTGGGAGAACTATCATACCACGGTGCCGGTGGGTATATCTGGGAGGTCTCCGCCTCCGGCATCAAGCGTCTGGGAGAACTATCATACCACGGTGCCGGTGGGTATATCTGGGAGGTCTCCGCCTCCGGCATCAAGCGTCTGGGAGAACTATCATACCACGGTACCGGTGGGTATATCTGGGAGGTCTCCGCCTCCGGCATCAAGCGTCTGGGAGAACTATCATACCACGGTGCCGGTGGGTATATCTGACGGAGGTCTCCGCCTCCGGCATCAAGCGTCTGGGAGAACTATCATACCACGGTACCGGTGGGTATATCTGGGAGGTCTCCGCCTCCGGCATCAAGCGTCTGGGAGAACTATCATACCACGGTACCGGTGGGTATATCTGGGAGGTCTCCGCCTCCGGCATCAAGCGTCTGGGAGAACTATCATACCACGGTGCCGGTGGGTATATCTGGGAGGTCTCCGCCTCCGGCATCAAGCGTCTGGGAGAACTATCATACCACGGTGCCGGTGGGTATATCTGGGAGGTCTCCGCCTCCGGCATCAAGCGTCTGGGAGAACTATCATACCACGGTGCCGGTGGGTATATCTGACGGAGGTCTCCGCCTCCGGCATCAAGCGTCTGGGAGAACTATCATACCACGGTGCCGGTGGGTATATCTGGGAGGTCTCCGCCTCCGGCATCAAGCGTCTGGGAGAACTATCATACCACGGTGCCGGTGGGTATATCTGGGAGGTCTCCGCCTCCGGCATCAAGCGTCTGGGAGAACTATCATACCACGGTGCCGGTGGGTATATCTGACGGAGTTCAACAATGGTTACATGATCGCAGCATCTACAACACATCGCAAAGCAAACTGATCGGGTTGCTAGTACCCACCGCATTTATAACATACGATGTGATCCATTTCGGGACATTGTGAAGCCCTTCATGCGCCCTGTGGTAATCATAAACTGGAGACCTCGCTACCGGAGGCGCTATTCCGTATTTGAAGGGGAAATGCGTCCTCACAGCAAGATGATAGCACCACCAAACGAAATAGCCAGGTCCAGGAGGTAACCACCACGAGTCGCAGATGACACTCCAGCACCGCCAAACGAAATAGCCTGGTCCAGGAGGTCACCACCACGAGTCGCAGATGACACTCCAACACCGCCAAACGAAATAGCCTGGTCCAGGAGGTCACCACCACGAGTCGCAGATGACACACCAGCACCACCAAACGAAATAGCCTGGTCTAGGAGGTCACCACCACGAGTCGCAGATGACACACCAGCACCACCAAACGAAATAGCCTGGTCTAGGAGGTCACCACCACGAGTCGCAGATGACACTCCAGCACCGCCAAACGAAATAGCCTGGTCCAGGAGGTCACCACCACGAGTCGCAGATGACACTCCAGCACCGCTTCACACTCGGATGGTGTCCAAAAGGATGTGATTAACACCGGCAGTAGGAGATAGCCGTTTTAATCAGCTCCTTAGGCCAGAACACCTCGAGTTTGAGCTCCGCCAAATCTGCAGATTCTGGTAGATTGACATCCCTGACATGGTATTTATTACCTTTGTAACCCAGCCTTACCACTCGCAGTGCGGCAGAAATCCCGTCGCAATGCTGGGAGATCAGGCTGACCGTGCCCCACGCCACCAGGGTCTGCTCTACGCCAGACACAGATATGCCGTAAGCGGCATGATTTAGTTCCATTCTTGAACTTTCAGAGTTATTTGAAGCATTTTGGTCGATTGCTTCAGTTCACCGTGTCAATCGGTTGTGTCAATCAGATCGGTAATTAAAACTGGTCAATCGGTTGTGTCAATCAGATCGGTAATTAAAACTGGTCAATCGGTTGTGTCAATCAGATCGGTAATTAAAACTGGTCAATCGGTTGTGTCAATCAGATCGGTAATTAAAACAGGTCAATCGGTTGTGTCAATCAGATCGGTAATTAAAACAGGTCAATCGGTTGTGTCAATCAGATCGGTAATTAAAACTGGTCAATCGGTTGTGTCAATCAGATCGGTAATTAAAACTGGTCAATCGGTTGTCAATCAGATCGGTAATTAAAACAGGTCAATCGGTTGTGTCAATCAGATCGGTAATTAAAACAGGTCAATCGGTTGTGTCAATCAGATCGGTAATTAAAACTGGTCAATCGGTTGTGTCAATCAGATCGGTAATTAAAACTGGTCAATCGGTTGTGTCAATCAGATCGGTAATTAAAACTGGTCAATCGGTTGTGTCAATCAGATCGGTAATTAAAACTGGTCAATCGGTTGTGTCAATCAGATTGGTAATTAAAACTGGTCAATCGGTTGTGGTGCAGTCAGTGGCGTCGCCACGAAATTCTTCCAGGGGGGGCAATGTTGATAGGGGGCCTCCTGCCCCCGAAAGGGGGCCTTCCCTGTGTTAGGGCCTCCTATTGCTTTTTAGGCTCTTAGTATGGTTCCTGAATGGGGAACATGATTTCATATTGATGACTTGTTTGTTCTTGGCATGGTGCATCATTTACGCAAAACGCAATAGCAATATTTTTTTTTTCGCTGAGAACTGAGCCGCACCAGGGTATAAATAAGCAAATGTGTATAAATTCGTCAGTGCCAAAATAAACCAATATCTGTATGCTTTATCGACGAGAAGAATCTTCCCGCGGGCCTCTAGATTGCAGCGAGCTGGTGGGGCTGGTGCTGAGCATATCTTAAAGACATCTCCCATTGATCAACCAACTTCTGTCCACCAAGTTTAACTGAATATAGCAAGGTTCGTCACTACTGTTAGTCATTCCCACCAGCTTGATCTCATAAACAAGCTTAAACGATCATTTCTCAGTCCTAGGACGACAATTTCGCGAAGGTGACAACGAGAAGTGGATTGAATTGGTTTTCTGATCGTCATCTTAGGAATTTATTTATTTTTATAACATTTGGTGCTGGCTGCAAGGCACTTGGCACAGAAGCTAAAATAACAAATCCTCCGCAAATAAATTCACGTCAAGAACAAGCATTGAACAACCATGCATCAATGGCAATGCAACAATGTAACAATGACACTGCATAAATAATGCAAAGCCTTCAAATTCCACGCCGTCACGCCCATGGTTTTCGCTGTGCTGTACCCTTTTGTAAATTATGTCGTTGAGAAGGTATTGATGCTGGGAAGCTCTAATCATACAGGCTGTAATCACAGAAGACAGGTTTGTAGGAAGAAAATGCATTTAAAAACATAATTTCTCCATTTAACATGGGCCATCGGTGTCGTTTTGCATGCTTGTGAGGGGGAATTTGCCGCATGAATGTTGGCGTCGTTCCCTGGGCGTATGTTTCTGAAAATTATTCGGGGACCAGTGACGTACCTATATTTGCGTCAAGGGGAGGGGGGTGGGGGGCAAACGTATTTGGAGGGGGTCCACCTACTTCATAAAAAGTCTTCCGATTTCGACCACTATTTTGTCAAAGGGAAGCGTTTTAAGTAAAATAATTAGTGACCAACTGAATTATCCTGTCGAGGGGCCTAATCTACCACTATCGTTTCTGATTCGTCGGATTTTAACCCTAGCTCCCCCACCCTGTTCGAATGTATTCTTTTGGTATCCCTTGATAAGTCACCTCGCACTGCTGAAATTACACGTACACAAATCACTTTAAAATGCAAAATTTCCCAATTTCAGACATTCCAGTTCATAGTGCCCGGTCGCCACGACGCCAACGTTAGTGCACGTGCACACCCATCTTGCGCACTCGGCGCATTCGCCACACTTCGTGCGATGCTACGGATTCTGCTGGGCCTCCTACGCTTTGCTAATTGCTGCCACATGATAGACTGGCGCCATATCTGACGTGATGAAATGCTTCGTATGGGCGTTCGCTGCGAAAATTCGATTAATGAAATTCGATCATTGGTTCCACACTTCCCATATTGTATGGTGAAGAAAGGCGGATACCCGCTGAGATTTGATGCACCTCATATCTTTGATTAAACCTGCTTCCAGGTTGGCTACCAAACCGAGTCCCTGCCTGAGTGTCCAAAGACCCGAAACGGGTATTTGTGCCCGTTTCGTATTTCTTCGTCTACGGATGTGTCTTAGGGCTCCAATCCATTTTTGTTAGAGGCCCAACGCATTTTCGAAACCCCTGCTCGCTTTAGGGTTTTGTTGCTTTCTTGTGCACCGATGATTTTTCTTAGTTGTCAGGGCGCTTTCAATGATCTCGATGTGTTTACTTAGTGCCCGGTATTTTTGTTCGTTTTGGGACCATGTTGCTTTTTGCGGCCCCAGCCTCTTTTCAGGCCCTTGTGCGGTCGCATGGCCCCTGTGTGCCTTGAGAGCTTCCGGTGTTTTTTTTTGTTTGTTTTTTTTAGGGTTCCCGGTATTTAGGGCTGCAACGCATGTTTTAGGGCCCTGTCGCTTTTTGCGAGACTGCGCTTTAGAGGGCCATTTGCATTTTCGGTCCCCGTTGTGCTCTTAGGGTCCCGCTGTGTATATTTGGGGCTTCTGACGTACATTTGTGGGGCCCCAGTACGATTTTTGGGGCTTCGGTGCGATATTTCTGGGTCCTAGCGCGACTTATCGCGCCCAGACGCGTGGTTCCGGGGACCCAACGCCAGTTATCTGGGCTCAACGCGATTTTGTGGATCTCTTCTGAATTTTCTTTAAATTCCGAACCCGTCCTGATTTTTCGAGTCCCTGGCGCCATGTTTTTGTATCTCGCCTCGATTTTCTTCGAGCTCCGGTATAGTTTTCCCATGCCGTACGGGATTTGTGAAGGCATCTGATGATATGTTCGGTGCTCCAGAACCATTTTCTTGACCCGGACTTTTTTGGAATCCATCCTTATTTTGGAGGGTTCCGGCTTTATTTTTCGGATACCGATGCGACTTTGGGGGTCACACGGTGCTTATGTGGAGCCCAAGACGCCAATTGTTGGCAGACCCGACGTCAATTTTTGATGCCCAGACCAAACTTTTGATACTACCGATGGGAACTGTGGGTCCGAGCGCGATATTTGGTGGGACCGGTTCGAGTTTGCGGGGCGCGTTATGCTTAGCTGTGGCCCCAACGCGATCTTGGCGGTTCCTGTTGCAGATTTTCGGGCCTCGGAGCGAGTTCTCTGGGACCCGCCGTATTTTCTTGGAGCCCCTACGCGAATTCTGGTGGACCGACGCGAATTTGTGTGGCCCCAGCGCGACTTTTGGGGGCCTCGGCTCGATTCTTGGGAGCATATCCCTCTTAGGAGGGAGGGGGCATTTGCCCCTTTGATATGCCACTGCGGCAACCGAAGGAGTTTTTGTTTTCAGCCGATGGCACCTTTCGGAGTATAAAAGCCCTCCGGGTAATTTTTCCAGACCTGTTCTTAATTTTCCGGTGCTGGGGTCAATTCGATCGAGTCTCGGTGTGAACTTTTGGACTTCGAGTTCTATTTTTTAAAGGTCCTGATGTGATATTTTTGGGTCCTGGTACGATTCTTCGGTCTCCAGGTGCGATTTTTTTTCGGTGCCCTGACACGCCTTTTCCAGTGTCCAACGGGTTTTGGGGGGACTTTGACCCGATTTTTTCGGGCGCGGTGACATTCCGGTTGATAATTGATTTTTGGGGCAGCTGCAACCTTTGGGGTCCAGCCGCGACCTTTTTGGTCCCCAGTGAGATTTTCAAGGGCTGCGACGCGACTTTTTTTAGTCCAATGTAATATTTTGTGTCCCGACGTCATTTGCTTGGATCCCTAGCCCGAGTTTTAGCGACCTGGACACTTTGTGTGGGTCCAATACGTTTTGGATGCTTTTGGTGTCATTGTTGGGGCCCCAGAGTGATTATCCATGTCCGGATTGTTTTTCGCTGCCCCGACATCATTTGTGTCCCAATGATATTGTTGGGGAACGGTGCGACCTATCGTGCCCCTAGCGTGATTTTCATGGTCCGGGCGTGACTTTTTCGTACCCCTAGGCTCAGCGTGATTTTCAGGGGCCCCGGCCGGATCTTTTTGGGCCCATATCGTGATTTTCAAGTACCCCAGCACGACTCCTACCATTTCAGGGGCTTCTTGCAAATTATAGGCCTCCTCTCGCGTCTTAGGGGTTTCGTCTCATTTCCTGGGGCCTCTTTACCGGTTTTGGATGTCTCCTCGTGCGTCCTACCCTCCTCCATATTCAATGGTCCTCCTCTCCCGTTTTGGAGGGCCTCCTCCCACATCCTGGGGCCCCTTTAACATGGCATGGGGCTTCCGCTCATGTTTCAGGGGCATCCTCTGCCAAATTAGGGGCCTCCTACCACGCCTCGTGGGCCTCCTCCTTTGTGCTCGCAAAGCTTGAGGGGTCTTGAGGGATCTTAAATTTTGGAAACCTCGCCTCCTTCCATACCTGCTACCTATCCCACTCCCATCTTCTCTCATTTCCTTGGAATTCCTTCCGGTCGTCGGGGCCTAATTTGGCCTTGGAGACCTATTCCGTCTTGAGGAACACCTCTCGAGTCCGGCAGGGACCTCCTGTTCTCTTCTAGAGGCTTTCTTTTTCAAATTAGGGGCCTCCTCTCCGTCTTGGGGGCCTTCTGTTCTGCGTTTTCATGCTATCTTTGCCCATTTTAAGGGTGGCCTCTTATCTCCTGGTGGACTCTTCTCTCTCAGGTGCCTCCTCTTCCAAATTACAAGCAACCTTTCCTATCTCAATTACCTTGTCATTTCCTGGGGACCTTCTTACCCGTCTTGAAGCCTTCTTTCTCGCCTGGGAGCCATCCCTCTTATCTAATGGCCCTTCCCTCCTATTTTAGGGGCTTCCTCGTTCATCATAGGGTCTCATTTCCAATCTTATATTGTCCTCTTCCGAATTAGGTGCTTCCTGCCACTTTTCTGGATCATCCTGTTCTATCTTGGTGTAACCTTGCCCGTTTTGGGGACTGCTTTTGCGTCTCTTAAACCTCATTTCATATCCACTGGCTTTCTCTTCCGCCTTAGGGCCTCCTCTCATTTTCTGAAGTCTCCCCTCCCGTATTGGGGCCTCCTTTGCAATCATGGGTCGTCCTTTGCAATCCTGAGGGCCTCCTTTGCAATCCTGGGGGCCTCCTTTGTAATCCTGGGGGCCTCTTTTGCAATCCTGGGGGCCTCTTTTGCAATCATGTGGGCCTCCTTCGCAATCCTGGGGCCTCCTTTGCAATCCTGAGGGCCTCTTTTGCAATCCTGGGGGGCCTCCTTTGTAATCCTGGGGGCCTCCTTTGCAATCATGGGGGCCTCTTTTGCAATCATGTGGGCCTCCTTTGCAATCCTGGGGCCTCCTTTGCAATCCTGAGGGCCTCCTTTACAATCCTGGGGGCCTCCTTTGCAATCATGTGGGCCTCCTTTGCAATCCTGGGGGCTTCCTTTGCAATCCTGGGGGCCTCCTTTGCAATCCTGGGGACCTCCTTTGCAATCCTGGGGGCCTCCTTTGCAATCATGGGGGCCTCCTTTGTAAATACGGGGGCCTCCCTTGCAATCCTGGAGGCCTCCTTTGCAATCCAGGGGTCTCCTTTGCGATCCTGGGGCCCCCTTTGCAATCCTGGGGAACTCCTTTGCAATCCTGAGGACCTCCTTTGCAATCCTGGAGTCCTTTTCAATCATGGGGCCTCCTTTGCAATCTTGAGGGCCTCCTTTGCAATCCTGGGGGCCTCCTTTGCAATCCTGGGGGCGTCCTTTGCAATCCTGGGGGCCTCCTTTGTAATCATGGAGGCATCCTTTGCAATCCTGGAGGCCTCCTTTGCAATCCTGGGGGCCTCTTTTGCAATCCTGGGGGCGTCCTTTGCAATACTGGGGGCCTCCTTTGCAATCATGTGGGCCTCATTTGCAATCCTGGGGGCCTCCTTTGCAATCATGGGGGCCTCCTTTGTAATTACGGGGCCTCCTTTGCAATCCTATGGGCAGGCGCGTCGATTTGTATCCTTTTGTGGGGGCCATGGCCCCACCAATGTTGATCTTGGCCCCCCCCATGTTGATTTGGGCCCCCCCCCCCAATAACCTATGCTATTTTTATGCTGATAAAAAGCTAAAGGAAAAAAGAAGAAAAACACTGTTAGACAGGGTGGGAATTAAAGCATTTCTTGAGATTTTATTTCTGAAAACATGTTTGCACTCCGGGTTCATACTGGATAGGATGGGCTTCACATGTACTCCGACACAAATGTGGGAACAAAGATATCAATAAAAACAAACAGAACGTCACCCAAAAGAAAACGCTGGTAATTCCACGTACGGTCACCACTCAAACTAATCACTTTTTGTAGCAGTCAGCAGCCGGACCACAGCTTCACACACTCCATCAATCTCAACCACCGGAATTGCCGACAACAACGCGCCAACAGCAACTTGCAAGATGATGCGCATGCGCACTGAGAACACTGTTCTCCGGCTCCGGAGCGGCGTCTCGGAATACCTGTGTTCGTGCCACCCTATAGTGGGAAACTTTGATGGTTTTAAGAGACGTCTCCGGAGTCCCGGAGGCCACCGATCAGAATTGGCTGCGTTAGCGTTTTCTGTTCTGAAATCTGTCTGTCAACCAATCAATGCAAGGTATTTTGCATATGACGTCATAACCATTAGCAACTTTGAACACATGGTTAACAGTGGCCACACAAGTTAACAGTAAACACAAGACCTTGACTGATCCTTTGCTTTGATCACATCCAACTGTGGCGTGTGCGGTAGCGGAGCTGCGTTCGTATTACGTGGGAAATTGGCTGCGTAGGTAGGTATGCGCTCTGAGCTGAGGGTGAAGTGTGAAGTATTTTTGTTTGTTTTTCATATGGCTAGCCTTGTACTGAGACCAACAGTGAAAGGAAAGGAAAACGCATTTCTCCTGTGAGTTATAAGAAACGAAACAGTGCTGATTATTACGGGTCACTGCCGGGCGGTGCCATCCATTGTTCACTTCTTTGTTCGTATGTTTTGGCATTTGATTTGACCAAAAATGAGAATGATATTACTTATGCATATTATGTTGGTACTGATTTAGGTTTTCTGGTCGTTTACTGGTAAACAGATTCCATGCATAAACAAATAATGTCCATGAAAATGTACTCGGAAGAAATCGGTATGCACTCCGACTCCCAACCCGGAAAGTAAGTTTCCGGCTCTGCTGTTAGGTACATAGAAAACTTAATTGATGTTAACCAGCACATTTTGTACTGAAAAGGAACAGATTTGGATTAGATAGTGGACTGACTATCCACCTTTTGCTACACAATTCAAAATTATGTGTAAAAAAACAAAATAGCTGGATTTCCCTCCATTGTGCAAGCAAAACTTACAGCATAAAATGTTAGATTCGCTGATGATTCATTTTAAACCAGATTGTCTTTAAAAAAATATGTTAAGCCACAAAACAATTGCATTGTCATACTCATGTTTGTACACACCACCAATGGCAAAACCACAAGTGAACAACAATCACAGTTATCATTGAGATTGTGGATATGCAAACTATAATTATCTTCAGCAGCCCACCTATTACACCATCAGCTTGATATTTACCAAGGTACCTACCTGCATGCCCAATGACAATGCATGCATTCAATATTGATATGGGGAAAAACGAGAGCCATGTGTGGGCAAATCTTCCAGCTTATGATAGATACCATTCAAGAGAAAAGTCAGCAAGAAGCTGCATGGACACTACATTATAATTGGTATTCCTAAAGGAATAAATAAGAAAGCCATGGCTCACATGACTTCTAAATCAAACCTTACAGTCATACAAGACCAATGCTATACAAGAAAGAGCCTTCACAAGACCAATGTCTGGTACGCCGCAAAAATACCATTATTAAACGCCGCAAAAATGCCATTATTTTAAAAGGTATACAAAAGTTCGCCTTTAAGCCTTGGTGACGTCACAGCTTTTCCTTCGTATATTGCAGAAATTGGTAGCATGAGGCATGTTTCAATTTCGCTGCACATGGGTGGGGGGAATGATTTTGTTTAGGCGTACCGGGCCATAGAGGTCATTTGCGCCGCCTTTAAAACGAGTACGTTACATGTCTGTCTATAAAAGCGGGTGTTTGCGATCAAGGTGCAGGCAGGTGGACGTTTACGTTAAGGGAATTTTACGTTATAGTTTGTGTGATATTTTAGGGGCTGAAGGCGGGGCTAGGATGGGGACATCCCCCTGATATCTAGATGGTTTTAATTTTACTTTACTCCTCAACAAAGTAATTTGTAGTTTGGGTGGGGGTGGGGCTGCGCATGAGACATACGAAGTTGATGCATTGCCCATATAGTTTTGCACGCTATATTTTTTTTTTCTCGACAAAGCTGAGGACTACCCTGTATTTGTATTTTGCATGCTGGCGCAGCTAGGCATAATCCGAGAATGCTTTCATTGAGGCGTTTGGGTGAGGAAAGACAATACCACGCAACAATAACCAGGAAATAGTAGCAATATAGTAATTACGTGTTTGAAGTTGCAAATTTCCTGTCTCCCTCCTTCAAAAATAAAATTGGGGTATAGCGGTCACCGGCCGTGATGTCTGTTCTTCAGAACATCCCAAACCGTGGCATCCAAAGACAAAAAGCCCAAGTACAAAAATCCAAGAATCTCAAACTAGCGATTCTGATCGACAAATATGACGGAGGGGAGACATTTGTGGTACAATTGCGCGCGATGTTTAATCCGGTGGCCAAACTCATGTGACGTCGCGCTGCTTCATTTTTATACTTCACACCTGGTGTCTCTGCAGATTGGTGTGGTTTTAAGCAGTGAATAACTTGCTGATATTTAATTCACAAGCAGGGGCGTCGATTTGTATCCTTTTGTGGGGGCCATGGCCCCACCAATGCTGATCTTGGCCCCCTCAATGTTGATTTGGGCCCCCCAATAACCTATGCTATTTTTATGCTGAGAAGAAAGTTAAAGGAAAAAAATGAAACACACCATGCTACTTACAAAACTTAGTTGATGCCAATCAGCACATTTTGTGCTGAAATGAAACAGATTTGGATTGGATAGTGGATTGACTCGCCACCTTTTGCTGCTAAATTGAAAATATTGTGGAAAAACAAAGGAGTTGGATTTCCCTCCACTTTGCAAGCACAATTTACATCATAAAATGTCGAGATTAGCTGACGATGATGCATCGTAAACCATATTGTCTGAAAGATCTGGAAAGCCACTAGACAACAATTAACAATATCATAATTATGCTTGCACACATGACCAATGGCAAAAGTACATGCATATGGAGCTTGAACTGGATTCATTCCATTCAATTTCCAGTCATTGTCAAACTTGCACACAATCCCGTCCTATCAACACTATTCTGTTTTCATTGATATTGTGGATACACAAGCTATATTTATTTTCAGCAGTGAACCCATCGCACTATAAGCTTGATATTCACCTAGGTACTCACCTATATCCCAATGGCAGATAGCATATATTCAATATTGATGAGCAGCACCCCAGTCTGGACCTGCACCAAGAGCCACATGTGAGCCAAATATCTGCCAGCTTATGATACCATGAAATATAAAAGTCAGCAAGAAGCTGCATGCACACGGTATTATAATTGCTATTCTTGAAGAAATTAATAGGTAGGTACTACTAAGCCGTAGCTTCCAGGACTTTCTAAACGAACCTTGCCAAATAGTGGTCGAAATCCGGTGCTTTCAACTAAAAACTGTGGGGAATGGGCATCCTCCAAATCCGTTCGACCCCTCCTCTGATGCAATTCCTAGGTACGCCACTGGGGGAGGGGGGCTGACGCCGAAAACCAAAAGTTTCCCCCCAACCGGTGGGCTAGGTCCACCAGTGCTAACTGCAGCCTTAATCCTTGGCAACGCGGTACATAGTTTATCGGCGCTTTACCGAGGCTTATCTACTGACGCACCCGAGCAGAAATCGGGCATATTCCAAATTCGATGGATAAATTCGGCGCAGCCTGGCAATCACACTCGTGACGTCACAGCTCAGAAATATGGGCCTATGGCGGTTGCATAAGTGACAACCACCTGCTTGTAAGTTGTACTAGGTCAAAGCCAATCACCAAATGTGTCTGGAGAGACTTGATAGACACTAGCGCGCATGAAATGCCACAAATCGTAACGGACGTTCCTCAGAACATCCAAAATCGTAACATCGAAAGATAAAAAGTCTAGTTAAAGAAATCCCAGCACCTCCACTGGCGGATCCAGGGAGGGGCCATTCCGGCCATGCCCCCCCCCCCCCCTCGAAGCACTTAAAGGGGGTGGGGACCATAGTGTCTTTTGGCCCCCCGAAACCACCAGAAGTGAACTAAATTAAAATGCAGTACACTTTGCAAGGGTAAAAAAATAGCGTATGGATGAAAGAATCTCCAATTTTAACGGGATTTTTAAAATATAATTGTTTGGAAGCCAGTATGGTAGCATAGTAAATTCTGATACACATCGAGAATTCCATGCTACTCAAGTTCTGCTTACAGCAAGAGTTGACCAAAATCGGATCCGCCAGTGTGTACACGTGCACGAACGTTGACGTGGTACAAGACGTTGAACGTGAACGTGAACGTTTTGGTAAACAAGAACACAAATCCGGTAACATATAGACGGTGGAGGTAGGTTGGGGCCCCTACACAGGAAATTATGTTCTCAATTATTATTGTAATTTTAATTTCTTTTTTTGAATGGGCCCCTTTACCAAATAGTGGTCGAAATCCGGTGTTTTTAACCCAAAAATAGTGGGAGCATTGGCACCCTCCAAATCCGTTAAACACCTCTCCTGATGCAATTCCTAGGTACGCCACTGGAGGATGGGGAGGGGGAGGGGAGGGGGGGGGGGCTTACACCGATAACCGAAAGTTGCCCTCCCCCCAAACCGGTGGGCTAGGTCCGCCAGTGAGCACCTCAAGTGCAAATTTGCGGTTGCGGTCGACAAATGTGACGGAGGTGAGACATTTGTGGTGCAATTGCACGCAGTGTTTAATCCGGAGGCCAATCTCAGCTGCCGTCGTACTGATTAGTTTTTTGTACTTCACACCTTCTGATGTATCTGTCGATTGGTGTGATTTTTAACCGTGAATAAATAGCTTGCTGATATTTAATTCCAAAAGGAACAGTACTTGAAGAACTTGGAAGGTAATCTTGAACAAGTCCAGTCCATGCCTTTTTCTGATTTGTGCTCAGGGTTCTTATGTTAATACCACATACCTACCATGTTTGTCTTCAAGAAGAGCTGTTTTTAGTTTACTTTTATTGATATTTTAATTCCACTGCTCTTAGTGCTTTTCTGCCCAGGATTGGGGAACCTAGTGTTGCATTTCCGTGCAGCAGTTGGCACACATTTTGGTAAATGCACAGCTTAAGGTAAATACTGATTTCTTGATTTTTATTAATGCAATGTTTAGGAATGTGATGAACATGATGTGACCACACATTTTGGTAAATTTGTGTTTTAAGGTGTTTTATGAATGCGTGGAATGTATCATTTCAATGCAATGTTTATGAATGTGACTCAGATGATGGGGCCACTCATTTTCTGTACAAATGCCTACATTTCAGGTTGTGAGCAAAAGAACAAAAAAGGCTTTGAATTAGGTGATATTGGGAAAACAAATTTGTTTTAATATAAAAGAAATGCAGCATAACCTAACCTAACCTAGCCTAACCCTGTGTTTGGAGAAAAACAAAACCAACACATCAAGTTTTAAAAATTTCAAGCAATATATTTTTTTTAAAAACCTAAATCAACCTAACATAATCTATCATAAGCTGTTTTTGAAAAAAAGCTCCATTTCTTTTAAATTTTGGAACAATTTTTGCAAAAAATGTCCAACTTAAAACACGTTACATGTGTAAGAACTTGTCCTGTTGCCACCTTAAAGCACAATAATTCTGGTTAGGTCAGTTTAGGTTGGGTTAGGTTTTTCATTTGTAAAATTTCAAGGAAATAAATTGCTTGATATTTTTCCTATTTTTTAAAAATTGTTTTCTCCAAAGTCAGGTTCGGCTAGGTTAGGTTAGGTGATGTTGCATTTTTAATGTAATTCTTTTTATGCTATGTTACCTAACTCAAAGGCCGTTTTTTAATGTTATTTTGTTCACAACCTGAAAAGTAAGCATTTGCACAGAAAACGAGTGGTGCTTAGTGACATTCATAAACATTGCATTGGAAATCTAACTTAAAAAATATTAGTAAAACACCTGAAAGCACAAATTGAGTGGCCTTTCCTCTGCAAATGCATGGTTTTCAATTGGGAGTAAAAACATCACCAAAAAGGGTGTGGAGTTAGGTATTATAGCATTAAAATCATGTTCAAGCTGTAGGATAACCTTACCCAAGCTAGTCCAACTTCCTATACAAGAAATTAATTGTTTTTAATTGAAATTTTGGAGGCATTTTTATCAAATATTTTCAACATAAAAACTAACCTAACCTAAGCTAGCCTGAAATGCATTTTTTTTCGTATGAAAATGATTTCAAAAAATTATTTCCCAACAAATGATTTTTTTTTCTAACTTACAACAAAAGCCTAGCCTAACCTAACAAACCTAACCCTTTTGTATGCTTCATGGAGGTAAAATGTGTGTAAAACTTGTCTTGTGGTTACCTTAAACTGCGATAGTACCCGACTTTTTGGTAATTTTTCAGCTCATGGTAATCTGTGACTTCTTTGAATTTCTTTTTTTAATGCAGTGTTTATTAATGTGCTGAACATGATGTAACCGCTCGTTTCCTCTGCAGATGCACACTTTTCAATTGTGAGGCAAAATAACACCCAGAAAGGTGCTTGGATTTAAGTAATATAGGATGAAAAATAATGTTCAGATTATAAAAAGATGTAACGTAGCATAACCTAATCTAACCTAGCCTAGCCTTCCATGCAATAAATGATTTTTTTAAATGCCCAATTTCCAAACAATTTTTTTGGTTCTCAAACATTTTCAACTTAAAAGCCTAACATAACCTAATATAGCTTGAACCGTCTTTGAAGAAAATCTTCTTTTTTTGTAATTTACTAACTTACAACAAAAGCCTAGCCTAACGTAACTAGGCCAAACCTAGCACCTTTGAATGATTCGTGGAGGTAAAATGGGTGTAAAACCTGTCGTGTGGTTACCTTAGACTGCAATAATAACTCTTTGTGTGCTACCTGGTGCACGTTATGAACCTCCGTCTGCATGCTGCATGGGAGCATTCCACTTATTGCTTCACAAAGAACAATAACATGTTGAAAGTACTATATTTTCAGGAATGCAATCCTGTGCTTAAAACATTTTCTGAGTTATACATTTGCAGATTAGATGTACATCACTTGTATTAATAAATATGATAAATTCATAGAAATACATACATGCACCGGTTTGTGGACAAAAGTTATTCTGGTGATTTCTAATGTATTGGAAAATTACACATTTTCATGATAGAAGTAGGCAAAGGTAAAGTACTTACTTCTGAATAGGTGGTCAGTTCACTAAGAAGACAGCAAATTCATTCAAATAGCATTAAAAACACCAGGTGGCCCACTCTTTTTGGAAACTTAAAATCGATGACAGTGCTTTCTTGAATCATGTTTAAAGCGCATAAAGGAAATGTATTGCTGACACTTGTAAGGAACTGATGTGTGTAACGTTTAATTAACATTTATAATGTACTGATGTTTGCGCATAAAATAAAGCTCACTATTATAAATAGCATGGGAAGTATGATGCCATATATCATGGCTAATTTATGGGCATAATGTTATGCAGTAGATTCCCTGCATTGTTACTTAGTTATTTGGGCTTTAGGGCACATCGACCATATAAATCATATAGCTCCATGCATTGATGTCAACTGATATATCGGTATGTTTGCAAATTCACTGATGAGTGAACCCATACCATTCCCACTGGGGTATAAAAGCTACATCGTAACATTGCTTCTACAATGCATATCACAGAAACCCATCTCGATTGTCCTACTCACTCAGAACACCATAGAAGTCAATTCATGAAAATGTTACTTCGTCCACTGTATTGTTAATGTAAACAGAAGTTTTTTTAACCACATGTTATGTCCTTCACAGTGTTGCTTCATCCACCTCCAACTCCAACCCTGACCAAACTTCAGGAGCGCATCCATCTCCAAAGCAGCCTGTGGAAGAAGGTATGCATTGCAGCATAACTACTGTGATCTGAATTCCATGGTACCCCTGTTGCCTTATAATCCATCCTTGCTGATCCACGTAGCAGATGTTTGACTTTCCTCAAACTGTCTGGAGAACTGGGGAGTTGAAATCACATGTGAGTGATGAAACAGATGAACTATTCCTGGATTCCTATGTTGCATCATTACATGGCATAGTGACATACCGAATGGGGGAGGGGGCATTGTGGGCAGTTGCCTCCCTCCCTGACAGGTTGTGGGGCCCCCAAGAATCCGCAGAGCTCAGGAAAAAAAGCGACATGCTCCCTAAAAATCCCACTCGGTCCACCAAAAATCGCACCGGGGCTCAGAAAAATCACATTGGGGGCCCCCAAAAGTAGCGCAGGGGCCCCCGATAATGACGCTGGAGCCTCAAAAGTTTGCACCTGGGCCCCTGAAAATCACGCTGGGGCCGCAAAAAAAGTCGTGCCGGGGTTTAAGAAAATCACGACGGGGGCCACAAGTGGTCGGTCCGGGGCCTCCTGAAAATCACTCTGAGACTGCGGGTACTAAGAATTCTCACCCGGACCCCTGAAAGTCACGCTAGAGGCATGACAGGTCCCACCGGGGCTCTAAAAGTCTCGTTGAGATCACCCAACAAATGAAGCCGGGGAAATAAAAAACAGTCCAGACAGGAAAATCAATCTGGGATCTCAACAATGGCTCCAAAAGCCCACAAAACTTGTTGGGCCCCCACAAACGTGTCGTAGCCACCAAAACTCGCGCAAGGGATCCCAACAAGTGACCACAAGGCCCCAAAAAATCGCACTTAGATCAAAACAATTTCACGCCGCTTCTCTTGAAAATCTCACTGGGACAAAAACGTCGCGCCGGAGCCCCACAAATTGCAGCTGGCTTCCCAACAACTATTATATACCCGGAATGTCACCCTGCGGACACAAAAATTGCGTCAAGGATCCACAAAATAAGAAGTCGTCGGACGCCGGAAAAGAAAACCTGTTTGGGCACCAAAAAAAAAAACGCACCAAGAGCCCAAAGAATCGTACCGGGGTCGAAAAATATCCTGCAGGGGGCTTACAAAAAAACATACCTCACCACAAAAACCACAAGGGGACTCTATCGAATCGACCAGAGTACCGGAAAATTCAGAATGGGTCCCGAAAGAAAATTATCCGAAGGGCCTTTCTACTCTCGATCGTGCAATCCGCGGAAAAAAACACGTTGAGCAGCCGCAGCGGCGTACTAAAGGTAAAAATGCCAGTCCCTAATGTTAGGCACCAAGGAAATACTTTCACCCCTCGTCATCACAGTTCAGGTCTGCTGTGCTCTGATGCTCCATCAAGGCCGGTGTGTTTTAGCCTGCATCTTGTCGCTGAAGTATTGTTATTTAAGCCGGTGTGTGTTGGTGTGTGGAGTGAGGAGGAGGATAACAGTGACGGTGACGGTGACGATAGATCCGAACCCACTATATGGCACTGCAGTCGCATGCTACTACTCAGAGTTGTTATATTGACATGTACTGTGCACTGCACTTTTAATTATGTGACTTCACCAGCTATTGGACGATTTTCCCCGTTGGTGAGGATGCTGAATAAATATAAACATACACATCGTCGTATAAAATCAGAACTTCTGAGATCTGAAAATATAGTGGGCGAAATCCGATGAGTTTTTTGTGTGTGGGGGGGGGGGTTCCAGTGCGTTGGCACTTCGCCCCCCCCGATGTTTTTCAAAAATCGACACCCTTGATGACTACCATGAATTTTGGGTCAGGACAAAGTTTTTTTTTATGTTTTACACCTCACTGGCATATTGTGGAATTCCTCAAAACTTTTTCAGGATCTAAAATGTGTAGGTGCAGCTATCAAGAATCAATTATCCATAGATGTAGTTTGGCAGGATCAATTATACATAGGTGTATATGACGTGATCAGTTGTCAAGTGTATGGCAAAGCAAACCAATAGCCATAGCTGAAGTGTGACATAATGCAGCATCTATGGGGTTGGGCCGCCGGCCCCGCAGTAAGACCTGCAGCAGGCCCCGCAGCAAGACCTACAGCCGGCCCTACAGCAAGACCTGCAGCCGGCCCTACAGCAAGACCTACAGCCGGCCCCTCAGTAAGGGCTACCGCTGGCTCCGCAGCAGAACCTGCCACCGGCCTTACAGCAAGGACCACTGCCGCGGGTCTCGCAGCACTCGCACCTAGACCTGCTGTTGACTCCGCAGCAGCACCTGCCACCGATCTCTCAGCAGCACTTGCCGCCGGTCCCGCAAGAATGTCTACAGCCACTGGCTCCGCAGCAAGATCTGTCGCCAGCTCGGCAGCATCCACAGCACTGTCTGCTGCCGCCTGCCCTGCAGCAAGGACTGCTGCCGCTGGCCCCGCAAGACTCGCCGCCGGCCCCGCAGCAAGATTCGCCGCCGGCCCCTCAGCAAGATTCGCCGTCGGCCCCGCAGCAAGATTCGCCGCCGGCCCCGCAGAAAAACTCGCCGTCGGCCCCGCGGCAAGATTTGTTTTGCCGCCGGCCCCGCAGCAAGACCTACCGTTGACCACGCAGCAAAGCCTGGTGTGTTGTGGAGTGGATCGTTGGTGGATCGTGGGTCGTTATGGAGTGACTGTGCGCACGACCAGGGAACAGGGCTCACCACAGTGGTGATCACAGCGAAGCGCGACGTGACGCTATGTACGCATTTGTATGTTTCTTCTACGTTGTGCGTTTCCGATTTCATCGTGTGGTATCTATATTGTTAGTTATAATCAATGATATGTGCATGACGCTACATCAATGCATACCGAAATGTACGGCGTAAGTTGTTTTTCTTCGTGCAAAATGATGCGTGTCGCCCTAGAGGAGCGATCTTGTATCATCCAAGATCATCACACTTCAAATGCCAAATCGTTGAAGGAAATGGTGCATCAAGTGTTTATTTGACATGACCTGACAGACACCAGTCCTTTGTACAGGTCATGTTAGGAAGAAAATTGACCATACCTTAAACAACTTGAAGTCGTCCCAAAAATCTGGGCAATGTATATAATATAAGCAATGTAATCGTAAATCGGGCAAAAATCCTGCAGGATTCAAGGCAATCAATTAGATCTTTAAAAAGGGAGGAACCGTAAATTTATTTAGAGTGATGATATCTGGCCTACCCCGAATAGGTGACCTGATATGACCTATGTTCGCAAGCTTTACACACCTGGGCGCCAAATGACCCTGTGGTCGGCGCGCCCTTAAACCCGAATAATCAATCAACATGTTCTACATACCATCTCAAATTACTGAAGAATATCTTACACTAAGTTTGAACTTGTTGCGTTGTTCGGTTCGTTAGCTATTCCTGAAAGACCGGCCGCGGTGACGGTTGCTCCCTCCCCCGACCGCGGGTGTGTTAAGACATTGCCTGAGATGACCTCAAGGCTGAATTATGTGCGTAATTAACTATTGACGATTCATTGGTAGAACCTAAATGCTTCGAACTTTTAGCTCCATCCATTCGAAGGGCAGTGCCAGAAACGCCAATGCTGCATTATATTGGGAAGCAGAAGATATTAAACCAAAAAATCCCGACCCTAATTATTTCCGAAGCTAACAAAAATGTGTTCCGACATGTTCCAAATGAAATGCAGATATGTATCTGGGATGGAAAAATTTCGAACCATATACCAATTTTTCACACACAATGTAGCTTTGGAAATTTTACTTATTTTGTCAGCATGTCTACATTTTTAAAACTTCAAAACCCGAATCAAATTTTTAAAATGTTTTTATTTCCGTTACTTACCTTCTGGGGTCTCGGCTACACGATCCGAAGTAGACATTTCATCAGTCACGGTATGGTTTTAACATAGGTTCGCAAATAGACCGGTAATTCCAATTGTGCGAACTACACAGGCCCGTACATATGCTGCTTAAAGTGTCTAATATATCAATATTGCGTTTGCAGTTTATTGTAATGGACGATAACGGATCTAAGGCAATTTCTCCACCGGTTATGCACTTAAATTATGGCGCAAATAAGCAACAAAGTGCAGAACATTTGAACATGCATAAATAGTACCAATAACAGCCACCGGAGGTGCTACCATCGATGTCCGCACTCGTTGCCTGTCGGGGTTGAACCGCCACACTGTAAGGGTTCAGACGACATTCCTATTCTCTCCTCATCGGGAAGTTGTGTGTTTCCAGCCCACTTTGCCACCGAGATGTTAGACGAAGGATGGGGGGTCCACCTCTCCCTATTGCGAGGTACAGGCTCTTCCAGTGTACGTGTGTAATGCACAGCCAGTGCACGTGTTTAGTGCACTTCCAGTGCACGTCCTTAGGGTGGCCGACCACCCCACAAGATTAACCATAACTCTTTACCTTTCCATATTCCCAGCCCACACCGCCCTTGAATGAGCCGTGAGAAGATACGCCCAACAATATGCGATACTATTTCACTGGAAGAATTAAACTTTGTATTCTTCTGGAGATGGTAATATCATCGGCTTCGAGTATTCTGTATTTTCCGTTAAATGTGTAATTTAAAGTCTTCCGCACTCTTCAAACTGAGGCCCAGCGGTAGTATTGGTTCACGCAGCGTTGCTCCGCTGACCCCACCGACTCCCGCCGGATGCCAGGTACTCGTGACCTTTCGACAGCTCATGATTTCCCCGGACAATCGAACTTCGTTTGAGCAGTCCGACCATCCCAGGCGACCTTAATCGGCAGGTCGGCCCACGCGACGCTCGCGTGGCCTGCTAACTACTGATGACAGCACCTGACGTCTCCACGTCCGGGGTAAGGAAACTGAAATATATTTCGGCCACGGGACTTCGTTAATAGTGATCACTTCTTGCTAGACTTAAAAAAAGCAAAAAAAAACAAACACAAAAACAAAAGCACACCAAGTGCGGTTTGTGATTGCACAGTGACCCGCTTCCATTCTTTCGCCATTTCCCTACAGGCAGCGTGCTTACACACGCGCAACATTAGCCGGCATTCAGCTGACCACAAACTCCTCGTGTTCAGGTCAGTGTTCCGGTCAGCTTACGGTCCACGACGGATGCGTCGTCACCGTCGGTCAGTGGCCATTGGTCACGACCTCGGAGGAGCGGTCGGCTGATGCGCAGGGTTATACAAATGGACTGCTCTTGGACTTCTTGATTATTATTTCGGTGAAGTGTCAATATTTGACATTTTCGTCCGGGCCGGACTGAAGCCCACGCCGGCACCGGAACGATCTGAAGAGGGGACCAAACTATCTGTTGGCCCTCCCACCAAACGGGGCAGTGAAATGACTTCAACATATTTATTTGATGGAGCATTCAAACTGGCATGATGGCATATTAAAACAAGTTATCTAGATGGTACGCCTGCGACAAAATATGCACTAAAATAAAACATTCGGTCGGCACCGGCGAATTTGCTCCTAAAAATGAAAACAATACGGATTACAAGGGGTCGCACTACAAAACCCTGTAAATAGACCTCAACACATACGGCAACTTGAGTTCCTCACAATACAGGAAGATAAGTGTGGAGTGTTTTTCAAAACGAAATAAAACCAATTACATTTCCACACCCAGAACACTCGGCTAATCCGAAAATCCTGTCTCGCCCCTACTCATTAGTCCTATGTAACATCAGGGGCTTTCTTGAAATTAGTGTAGTTGCATTTTTTCAGTTGTTGAAAATAGCACAGAGGAGACACGGACAATGCTAATCGTGAGCAGCAATCACAACAAAACAAGACGCTTCTGCTGCTTGGGAGGCGTTTGCAGAGCAGTGCCTGTGGCGTTAGCATGTGTTAAGGACACATCCAGCCATGGGTATCAGGCAATTACTTGCATCAACATGTAGGTATAATCGCGTCGAGTCCAGAAAATTCGCATCGGAGCCACGACAACTGGCGTCGGGGATCAGAAGATTCGCACCTGGGCACGACAAATTGTGCCAGAAATCGGACAAAAATCGCACCGGAGCCCCCCAAAATGCGCTGGGACACCAATAATTACCATGCCGGGTCCGGAAAAGGTATCGAAAGGTTGGTGTCGCACAATGCTCACAATACCCATAGTGCTGAACGTTTGTAAGCTCTTGCCGAACATGTTACTGAAGACAAAGGCTGGCAAGCACAAGGTTCGTCAACTGCAGCGCGGACGGTCAGACGCGGGTTCACGGATGCCAACAGGGGTTTATGGGGGGAGTCGTGGAGGCATTAAAATATGTAGGGGAAGGTGGGGATAGTGGACTACCTAAGGAATGACGTCAAACATTTTTTTTTAATTGGCGGGAGGAAACTAGAAGCTAATGTTTCTGTGAGGTAGTTCCATGTTTCGGCTTTCTTTTTTACTTGGATGATTTATATCTATGGCGGATATAAATTGGCATAAATTGACGTCGAAGGAACGACTACAATGTTTTGCGAAAAAAATTGCGAGGAAAAGTGGCCCACTGGTGGTCAACTTTACCTCGTCCCATAAAAAACATGATGTGACAAAAGCTCTGTCGTTTTTTTCGTTCAATACTTCAGTTTTCACATGCAGGCATGTTTATCGATGTACCGCAATTAAGCATGATCATTGATAAAACCAAACACTATAGGCTATGCATCTTTTATGAATCCACTGGCGCAGGTCACAAGTGAATTCATCATCATCTTTCTCCAAACAAGTACTACACATGTCATGAGCCCGCTCCTTACACTGGCAGCAGCGAGCCCACCTTTCTCACTCCACGGATCAAGAAAATGACTCGGCATACCGTACAGGCATACCGTATCGCTACCGTCTTCTTCAACCCACTCGTCACTTGCATGTCGGTTGCGCCACATTTTTCATATTTCTCTAGTCAGCTTCTTCGCTTTTTTCTTTTTGGATTATTGAACTGGGATAGACTTTCTCTTGTTTTTCATTTTCTTTTCGTCAACTTTCTTCTCGAACCCACTCTTGTATGGCATGCTCGTCAAGATCACACACTTGCTCTTTCTGCCTCCCCTCTTTGCTGTCCCTTGACTCTGACACCTGACTTGTGGAATTGGCATGGTTTTCTCCGGTGTAATTCCAGGAGTCGACGTACTTGGGCCTGGAATAGCCAAGGAAGAGTTACAACGTGCAGTGACTGAGACTGCGCACTGTTGCGGTTGATCCATGACCCCGGCTGAGGTCGTGCGCTGCTCCACCTGATCCATGACCCCGGCTGGGGCTGCGCGCTGCTCCGGCTGATCCGTGACTTCGGCTGGCGCATAGTCTTCATCGCAAAACACGTACCGGTCGCACAAGCAGATGCCTGTCCGCCGGAAGACACTGATCGCAGTCTTGGGAACTGCGGCACGGAGGTACGCTTCTCCGAACAGCTGGCCAACTTGGTGGATCGTCACAACTCGACCCGGGTTGTTACGGATCCACTTCTGTGTGGCCTGGTTGTGGAACGTGCTCAGGGAGAACATGAACTCCACATCCAGAAGTTGCAGTCGGTGAGTAGTGTGCGGCGGCAGCACCAGTAGCGTCACATGATTGGCTCTGACCAGGTCGATCACGTCCAAGTTCTTTGAATGCGATAGGTCAAGGACCAACAGTGCAGGATCGTGCTCAGTCGGCTTGGCGTACATCAGAAAGTGGCGAAACCACTTGCTAAAGGTTTCCAGCTGCATCCAGCCACAAGCGAAGCACGCGTACCCTGTCCTTGGCGACGTATTAGGATTAATCCGAGCTCGTGAAAAGGCGAGACAGTGCTGGATGTGTGGATGTGCTGCCCGCCAGCAGACATGCATATCACCGCTGTCGACAGCACACACAGCCCAGCTGAAGTCAGGCTTTCTACCTGACTCTGCCCTTTCTCGTCGAGCACCTTTGATGACATTTCCTGGACCGTGGTCAACCCGGTTTCGTCACAGTTAAAACTGCGGTGTGCCCGATAAATTTTCACTGTCCAGGATACCTTCCATGAGGTCAAAAACTACCCTACGTTCACCCGATTCACTGTTCTGGCACGGGCCGATGAAGGTTCCTCG
This sequence comes from Ashinkailepas kermadecensis, assembly GCA_034440615.1. NCBI lineage: Eukaryota > Metazoa > Arthropoda > Thecostraca > Neolepadidae > Ashinkailepas > Ashinkailepas kermadecensis. Next base: position 31,516 of record JAOTOM010003851.1, read on the forward strand.
GGAACCAGCAGGACCAGATCGGGATGCCGTTGTTGAAAGCTCGCGAACCAGTCCTGTTTCTTTGCTATAGTTATGCTTATTTCGTGTCTCTCAGCCATATGAAAAGACAAATACCGCCGGTATATCGTCGTCAATCCGAAAACCGCTTCTCCATGGATACAATATGAGCTTTTAGCTCGTTCTCTTGTTCAGCATTGAAGACAGGCCTGTATCGGCCAAGTTTATTCTGCACGGATACGATCCTATTAGATGATTGCTTCTTTAGCCACGTTATGAGGGTTGATTTTGGGACGCAGAATTGCTCGGAAGCTTTGAGGTAGCCCATCTCTTTATTTGCAAATGCGTGTACAGCTGCATTCACTCTTTCCTGATCCCACGACCCTTGGTTTGAGCTGCGTTCATACCTGCGCGGCATGGTGACTTGTGACAGGGCCTACAGCATGATCTGAATACAAGGTTTGATATATCACACAAACAAGGGACGTCCGTGTCAGAAACTTTTCAGATTGAATAGGGAAAATTGCCAATTAACATTAGTATGGAACCAAACCAGGGTGTTCAGACCCTCCCTCCCCTGCCCACCGGAATCTCCAGCCATGCCTGAAGACGTGGAAAAAATGCTGGGGCAAAGTGGACCAGCAAGGGGCAAAGCACACCACTTGTGGTTCGCTTTGCCCCAAATCACAATTCCGTGATTAGACGAATACTTCAGGCATTGTGGCAAATATTGCGGTTGTTAATTCATAGCACATCAATAGCTATACAAATACATGCCCTAAGCACCTGTTGATACGTACATGAGACATAGACACCCTGGCAATCTTCACATTCCCGCCACACTAAAATTAGATTAAGAAGTCGAAAAATACAATTTCTTATGCGGAGAGGAAACCCCGACCTCAATATCAAAGCCGTCGCCGGCGGAAATGCTTCAATATAATGCGTTATAACTGAGGACAATTGCACATATATCGCAGAACTTGCTTGGGCAGGAGAGTGGGTGGTTCGCTTTGCCCCGGTGGTCCGCTTTACCTCACCTTCCTCTACAGGAAGTTACAGGAGGCTATAAAGCTGCGGTAAATTGGGCCCCTCCACAGGAAAATTCAGTTGGCACGAGTTATTTTACTTCAAAAGTGGCCAACGGTGAAAGGGAGTGGTCGAAATCCGATGACTTCCTTAAAGGGGATTTCCCTTCAAAACCGCTTCCCCTGACGCCACTGACAGGAGGCTATTTTGCTGTTGGCACAGGTCGCATGACAGGATCTGCATTTACAGGGAGGTAAATGTTTGACTTATTCCAAACAGAATAGCGGTCCTTTGTCTTGACATTTGGTCGACAAGCCAAGATATAGCTTAAGCTAAATTATGGTTCCTGTCAGCGTTACTATAATGCTAACTGATCACACAATACGCGCTATGCATGGTTATCGAAGTCACATGCATACACACACCACTATGCTTCATTTCAGAGAACCTGTGGTAACTGATAATACGTACTGGGAGAACATTGTAATTCACTTTGTCTTCTTTCTTTGTGAGCCGTCAATGCAATAGGCAATTCACGAGGGTTATGCTTAGTGGGCCAATCAGGAGTTTCATAAGGGGGGGGGCGGGCGATTAAAAAAAAAAATGAATCCGAGACAGTTTTCGACACCCGAAGCACCCATGAAATTTAGGGTATTACATGATGAAAACTCAAAATATCCCCTTTTATCTGGTGTTTTTGGTTGCTAGGGGGGTGGGGTGGGGGGGGGGCTGGCCTTGGTTGCGCCTCTGCTTAGCACCAACATGCGGACCATTGCATACAATTTGAAACCGCAGCCTGTGGCTAATTGGTGACACTCTGACCGTGACGTACGTACGACACGAACTGTCAAAAATTATAATGACCTGACATTTAAACGTTACATTTCCCAGAGCGCCGTTCATTGCCACAATGCATGCAGCCGTGACTGATGCACATGTGCCGCCGCGCCGCAGCCGCTGCTGCTGATCAGCCTCCGCTGCTGCTGGTGATCAGCCTCGACTGCTGCTGATCAGCCGCTGCTGCTGGTGATCAGTCGCAGCTGCTGCTGCTGATCAGCCTCCGCTGCTGCTGATCGGCCTCCGCTGCTGCTGATCATCAGCAACCGGGGCGTCGCATGTTAATCGCATGTTAAACAAAATCGACCCCAACCATTTTCGTCCCCGGACCGTTCCTTAGCGGCGTTCATGTCAGCTCAAGCCCGACTTCTAAACTCATAATTAATTAGTCGTTAGCTGAAAGATCGCAGTCGCCCTCCCACCCCCTTCGGAGAACGAACCGCACCATCCGGTGCCGACGGGGGACGAACCGTACCATCCGGTGCCGACGGAGGACGAACCGCACCATCCGGTGCCGACGGAGGACGAACCGTACCATCCGGTACCGACGGAGGACGAACCATACCATCCAGTGCCGAAGGAGGACGAACCGTACCATCCGGTGCCGACGGAGGACGAACCGTACCATCCCGTGCCGACGGAGGACGAACCGTACCATCCGGTGCCGACGGAGGACGAACCGTACCATCCGGTGCCGACGGAGGACGAACCGTACCATCCGGTGCTGCCGACGGAGGACGAACCGTACCATCCGGTGCCGACGGAGGACGAACCGTACCATCCGGTGCCGACGGAGGACGAACCGTACCATCCGGTGCCGACGGAGGACGAACCGTACCATCCGGTGCCGACGGAGGACGAACCGTACCATCCGGTACCGACGGAGGACGAACCGTACCATCCGGTACCGACGGAGGACGAACCGTGCCGTTCGATGCCGACGGAGGACGAACCGTACCATCCGGTGCCGACGGAGGACGAACCGTACCATCCGGTGCCGACGGAGGACGAACCGTACCATCCGGTGCCGACGGAGGACGAACCGTACCATCCGGTACCGACGGAGGACGAACCGTACCATCCGGTGCCGACGGAGGACGAACCGTACCATCCGGTGCCGACGGAGGACGAACCGTACCATCCGGTGCCGACGGAGGACGAACCGTACCATCCGGTGCCGACGGAGGACGAACCGTACCATCCGGTGCCGACGGAGGACGAACCGTACCATCCGGTGCCGACGGAGGACGAACCGTACCATCCGGTGCCGACGGAGGACGAACCGTACCATCCGGTGCTGACGGAGGACGAACCGTATCATCCGGTGCCGACGGAGGACGAACCGTACCATCCGGTGCCGACGGAGGACGAACCACACCATCCAGTGCCGACGGAGGACGAACCGTACCATCCGGTGCCGACGGAGGACGAACCGTACCATCCGGTGCCGACGGAGGACGAACCGTACCATCCGGTACCGACGGAGGACGAACCGTACCATCCGGTACCGACGGAGGACGAACCGTGCCGTTCGATGCCGACGGAGGACGAACCGTACCATCCGGTGCCGACGGAAGACGAGCCGTACCATCCGGTGCCGACGGAGGACGAACCGTACCATCCGGTGCCGACGCAGCACGAGCCGTACCATCCGGTGCCGACGCAGCCAGCCATGTCTGATCGATCGCATTATGTGCGGGCCCCCGAGCGCTGAACTGATGACGAGTCTCCAGCACACTTTGAACCGCACCAATCTCCATATTCATTGACATGTCTTCGCCTCGCCGACACGGTCCCTGGTGACGGGTGTGGCAGATCACCCGACCGCTGGTGACGGGTGTGGCAGATCACCCGACCGCTGGTGACGGGTGTCGCAGATCACCCGACCGCTGGTGACGGGTGTCGCAGATCACCCGACCTCTGGTGGTGGGTCTGGCAGGTCACCCGACCGCTGGTGGTGGGTCTGGCAGGTCACCCGACCGCTGGTGGCGGGTGTGACAGATCACCCGACCGCTGGTGGTGGGTGTGGCAGATCACTCGACCGCTGGTGGTGGGTGTGACAGATCAACCGACCGCTGGTGGTGGGTGTGGCAGATCACCCGACCGCTGGTGGTGGGTCTGGCAGGTCACCCGACCGCTGGTGGCGGGTGTGACAGATCACCCGACCGCTGGTGGTGGGTGTGGCAGATCACTCGACCGCTGGTGGTGGGTGTGACAGATCAACCGACCGCTGGTGGTGGGTGTGGCAGATCACCCGACCGCTGGTGGCGGGTGTGGCAGATCACCCGACCGCTGGTGGCGGGTGTGGCAGATCACCCGACCGCTGGTGGCGGGTGTGGCAGGTCACCCGACCGCTGGTGGTGGGCGTGGCAGATCACCCGACCGCTGGTGGCGGGTGTGGCAGATCACCCGACCGCTGGTGGCGGGTGTGGCAGATCACCCGACCGCTGGTGGTGGGTGTGGCAGATCACCCGACCGCTGGTGGCGGGTGTGACAGATCACCCGACCGCTGGTGGCGGGTGTGACAGATCACCCGACCGCTGGTGGCGGGTGTGGCAGATCACCCGACCTCTGGTGGCGGGTGTGGCAGGTCACCCGACCGCTGGTGGCGGGTGTGGCAGATCACCCGACCGCTGGTGGTGGGCGTGGCAGATCACCCGACCGCTGGTGGTGGGTCTGGCGATCCCGACCGCTGGTGGCGGGTGTGACAGGTCACCCGACCGCTGGTGGCGGGTGTGGCAGATCACCCGACCGCTGGTGGCGGGTGTGACAGATCACCCGACCGCTGGTGGCGGGTGTGGCAGGTCACCCGACCGCTGGTGGCGGGTGTGGCAGATCACCCGACCGCTGGTGGTGGGTGTGGCAGATCACCCGACCGCTGGTGGTGGGTGTGGCGGATCACCCGACCGCTGGTGGTGGGGGGGGGGGAACACCCGGCCTGGGGGGTGGTGGCGGGTTACAGATCACCCGACCGCTGGTGGCGGGTGTGGCAGATCACCCGACCGCTGGTGGCGGGTGTGGCAGATCACCCGACCGCTGGTGGTGGGTGTGGCAGATCACCCGACCGCTGGTGGCGGACGTGGCAGATCACCCGACCGCTGGTGGTGGGTGTGGCAGATCACCCGACCGCTGGTGGTGGGTGTGGCAGATCACCCGACCGCTGGTGGCGGACGTGGCAGATCACCCGACCGCTGGTGGCGGACGTGGCAGATCACCCGACCGCTGGTGGTGGGTGTGACAGATCACCCGACCGCTGGTGGTACATTCGGAGCGACCGTCACTTCTCGTCCGGCGCTCTCGCTAGCAACATCCCATGCATGTCCATCTGTTTCCAGCATGATGTCCATCTATTTCCAGCATGCACGTCCATCTGTTCCAGCATGCACGTCCATCGGTGTCCAACATGATGTCCATCGGTGTCCAACATGATGTCCATCGGTGTCCAGCATGATGTCCATCGGTGTCCAACATGATGTCCATCAGTGTCTAGCATGCATGTCCATTGGTGTCCAGCATGCATGTTCATCGGTGTTCAGCATGCATCTCCATCGGTCAGTTCTAGCATGCATGTCCATTGGTGTCCAGCATGCATGTTCATCGGTGTCCAGCATGCATCTCCATCGGTGTCTAAGTGCCCATGTCCACCAGTGTCTAGCATGCATGTCCATTGGTGTCCAGCATGATGTTCATCGGTGTCCAGCATGCATCTCCATCGGTGTCCAACATGCATGCTCTACATGCAGTCTAACATGCACACGCGCAGAGCCAGATTTACATGTACATTCCCGACAGGCCTACATGCAAGGCCAGACATGAAAGTCCGACATACATACAGAGTTCGACATGCGTGCCCTATATGCATGCATAGAGACTGACATGCATGCTTTACAGGCCTACATAAAGAGACCGGCATGCATGCCCTACAGGCTCACAAACAGAGCCACACATATATGCTCTACAGGCTTGCATGTAGAGTCAAACATAAATGCCCTACAGGCCTACACACAGAGTCAGACATGCATGCCCCAAAGGCCTACATACATAGCGAGACATGCATGCCCTATATGCATACGTGAAGAGCCAGACATGCATGTCCGACAGTTCCGTTGGAACTGGTGGTTTCTGAGTGTGACTAACTTGACAACGGCGTACGCTGGCCAATTAAGCACTTGGGTGAAAATACATGAATAATTCCAGAGCTGTGACACCCACCTACCGAACAATACCAGCAAAGTAATAACACGTCCGACATAGGACCTACACCACCACCACCAACTACTTGCAATTTGTTCGTTCTTTTTGATGAAATCTACGATTACATGTGTCATCGTTGGCTGGCATACCAGCCCGATCCATAATTTAATGCTATCTGAAATGCCGGTTGGATTCCAAGTCGTGTTAATGTGTAATTCCATTGACAAACACGACTCGTGTGCATATCGTTAGAAACGATGCGGGTACCGGGTACCGGGTACTCGCGTGTGTGTATCGTTAGCAACTGTACCAGCTACCAGCGTATGTGTATCGTTGGCAACTGTACCAGTTACCAGCGTGTGTATATCGTTAGTAACGGCACAAGCTACCGGCTTGAGTATATCGTTAATAATGGTAACGGTATCAACTACCAGCGTGTACATATCGTTAGTAACGGTACCAGCTAACAGCGTGTACATATCTTTAGTAACGATACCAGCTACCAGTGTGTGTGTATCGTTAGTAACGGTACCAGCTACCCGCGTGTGTGTATTGTTAGGAACGGTACCAGCTACCAGCGTATGTGTATCGTTAGTAAGAGTACCAGCTACCAGCGTGTGTGTATCGTTAGTAACGGTACCAGCTACCAGCGTGTGTATCGTTAGGAACGGTACCAGCTACCAGCTGTGTGTATCGTCAGTAACGGTACCAGCTACCAGCGTGTGTGTATCGTTAGTAACGGTACCAGCTACCCACGTGTGTGTATCGTCAGTAACGGTACCAGCTACCAGCGTGTGTGTATCGTTAGTAACGGTACCAGCTACCAGCGTGTGTATCGTTAGTAACGGTACCAGCTACCAGCGTGTGTGTATCGTTAGTAACGGTACCAGCTACCAGCGTGTGTGTATCGTTAGTAACGGTACCAGCTACCAGCGTGTGTGTATCGTCTGTAACGGTACCAGCTACCGGCGTGAGAATATCGTTAATAATGGTACCAGCTACCAGCGTGTGTATCGTTAGTAACGGTACCAGCTACCAGCGTGTGTGTATCGTTAGTAACGGTACCAGCTACCAGCGTGTGTATCGTTAGTAACGGTACCAGCTACCAGGTGTGTATCGTTAGTAAGACTACCAGCGTGTGTGTATCGTCAGTAACGGTACCAGCTACCAGCGTGTGTGTATCGTTAGTAACGGTACCAGCTACCCACGTGTGTATCGTTAGTAACGGTACCAGCTACCAGCGTGTGTATCGTTAGTAACGGTACCAGCTACCGGCGTGTGTATCGTCAGTAACGGACCAGTAGCAGGATCGTTGTAACTATATACCGGCGTGTGTATCGTTAGTAACGGCACCGACGACCAGCATGTGTGTGTCGTGAGCAACGGTACCATGTACCGGCGTGTGTATGTCGTGAGCAACGGTACCATATACCGGCGTGTGTATATCGTTAGCAACGGTACCATATACCGGCGTGTGTATATCGTTAGCAACGGTACCATATACCGGCGTGTGTATGTCGTGAGCAACGGTACCATATACCGGCGTGTGTATGTCGTGAGCAACGGTACCATATACCGGCGTGTGTATGTCGTGAGCAACGGTACCATATACCGGCGTGTGTATCGTTAGCAACGGTACCAGCTACCAGCGTGTGTATCGTTAGTAACGGTACCAGCGTGTGCATCGTTAGTAACGGTACCAGCGTGTGTATCGTTAGCAACGGTACCAGCTACCAACGTGTGTATGTCGTTAGTAACGGTACCAGCTACCAGCGTGTGTATCGTTAGTAACGGTACCAGCTACCAGCGTGTGTATGTCGTTAGTAACGGTACCAGCTACCAGCGTGTTTCGTTAGTAACGGTACCAGCTACCAGCGTGTGTATCGTCAGTAACGGTACCAGCTACCGGCGTGATAATATCGTTAATAATGGTACCGGTACCAACTACCAGCGTGTACATATCGTGAGCAACGGTACCATATACCGGCGTGTGTATGTCGTGAGCAACGGTACCATGTACCGGCGTGTGTATATCGTTAGTAACGGCATCAGCTTCGATAAATTGCTTGGCCTGGCAATAATAGAATTAGATGATGGGCTATCGATCTGTGAAATTCCAAAATTAACAAGGCTGCAAAATTTCATTGTTTTTCAGCCGTGAACATAAAATATGCTTTGGTATTTCCACATTCTGGCACACCGCCCATGGTGGACATTCAGTACCTCACAGATCAACTTCGACCCAACATCACACGATCGAACTGCACGTACAATACTGCCACGTACGACATTAACGCGCGCACTGGAGGGGGGGCGAAATTCGCCCACCACTCCGGTTTTTCATACATAACTCAAGATTTTACCGGTCGACATACGCCATTTTTTGCATACCTGCTTAGAAATGACCGGCGCATCGTCTGAAGCAAAAATGGAAATCGGCCGAAAATTTTTGCTAGTTAGGGGCCGTTAAAGGAAAACAATTCGTAGCGCCAGACTACAAGAATCGGCGCTGATGCGCTTCCCGTATATCCGCAAAAGGGAAGTGTTCTTGTCAACACTAGCGACTTGTTTGATGTATATTGATATGCTATATAGTTGCGAGATCATTTTAGGTCACCGAGGTCAAGTCAGGTCAAATTCATGACAGGTTAATGGAACCAAACTTGGTCAACTGGAATGTTATCATCAATGCACTACTGTTTGTCATTGTGTACTGTTTGTCATGGCGCTTCCATACTTTATTCATATACTTCACTCCTTTCTTCGCGAATCCGATTGCGCTGAGCTGCCCGACGGAGCAGTCGGGCGAGCGGCCCGGTTCCGGCAACTGGAACAGGTAACTGACCTGATAAAGTGCTGCTACATAGGTTACCTGAGGTCAAATGTCGGGTCTAGCATCTGTATTGCGTCATTAGTAATGTCCAAGACATCATTGATGCCCATTTTTGAGCATCTAAACACAATCATAGCGATCCATAACAATGACAAACCAAGCCACGCAAAACAAGAAAATGTTGACAAATGTGACCTCATTTGACCTTGAATATATCGACCTAAGATCATGCAATTTGCACACAATAGAGGTCACTACCGTACCCATCCACCCTGCGAATTTCGTTCCTCCAGCTTTAACCCTCGCCCGTATAGGGGTGCAAACCCCTAAGGTTTTTTGTGTATTCCTTCCAAACCGATGAACGGATCGCTCTGAGATTTTCAGTACCCTCTGGGGCAACCGTTTGACGACTTTTGGTGAAATTGTTTTGGGAGAGCATGTCAGGTCACAGAGTTATGAGGTCATAAAAGGGAGCACCTCCGAGCAGTTTTCAACAAATACGTGATTATCGCACCCAAACATGACATTGTTGCCTACATCGACTGGTATTATGTGTTTTGCAACGCAATTTTGCAATACCCAGATGGGTTCCCATTGGAAAAATAATGTTCCAAAAATCGGTGACCTCGGTTGACCTCGTTTGACCTTTCGACCTTTTTTTTAGCTGACCTACGGTAATTTTTCGTGCTGAATTCGAATTCAGCGTCCACTTTTACCCTGAGGAACTTTAAACTTCGAAATTGGAACCACTCTTAAAAAAGTTGGATATTTGGGGTCACGGCTTTGACCTCATTTGGTGCATGACATATTGGTCCGATCACATCATGTCACATGTCGTAATGTTCGCAAGGTCCCAATAAACATGTTTCCGGCCATGTCGTGCATATTTAGACAGTAGTTTCGATATAACTGACGATTTTCTTCGGAAAATACCCAAAAAATCAATTTTAGACCTTTGATCTGACTTGGAAGGTCAACCATTGACCTTAGAAGGTCATACTGAATTCCAACCGCGAGATCTCGGTCAAATCTATCACTTTCGTATTTGGTTCGTTTTCGTAACGTGCACAGTTTCGAATCGCCAGGGGGGGGTCGTACCCCCCCTATACGACCGAAGGTGGTAAAATGCCGAATACTGGCGAGGGTTAATAGGAGCCGAGATCTTATGGGGGGGGGGGGCGGAATCCGCCCCATCTCCAGTGCGCGTAATTTTCAGAGGCCCTTCAGGGCGCGTGTTAAACCTCAGAGTGACAAAGTCCAAAGGGAAGTCCAACACCGCGACGCATGACATATAACCTCCAAATTCCAACTGCACGTCCAACACCACCACCTATGACACTTAACCTCCAGGGTCCAACACCATTTAACGTATGACATCTAACCTGCGTGCAGCACGCCATCCTACCCGCTCGGATCGGCACCGCATGGAAGACCGTACCACCACCAGTCGGCCACTTTCATCGCTTTACCCACACACGACAACTCTAACTGGAATGAAATTTGCAACATACTTAAGTATAGTCCTGATCTATGCAGATACACGGTGGTTTGACCGTGAATATATGTAGCTTCACGGTCAAATCACCACATCGTACAGCGTTAGCCAGCAAAGCCACTTGGGCTTTGCAAACCAGGGGCCAAACGGTGGCCATAGTCTGTCAGCACAGACACACGGGGCATCAATTTTGACACCTCCATCTCCCTGGAGCCTCCCACTGAAGCTTCCCTTTCGGCACCGCCTCACACGACGGTGCATCGCTCTCAGTGCCACCTCCCTCGCGGTGGGTCTTCTCTGGACACCAGTCATCGCTCTCAGTGCCACCTCCCTCGCGGTGGGTCTTCTCTGGACACCAGTCATCGCTCTCAGTGCCACCTCCCTCGCGGTGGCTCTTCTCTTGACACCAGTCATCGCTCTCAGTTCCACCTCCCTCACGGTGGGTCTTCTCTTGACACCAGTCATCGCTCTCAGTGCCACCTCCCTCGCGGTGGGTCTTCTCTGGACACCAGTCATCGCTCTCAGTGCCACCTCCCTCGCGGTGGCTCTTCTCTTGACACCAGTCATCGCTCTCAGTGCCACCTCCCTCACGGTGGGTCTTCTCTTGACACCAGTCATCGCTCTCAGTGCCACCTCCCTCGCGGTGGCTCTCCTCTTGACACCAGTCATCGCTCTCAGTGCCACCTCCCTCACGGTGGGTCTTCTCTTGACACCAGTCATCGCTCTCAGTGCCACCTCCCTCGCGGTGGGTCTTCTCTGGACACCAGTCATCGCTCTCAGTGCCACCTCCTTCGCGGTGGGTCTTCTCTTGACACCAGTCATCGCTCTCAGTGCCACCTCCCTCGCGGTGGGTCTTCTCTTGACACCAGTCATCGCTCTCAGTGCCACCTCCCTCGCGGTGGGTCTTCTCTGGACACCAGTCATCGCTGGGGATTCTCCCCTGACACAATCACTCCAGCTGGGGATTCTCCCGTGACACAATCTCTCCAGCTGTGGATTCTTGATGCCGACTATGTCACTGGAGGCTCTCTCCTGACACAATCTACCTGGGCGTGCTTTCTCTCCTGACACAATCTACCTGGCCGTGATCTCTCCCGACACAATCTACCTGGCACTGCCTTTTCTCCGGACACAATTTACCTGGCCGTGTTCTCTCCTGACACAATATACCTGGCCGTGTTCTCTCCTGACACAATCTACCTGGATGTGTGTTCTCTCCTGACACAATCTACCTGGCCGTGTTCTCCTGGCACAACCTACCTAACCGTGTTCTCCCCTGACACAAACTATCTGGCCGTGTTCTCTCCTGACATAATCTACCTGGCCGTGTTCTCTCCTGACACAATCTATCTGGCCGTGATCTCTCCTGACACAATCTACCTGGCCGTGTTCTCTCCTGACACAATATATCTGGCCGTGATCTCTCCTGACACAATCTACCTGGCCGTGTTCTCTCCTGACACAATATATCTGGCCGTGATCTCTCTTGACACAATCTACCTGGCCGTGTTCTCTCCTGACACTATCTACCTGGATGTGTGTTCTCCCCTGACACAATCTACCTGGCCGTGTTCTCCCCCGACACAATCTATCTGGCCGTGTTCTCTCCTGACACAATCTATCTGGCCGTGATCTCTCCTGACATAATCTACCTGGCCGTGTTCTCTCCTAACACAATCTACCTGGATGTGTTCTCCCCTTCACAATCTACCTGGCCGTGTTCTCCCCTGACACAATCAATCTGGCAGTGTTCTCTCCTGACACAATCTATCTGGCCGTGTTCTCTCCTGACACAATCTATCTGGCCGTGTTCTCTTCTGACACAATCTACCTGACCGTGTTCTCCCCTGACACAATCTATCTGGCCGTGATCTCTCCTGACACAATCTACCTGGCCGTGTTCTCTCCTAACACAATCTATCTGGCCGTGATCTCTCCTGCCACAATATACCTGGCCGTGTTCTCTCCTGACACAATCTACCTGGATGTGTGTTCTCCCCTTACACAATCTACCTGGCCGTGTTCTCCCCTGACACAATCTATCTGACAGTGTTCTCTCCTGACACAATCTATCTGGCCGTGATCTCTCCCGACACAATCTACCTGGCTGTGTTCTCTCCTAACACAATCTATCTGGCCATGATCTCTCCTGACACAATCTGCCTGGCCGTGTTCTCTCCTGACACAATCTACCTGGATGTGTGTTCTCCAGTGACACAATCTACCTGGCCGTGTTCTCCCCAGACACAATATATCTGGCCGTGATCTCTCCTGACACAATCTACCTGGCCGTGTTCTCCCCTGACACAATCTACCTGGCCGTGATCTCTCCCGACACAATCTACCTGGCACTGCCTTTTCTCCGGACACAATTTACCTGGCCGTGTTCTCTCCTGACACAATCTACCTGGCCGTGTTCTCTCCTGACACAATCTACCTGGATGTGTGTTCTCCCCTGACACAATCTACCTGGCCGTGTTCTCCTGGCACAACCTACCTGACCGTGTTCTCCCATGACACAATATATATGGCCGTGATCTCTCCTGACACAATCCACCTGGCCGTGTTCTCTCCTGACACAATCTATCTGGCCGTGATCTCTCCTGACACAATCTACCTGGCCGTGTTCTCTCCTGACACAATATATCTGGCCGTGATCTCTCTTGACACAATCTACCTGGCCGTGTTCTCTCCTGACACTATCTACCTGGATGTGTGTTCTCCCCTGACACAATCTACCTGGCCGTGTTCTCCCCTGACACAATCTATCTGGCCGTGTTCTCTCCTGACACAATATATCTGGCCGTGATCTCTCCTGACACAATCTACCTGGCCGTGTTCTTTCCTGACACAATCTACCTGGATGTGTGTTCTCCCCTTACACAATCTACCTGGCCGTGTTCTCCCCTGACACAATCTATCTAGCAGTGTTCTCTCCTGACACAATATATCTGGCCGTGATCTCTCCTGACACAATCTACCTGGTGTTCTCTCCTAACACAATCTACCTGGATGTGTGTTCTCCCCTTCACAATCTACCTGGCCGTGTTCTCCCCTGACACAATCAATCTGGCAGTGTTCTCTTCTGACACAATCTATCTGGCCGTGTTCTCTCCTCAAACAATCTACCTGGCCGTGCTCTCTTCTGACACAATCTACCTGACCGTGTTCTTGTCAGACTTTGGTGTCTGTTGTGGGGCCGCCGCCGGGCCTAACACGACCCCGTGACGCGACCCGGGCCGGGGGGGGGGGGCGGGGGGGTGTGGTTGCAGGAGGGTGAATAAAGAATAGGAGGGGAAGGGGATGGAAGGGGGGGGGGGGCGGGGGCAAAACCATTTTTTTTGTGGTTGAAAACTCCCTTTGTTTTTTTTTTTCGTTTCTTTCTTTTCTTTAAAAAACTAAAATTAATTTTTGAATATGGCCTCATTGAGCGTTTCGTTGTCAGACTTCCCGATTTTTGACGGCTCGAGTCTCGCCTGACGTTATTTATCAAGCGTGCCCTCTACCGGCACTTCTTGGTCGGCTTATCGGCGGAGGAAATGCGTCTCCTTTCGCGTCAAGGGGCGTCTACTTTCGAGTCTGCAGTCAAGGAGTTAACTCGGGAGGAACAATCTGGCCGAACTCTCCGGCACAGCGTCATCCGTTAACGAACGTGAGCACACAGTCACCTGGGCAGAGTATGCTGGGATCTCTGCTGAGTCTCCACACCCAATCCGAACGCCACAGAGATCTTCATCTGCTCCGTGGCGCCGTGCCACGGACGGAGACTGCACCAGGGCCGCGGGCAGAGCGGCCGGCGCAGGTGCGCACGGCGCAGGACGGGAACGCTGGCGCCGTAGTTCTCCGGCTGCGCCGCGGTGGCGCTGCCGGCGCGGCTCATGCTGGGGGTAGAGCATGGGAGGCCAGCAGAGGCCGGGAGCAGCGTGGCGGCTCACCGGTGCCGGCACGGGCGCGGAGAGCGATCGGCACGGCCGGCCGGCCTGAGCTGAGAACAGCCGACCGCGGCCAATCGCGCGGTCCGGACCGGCAGACGAGTGGACCGCAGGCGATCCAATGCTGGGCTTGTCGCCTTCGGCCACCTCAAAGGCACTGCCCAAACGGACAAGGGGCAGGCTGGCGGAAGGTTGGTGAACCTTCCCATAGCTCGGGTTGCAATCAACCTGGATTTGCGGTAAGTGATGCCTTAATAGACAGTGGTAGCCAACTGAGTATGATAGACAGCCGTGTTTTTGGCATCATTGCTCCGAACTCGCCATTGAAGCCGCCTGCCCGTCTTGTTTCCGCCTCTGGGATGCTTTGAAGCTCTGGCACTGTAAACTTACAGGTCGTGTTGTCCGGGGAAGATCACTGGAACTTGAAAGTGAATTTGTCGTTGTAGAAGATTTATCATGGCTGTCTCGCATGACACAGGACAGGAAAGAAACAGCCAAGGCGCCCCGGTCGGCAAACAAAACAAAAAAGGGACAAAACCCGACACGACAAAAAAAACCCCCCACCCCCCCCCCGGCGAAGGCCCGGGGGGACCGGGGGCGGGGGACGGGGACCCCCCCCCCACACCGCCCCCCGGGGGCCCCCCCCCCCCACCCCCCGGGGGCAAAACCCAAAAAAAACACCCCCGCCCCGCCCCCCCCACCCCCCCCCCCCCCCCCCCCCCCAACCCCCGGAACGGGAACAAACAAAAACCCCAACAAAAACCAACAAACCCAAAACCAAAACCCAAGGGCGCGGGAGGGGGGGGCGGGGGCGGGTCCGCTCCCCGCCCCTCCCCCCAAAAACCCCGCAGGAACACCCGGCATGAAACACGGGGCAAACAAGCAAAAACCCCGACAAAAAACAGGGACAAAAAGGTGAAAAAAAACCCGCCCCCAACAACAACCCCCAATACACCCCAAAAAACTTATTTAACCCCCCAACCCGGCCCCACGCCAAATTTAAAAAAAAAAAAAAAAAAAATTCAAAAAACCCAAAAAAAAAAAAAAAAAAAAAAGAAAAAAATAAAAATTATTGTGAATTTTTTAAAGTAAAAGGTGTTTTTTGGGGAGGGGGGGGTTCAATGCCAGACTTGACGTGTTCTACCTGACACAATATATCTGGCCGTGATCTCTCCTGACACAATCTACCTGGCCGTGTTCTCTCCTGAGACACAATATATCTGGCCGTGATCTCTCCTGACACAATCTACCTGGCCGTGTTCTCTCCTGACACAATTTACCTGGATGTGTGTTCTCCCCTTACACAATCTACCTGGCCGTATTCTTCTCCTGACACAATCTATCTGGCCGTGATCTCTCCTGACACAATCTACCTGGCCGTGCTCTCTCCTGACACAATATATCTGGCCGTGATCTCTCCCGACACAATCTACCTGGCCGTGTTCTCTCCTGACACAATTTACCTGGATGCGTGTTCTCCCCTTACACAATCTACCTGGCCGTGTTCTCTCCTGACACAATCTATCTGGCCGTGATCTCTCCTGACACAATCTACCTGGCCGTGTTCTCCCCTGACACAATCTACCTGGCCGTGTTCTCTCCTGACACAATCTACCTGACCGTGTTCTCCCCTGACACAATCTATCTGGCCGTGGTCTCTCCTGACAAAATCTACCTGGCCGTGTTCTCTCCTGACACAATCTATCTGGCCGTGATCTCTCCTGACACAATCTACCGGGCCGTGTTCTCTCCTGACACAATCTACCTGGATGTGTGTTCTCCCCTGACACAATCTACCTGGCCGTGTTCTCCTGGCACAATCTACCTGGCCGTGTTATCTCCTGACACAATCTACCTGAATGTGTGTTCTCCCCCGACACAATCTACCTGGCCGTGTTCTCCCCCTACACAATATATCTGGCCGTGATCTCTCCGGACACAATCTATCTGGCCGTGTTCTCCTGGCACAATCTACCTGGCCGTGTTATCTCCTGACACACTTTACCCGGCCGTGCATTCTTCCCTGACAATCCACCTGGCCGAGTGTTCTCTCCTGACACGGTCCACCTGGCCGTGTGTTCTGTTCTGACACAACTTACCTGGACGTGCTGCGTCCTGACGCCGTCTAACTGTCGGTCGCCTCACACCGCACGCACCGCCTGACGGCAGGCACAAGTCGGCACAAGTCGACACGAGCCTACTGCAGCTTACTGCCGCGTCATCTCGCGCCGACCTCCGCAGAACGAGCCGTTTTGTCGCAATTTTATTTTTACAAAATGAAGTCAACCCCTAGCCCGTGTCGCCCAAGCGCGCCAATACAAAAACAATGCGGATGGTAACACACTCGTCCGCGGGCCACGCTGGCGCTCCTCGGGGGCGAGGCGCCAGCGTCATTACAAAACAACAGGCGGCGCCCGCCGGCCGGCCGGCACAAGGCACATGGTTGTCACGGATCACACGGAGTCGGCCGCCGACACTGCGTCGCTGCGCGTCACCTCTCCTCACTAGGCTGCCTACTCGCGGCCGCGCCCTCCAGCGGCGGCCCAACAAGGTCTGTGGGGGAGGGGAGGGGGGGGACGGGGCGGTCACGACCCGGCGTGGCGTCAAACGGCGTCCGCAAGCGATAACACGAGTTAATAGCAGTATTACACAACACAAAATAGACGCTCCACAGTAACAAGCGGCCGGTGCGCGGCGCGGCGGCGACAGGTGTGCAGTGGGCGCGCGGGGCCGCCGGCGGCGGACGCTAGCACCAGTCGGCCATGTAGGTGAAGTGCCTGAAGAGGCCTTGGTCGGTGCCGGTCAGCGTGCGCGCCTCCTTGGGCGGGGTGAGCACGGCCCGCTCAGACGTGAACTCCTCGTCAAAGTTGGACACGTCCTCCAGCGTTTTCTGGCGGCGGACAAACGTCGTTGTCAGTGGGCGTGTGCGGAAGTCGGTCGGCAGAAGTCGGGGCTGCGCCGGAGGCCGAGTGGGAAGCTCAACTTCAGCGCCAAGAGTGGGAGTGGTTCCCTGATCGGAGTAGGGGTAGGTTTTCGCGAACGGCAGGCAGGTTACGGCAGGTTACGGCAGGTTACGGCAGGTTGGGGCTGGCGCACACCTCAGCTCAGGTGTCGTGATAAGGCCACAACGTGACTTGCGGCAGGTTCAACTCTACGACAGACCGCTGTAATTCCCACTCGACTCAGAGGGCACTGATGGAGGAGAGAGTGGACATCACGAGGACCGTACGAACGATGCAGTACGTGGCCATACAAAGCACTTCACAAACACCGAGCGAATATGTTTGAGAGTGCATCCGATAAAGTGCGACACTAGTGCAGTAGTACGCTTCGTACCACGAACTTGAATCACTTGCGATTCCGGACCAAAAGAGCGCGCTTCATCATAATTCCTGCGCTATTTCGGCTTGCATCCAGGCCCGCTATTTTATTAATAAGTTTTAAAATTTTATAAATTTTAATTTTAATAAAATTTTATTAATAAATAAGTGATACCAGCTCAGCAGTTCCTGCTGCCTCGGATAGCTCCGTGCGAAACTGGCGCTGAACTGCCGAACTGCTAGAGTTGTTGAATAAATGTAGCCGGCGCATTCAGTATACCGTCGAGCGGAAGCCCGACCATTGTCAACAACACGAAACACAAAGCAGTCATCACCAACTTCACCAATCATAACCCACGCCCATTATTTCCCGTACAGACCTGTGGGAGATTTCATCAAGGTTCCAGAGTTATTCTATGGAATCTAATTTCATGCATTTTTCTCGCCTTGATACCCAATGGCGCTGATAAAAATAATAACGGATCGGCGCACAAGCTCGAAGCTCAAGTCGGAGTACATTTTAAGACTTAATGGAAAGCCAATAGAAACGGAACGGGGTGCGGGTCGCCGGCACGGAGAACGCGCCCGCCCCGCTCTTGGTCTGCCGAACAAAATGTCGAGCAACCAGCTCGCCGCGTATCCACTAAGTACGTAGCTATTACTGGATCTCACGTCGTCCATCTCACTGCGTATCCACTAAGTACGTAGCTATTACTGGATCTCACGTCGTCCATCTCACTGCGTATCCACTAAGTACGTAGCTATTACTGGATCTCACGTCGTCCATCTCACTGCGTATCCACTAAGTACGTAGCTATTACTGGATCTCACGTCGTCCATCTCACTGCGTATCCACTAAGTACGTAGCTATTACTGGATCTCACGTCGTCCATCTCACTGCGTGTCCACTAAGTACGTAGCTATTACTGGATCTCACGTCGTCCATCTCACTGCGTATCCACTAAGTGCGCCGTGTGCCAGCTGTCGAGGCCGGCAGACCTTTGGTCCGTGACTTAACACCTTTGCTTCGCGATTTGCATGCCAGTGCAGCCGACGTAGGTGACCGAATAATGGACTCTGAACACAATGGGACGGCCGACTGACTGCATATCACATGACTTCCGAGTCAGTCCTGAGTCGCCGGCCACTGGGGTCCGGGACAGGGAGGGGGGTGGGGAGGGGGTGCCACCAAAACACGCCGGCTCCCTCTCGGGCTCAACGACCATTTCCACATCTAGGGCCACACCAGCGTTTTTCCGAGGCCGATTGGCAGCATTACGATGGCCTTACAACGCCACTGAACACTGGGTAATTGTCTTACAGTGCCGGGTGTCACAACCGGAACATTTCGACGGGGAAGAATACACAACGAAAAATATATTGGTGCCTTAGTATAAATATTTGTTTCTTATTTACACCTTTCGCATGGTTATACCCGGTGCATTCTAGAAATTCACGACGTACACAACATATACAATGCTAATTATCTAGCTTCAGTATATACGGTGCTGCTGTACGCTACAAAGGACTATGGTGGTGCTATACAGCTAGATACAAATTACACAGCTTGACCTTTTTATTCGCATCTTTTGCAGCAAAACTGAAGCGTTGTATTTACAACTGACGCAGAATTGGGAATAGATCTGGACCCCATGACAAGATGGCGCGGCGAGCGACCATCTTACCTCGGCTACCTTGGCTGGCACCTCGGAATAAACTTGGACCCTTGCCACAATGGAGCATCGATCTGTCAATGGATGGCACCCGGGAATAGATCTGGGCCCCGTGTCACGATGCACCGGCGATCTTACGATGGTTGGCATCTGGAAATAGATCTGGGCCCACTGCCACGATCTTACAATGGTTGGCACCTGGGAATATATCTGGTTGGTTGGTTGGTTATTGGTTTTTACGACACGTCGACCATTGAGTCATATAGCGTCGCCAATCTCTCGCGCCGATTGGTCGCGGGCGAAGAGTAGCGACAGATGAGACTCGAACCCACAATCTTTCGATTGTGAGACGAGCATCTCACCCCTAGACCACTCGTCCCCTGGAATATATCTGGGCCCACTGCCACGATATTACAATGGTTGGCACCTGGGAATATATCTGGGCCCCCGTGCAGCGATGGAGCGCGATCTTACAATGGTTGGCACGAATGGCGGGCGGACCCGTCTTGCCAGCAGCTCGTCCCAGCCGACGCCGCTGAAGAACGTCTGCTTCTTGACGTCCTCAGCGTCCCGCTCGCTGGCGCCCAGCCGACGCTCGGGGTTTTTGCGCAGCAGCTGGCGGACAGAGGACGCCGTCACGCTACGCTACGTCACGAGTCACGCCGGTGGGACGCCGCACGCGGCCGCCTAGGCCCGTGTGACCCCCGATGGGGCGCACGCGCCAGACAGGAAGCATGAGGTGATGAGATGGTGCACGAGCCAACGCCCACTGATCAGACTACAGCCAGCAGAGCAAACGTCACAGCACAGCACGCAGACGGGCAACGCTGACTCTTCCACCGTACATTGGCACCGTAAACACTGCCAACCACATCTATACTCATAGAGTAATGACTTCTCAGCTTTGTTGTTCAATTGGCGCTCTCATGCATCTGAAGTTCCGAAAAATGCCGAAAGGATGCAGCTAGTATCCGAGTTTAAGGCATCTATTTAATATAAATGCAGCGCATCCACACAGTATGCACGTGACCATTGCTAGTGTTAGAACATTTCACTGTCAGAGACCTGTCTGTTTGCCGTTGCTGATCAAAGCCAGTGAAGGCCTACCCGGTGACAACATTGTTACTATTACTTTAGTCCACTACTTTATGTGCACTTTACGTGTCCACGGATCATAAATCCCCTTCAGAGACGTCCCCACACACTGCGCCCTCAAGACAAGCCTCAAGACGACTAGCCTCCACCAACACAACACTTCAGGTCATCACAAAGCTGCCACCTAGCCGTCGGCACCAGAAGCGCGAGTGCCTCGCATCGCCGCCAGATGTCAGGCCGACTCACCCGCCGCATAATGGCGATTGCCTGTAGCGAGAGGAAGCGCGGGTAGCGCAGCTCGTCGTTGACGATGCTGTCGAACACCTCCTCCTCGTCGTCGCCGGGGAACGGCGACTCGCCGACCAGCATCTCGAAGATGAGCACGCCCAGGCCCCACCAGTCGACGGCGCGCGTGTAGGTCTGCTCGGTGAGCACCTCCGGCGCCAGAAACTCGGGCGTGCCGCAGAACGTGCCGGTCCGGTCGCCGTAGCCCATGCCCTCCTTGCACAGGCCGAAATCGGCGATCTTCACGTAGCCGTCCGTGTCCAGCAGCAAGTTGTCCAGCTTCAGGTCGCTGTGGACGCATGTGTGACGTCACCACGGAACCCCAGAAGAACCTTCGGTTCTTTTGCTCAGCATTCGACTGCTATAGGTCATATATCGTCGCCAGCTCTTACGCTGGTTGGCTGAGGGTGGAATAGATAACCCCGCCGTTTGTCGGATTCGAACCCACGATCTTACGATCCAGAGTCCAATGTCCGACTGAGCTACCGCAGTTCTTCAGACATAACGGGGGCGTGCACGAGTGTCTTGCGGTTAACATGTCGGGCGTGGAAACACATTCCCTGGCTCGATCACGTGCGAATGACGCTGTTTTACAGACCGACAGTGAGTGCTCTCAAGAGTGTAAATGCTGCCCGGAAAATATTATTTTTCAACACACCTGACTCGAAAGAGTTCACATAACTCGAACAATTTTGAACATCTAGCAAGTGGCAGAGCCGTCTTTCAGCCCATGAGATTACACTCATGCAAAAGCAATAAAAACAGATGTGATATCATACTTCAATATGGTATCAACAGTGATCTGTAATTTATCGCGTACATTTATCACATGAACCTTCTATGGGTCGTGGGTTAAAACTATTCAGAACCATACACGTGGCAAACAGTAGGTATATGATTTATGATTATCCGCGGTCAAATGCTAAACACACTTTCGTTGCAAAGTGGCAATCCACATATCAACGCCCAAATAAAAAGTCACAAGGGTCAGACAATGACAACATGAGGAAGGCATGTGACTGCTCAGTCCTTCAGCAACAGTGCCGTGGCAGCCATCACGGGACCTGCACGTGGCCAGAGGCCCACAGTTACCGGGGCGGTAACGAGATCACGATGGCGTGCCACACACACCGCCGTCCTCCACGCTAATCCGCCATCAGCCAGTCACGCGCCGCGACTTTTGGCGGCCCACCAAACGCAGCAGCTCGCCCAACACCGCTTAATCCGAGCCGCGCGACAGACTGATCAACGCACGGCTCATCAGCAGCGCCCCACTACCTCAGCCGGCTCATCAGCAGCACCCACTACCTCACCCGCTCATCAGCAGCGCCCACTACATCACCCGGCTCATCAGCAACGTCCACTACCTCAGCCGGCTCATCATCAGCGCCCACTACCTCGGCCAGCTCATCAACAGCGCCCACTACCTCAGCCGCTCACCAGCAGCGCCCACTACATCACCCAGATCATCATCAGCGCCCACTACCTCAGCCGGCTCATCACCAGCGCCCACTACCTCGGCCAGCTCATCAACAGCGCCCACTACATCACCAGGCTCACCAGCAGCGCCCACTACATCACCCGGCTCATCAGCAGCGCCCACTACATCACCCGGCTCATCAGCAGCGCCCACTACCTCGGCCAGCTCATCAGCAGCGCCCACTACCTCGGCCAGCTCATCAGCAGCGCCCACTACATCACCCGGCTCATCAGCAGCGCCCACTACCTCGGCCAGCTCATCAACAGCGCCCACTACCTCAGCCAGCTCATCAGCAGCGCCCACGACCTCAGCCGGCTGATCAGCAGCGCCCACTACCTCGGCCAGCTCATCAAGAGCGCCCATTACATCACCCGGCTCATCAGCAGCGCCCACTACCTCGGCCAGCTCATCAACAGCGCCCACTACCTCGGCCAGCTCATCAACAGCGCCCACTACATCACCCGGCTCATCAGCAGCGCCCACTACCTCAGCGGCAAGCCGGCTCTAATCACATCCCTAGCGCTCATCGTGCGAAAATGCGGCTTACAGCAGCCGAGCGAAACCTGTCACGGATCTCCACCTGATCCCCGGCCCCGGCACGGTTCTCCACCTGATATCCGGCCCCTGTCACGGATCGCCACCTGATCCACGGCCTCCGGCACGGATCTCCACCTGATATCCGGCCCCTGTCACGGTTCTCCACCTGATCCCCGGCCCCGGCACGGATCTCCACCTGATATCCGGCCCCCGTCACGGTTCTCCACCTGATCCACGGCCTCCGGCACGGATCTCCACCTGCTCCCCCCTCGGTCTCCGGTCGGGCATACACTCCGGTCTCGTTCAACGAGCCCGACTAGCACCTGTCAATTCGTTCTGTCGCCGGCGAATCACGCACTACTTACTCGCCCCAGCTTGAGGGTGTTCAATCCTACCGGGAAACAAGAGCACCAACTTGGTCACCAAGCCACTCTTCATCCTTGATCAAATAAATGCCCGCAGAAGGATCCTACTAACGTGTTCGCTTACTGGACACAAGCAAAAACAACAACCTATGAACATGCTGTTACACCGTGGCACGGCACTGTAACATGCTGTGTTGCAAGTCGAGTGCGAGCACTCACCGATAGATGATCTTGTTCTCGTGCAGGTATTGCAGGCCGAGCACAACACAGGCGGCGTAGAACACGGCGCGCGGCTCGGAGAACACGTCCGAGTGTATGTGCATCATCAGGTCACCACCAGCCGCGTACTCCATCACAAAACAGACGTGACTCTGAGGGACATCATCAGCATCACAAAAAGAAGACATTCCTTCATTGTCAAACAGAAACTGGTGTATGACAGTGTACTGGTGTACGACAGAAACATCATATCATGACGTTCAGCAAAACTGGATGAAGACAACCATTAGTCGGCGCACTCGCAATATTAGTCAGACAATAGTGCGGCGCGATGTGAGAAGACGGCAAGACCTCGCCGGCAGGAGCGTTACGCGTCCACTCGTCACCACCCACACCACTGCCAACACATCTCCTACCGGTGGTAGCAACTCCCCACTGTCACCACCCACACCACTGTCAACACATCTCCTACCGGTGGTGGCAACTCCCCACTGCCACCACCCACACCACCGTCAACACATCTCCTACCGGTGGTGGCAACTCCCCTCTGCCACCACCCACACCACTGTCAACACATCTCCTACCGGTGGTGGCAACTCCTCACTGCCACCACCCACACCATCGTCAACACATCTCCTACCGGTGGTGGCAACCCCCACCTGCCACCACCCACAACGGGGGGCAACTCCTGCCACTCCCAGTCAACACATCTCCTACCGGTGGTGGCAACTCCTCTCTGCCACCACCCACACCACCGTCAAACATCCACCGGTGGTGGCAACTCTGCCACCACCCACACCACCGTCAACACATCTCCTACCGGTGGTGGCAACTCCTCTCTGCCACCACCCACACCACTGTCAACACATCTCCTACCGGTGGTGGCAACTCCCCACTGCCACCTCCCACACCACCGTCAACACATCTCCTACTGGTGGTGGCAACTCCTCTCTGCCACCACCCACACCACCGTCAACACATCTCCTACCGGTGGTGGCAACTCCCCACTGCCACCACCCACACCACCGTCAACACATCTCCTACCGGTGGTGGCAACTCCTCTCTGCCACCACCCACACCACTGTCAACACATCTCCTGCTGGTGGTGGCAACTTCCCTCTGCCACCGCCGGCATACCAGTCAGATATATCGACGGGAGAAGTGTCAAGTGCCTCTACCCGTGACTCAAGTCCCCAGAGCACATCCTCCGGAATGGAGTGTCACGCCCCCCCCCCCCTCCACCGCCCGGGGTACACCGGGGTACATGTCCCCGCCATACCCTCCGTGCAGCTGAGCCTGTCCCGTCAGCTATGACGGAGTAATTACTCGCCAGCAGTGTAATGCTCGGGCTCCAGGGTGGCATTCACAGCATCCGACGTGCGTCCAGGGGATTACCGCGTTCGTGGCGACAAGCGCAATGCCGTGCTATCGTATGCCGGATCTTAAGCCGGAACGGCCTTGCCTCGGCCGCACACGGCAGCTGCGTTGGCGAATTTCAGGTTTTATAGTCGGCACAGCAGTAGCCGTCCTGGTGGATTCCAAACGTCCCTGCAGTCAGCGATGATCACCAGTTGCGCTTGGGAGTGCGCTAACCGCATACCGCCACACAACGCTCCGCTGTAGACAGGACGTTAGCAGGCCTTGGATGATATTTCAGGGGTTGGAATGCTACAGGCATTATGGTCACTGATCAATGCAGAGCCAAACTAGCCTCGGTCTATACCCACTGACCGCCAATCAATCACACAAGCCCCGAATTAGCCGTGCCGGCCTCTGCTTCAATTTTATTTCGGCTTAAGGGCGTTTTCGACCAGTCTTTGACCACCCCGCCCATAACTTGACCACACTGGCCTCAACATCGCCCTCTACTCTCCTATTCCACCGCCGCCCGTATCTGACCACACCCGAAACACAGCTGGGTTGACGTCGCCCCCAGCCGACCCCACCGCCCGTCACATGACCACCGCACTGACCTCCGTCTGGAAGCAGCTGAACAGGTTGACCAGGAACGGGTGTCGCACCGAGTTGGCCACCTCGAAGATGCGCTTCTCGGCCAACAGCGACTCCACCTCGTCGCGTGAGATTATGTCGGCCTTCTTGAGCGCCTTGATGGCGTAGTACTCGCCCGTGTTGCGGTACTGGGTCAGGATCACCTGGGTCGGGTCGGGTCAGGTCAGATCAGCGCGCGATGGATGATCATGGATTACCTTACCGAGACTGCTCGTTAAGCACGAAAAACAGGACTACCAGGAGACGAAAATAAACCAACGATCTGAGAGAAAGTGATGTGATGCGAAAGGCGACAACGGATTTGATATCACGTACCTGCTTTCGTCGGATAATAAAACTGCCGGCTCAACACTCCTGCAGCTTCACTGTATACATAGCTATTTTCTGGTCACAGATCTTTGTCATGTAATTTCCACGTGGTGCTATACGATGCTCAATATGCTGCTACATCAACAGTAGGTCGTTTCTGCGTTCACACAGGATGCAGTTATATCCTCCTGGACATTCCAAAACGTGTCACCAGAAAACAACCGACAATCTGCCACTCGCACGTGGTGTGCTACCTGAACTGCGTTCGGCCGTAACCGTCAGCTCTTCTTCGCCAGAACCCACAAGCGTCTACATCGCGTCACACGGCGTGGACACCTCACGTGACGCGTCACAGTTCGGTGCATCGCCCAAGGTCCTGCTCCCGCCCGTCCCGACCGTGACACACAACACAACACAACACAGCCCGGGAGACAACAATGGGACACGAACGGACCGGCCGATGGCGGCGGCCGGCCATTAGGCGCGCCCGGCGTTACGGCCCGACGGTGCGGAACTGTTCACCCGCTGCGTCACGGCAGCCTTGGCGCGGCCCAGTCGGACTGTGCACGGGTCCGCTCCACGTACAGACACAGCCGTCACGGGTCCGCTCCACGTACAGACACAGACGCCAAGGGCCCGCTCCACATACAGACAGACACCACGGGGCCGCTCCACGTGCAGACTCAGACTTCAAGGGCCCGCTCCACATACAGACAGACACCACGGGGCCGCTCCACGTACAGACACAGACGCCAAGGGCCCGCTCCACATACAGACAGACACCACGGGGCCGCTCCACGTGCAGACTCAGACGTCAAGGGCCCGCTCCACATACAGACAGACACCACGGGGCCGCTCCACGTACAGACACAGACGCCAAGGGCCCGCTCCACATACAGACAGACACCACGGGGCCGCTCCACGTGCAGACTCAGACGTCAAGGGCCCGCTCCACATACAGACACAGACGCCAAGGGCCCGCTCCACATACAGACACAGACACCACGGGTCCGCTCCACATACAGCCACAGACGCTACGGGCCTGCTCCACATACAGACAGACGCCACGGGGCCGCTCCACGTGCAGACTCAGACGTCAAGGGCCCGCTCCACGTACAGACACAGACGCCACGGGCCCGCTCCACATACAGACACAGACGCCACGGGCCCGCTCCACATACAGACACAGACGCCACGGGGCCGCTCCACGTGCAGACTCAGACGTCAAGGGCCCGCTCCACGTACAGACACAGACGCCACGGGCCTGCTCCACATACAGCCACAGACGCCACGGGCCCGCTCCACACACAGACACAGACGCCACGGGCCCGCTCCACATACAGCCACAGACGCCACGGGCCCGCTCCACACACAGACACAGACGCCACGGGCCCGCTCCACATACAGACACAGACGCCACGGGGCCGCTCCACGTGCAGACTCAGACGTCAAGGGCCCGCTCCACGTACAGACACAGACGCCACGGGCCCGCTCCACATACAGACACAGACGCCACGGGGCCGCTCCACGTGCAGACTCAGACGTCAAGGGCCCGCTCCACATACAGACACAGACGCCACGGGGCCGCTCCACGTGCAGACTCAGACGTCAAGGGCCCGCTCCACGCACAGACACAGACACCACGGGCCCGCTCCACACAGACACAGACGCCACGGGCCCGCTCCACACAGCCACAGACGCCACGGCCAGCACTCGTCCCAGGCCGGCGGCAGTAGGCTACACTCGTCCCAGGCCGGCGGCAGTAGGCTACACTCGTCCCAGGCCGGCGGCAGTAGGCTACACTCGTCCCAGGCCGGCGGCAGTAGGCTACACTCGTCCCAGGCCGGCGGCAGTAGGCTACACTCGTCCCAGGCCGGCGGCAGTAGGCTACACTCGTCCCAGGCCGGCGGCAGTAGGCTACACTCGTCCCAGGCCGGCGGCAGTAGGCTACACTCGTCCCAGGCCGGCGGCAGTAGGCTACACTCGTCCCAGGCCGGCGGCAGTAGGCTACACTCGTCCCAGGCCGGCGGCAGTAGGCTACACTCGTCCCAGGCCGGCGGCAGTAGGCTACACTCGTCCCAGGCCGGCGGCAGTAGGCTACACTCGTCCCAGGCCGGCGGCAGTAGGCTACACTCGTCCCAGGCCGGCGGCAGTAGGCTACACTCGTCCCAGGCCGGCGGCAGTAGGCTACACTCGTCCCAGGCCGGTGGCAGTAGGCTACAATCGTCCCAGGCCGGCGGCAGTAGGCTACACTCGTCCCAGGCCGGCGGCAGTAGGCTACACTCGTCCCAGGCCGCCGGCAGTAGGCTACACTCGTCCCAGGCCGCCGGCAGTAGGCTACACTCGTCCCAGGCCGGCGGCAGTAGGCTACACTCGTCCCAGGCCGGCGGCAGTAGGCTACACTCGTCCCAGGCCGGCGGCAGTAGGCTACACTCGTCCCAGGCCGGCGGCAGTAGGCTACACTCGTCCCAGGCCGGCGGCAGTAGGCTACACTCGTCCCAGGCCGCCGGCAGTAGGCTACACTCGTCCCAGGCCGGCGGCAGTAGGCTACACTCGTCCCAGGCCGGCGGCAGTAGGCTACACTCGTCCCAGGCCGGCGGCAGTAGGCTACACTCGTCCCAGGCCGCCGGCAGTAGGCTACACTCGTCCCAGGCCGGAGGCAGTAGGCTACACTCGTCCCAGGCCGGCGGCAGTAGGCTACACTCGTCCCAGGCCGGCGGCAGTAGGCTACACTCGTCCCAGGCCGGCGGCAGTAGGCTACACTCGTCCCAGGCCGGCGGCAGTAGGCTACACTCGTCCCAGGCCGGAGGCAGTAGGCTACACTCGTCCCAGGCCGGCGGCAGTAGGCTACACTCGTCCCAGGCCGGCGGCAGTAGGCTACATTCAAGGGCATCGCTTCCGTGCCGAGCCATTCGCCGACCGCGAACGCAGCTTCATTTATTTACTTCCGGCGCTGCAGGCGCGGCGACTGTGTTAACCATTTTGCGCTGGTGGACGAGCCCGGAAGAGGCCAGCCACGGGCTGCGACTGCCGGCGGCACAGCCGGTGCCAGTACCACGGTCAGTGGCAGTGGTACCATTACCAAGGACAACCAGCCACGGGCCGTGACTGCCGGCCGGTACCATTACCACGGTCAGTGGTAGTGGTACCATTACCAAGGACAACCAGCCACGGGCCGTGACTGCCGGCGGCACGGCCGGTACCAGTACCACGGTCAGTGGCAGTGGTACCATTACCAAGGACAACCAGCCATGGGCCGTGACTGCCGTCCGGTACCAGTACCACTGTCGTGGAATGGTGCCATCACCACGGACGACCACCCGCCACGTCGAGACGACGGTGAAAATCGCCGCAGTCCGTGAGCCGGAACAGACTTCAGCCCACACCCGACTGGTCCGATAGCTGGTAGCTGGATAGCTGATAGCTGGACCACGATGGCTGGTCCGATACCGGCGAGGGCAGCAGCCGCCGCCGCGGCGAGGCGAGACGAGGGCGCCGCCGCCGCCGCCGCCAATCGCAGCGCCGCTGACCCAGTTGGGCGCTGTCGACAGCCCCGCCGGCAGACCCACCTTGCCGAAGTGACCTCGGCCGAGCACGGCGATCATGCGGAAGTTGTCCAGCGCCATGCCGGTCAGCTGGGAGACGCGATGCGACTCGTACGCCGAGTCGCGGTACTCGACCGCCCGCCGGCCGGCCCGCATCGGCACCGCCGGCGGCTCCTGCAACGGCCGGTACTGAGGTCATTGCACAGGTCACCAAACGGCCCTCATCGGCACCACCAGCGGCACCTGTGATGGTACTGAGGTCACTACACAGGTCACCACCCGACCCTCATCGGCACCGCCGGCGGCTCCTGTAATGGTACTGAGGTCACTACACAGGTCACCACACAGGTCACTACACAGGTCACCACCCGACCCTTATCGGCACCGCCGGCGGCTCCTACTCACTACCACGGTTCCAGTGACCTTGCGAGCAGCACATGTACGCCATGGACCCCTGGGTCTGACCTCCACTGACAACGCCCTACCACACAGATAGCCGCCTAGCCACACCTGGCTCTGCAGCTCCGATACCGATCTAGCCTCGGCTCTACATTGACGTCAGCGTCCACATAGGTATCGTCACTGATGGTCCAGGTGGACATGGACGTGTGGGGCCAGCGGTGGTGACGCCAACACGCCATGGCGCGGCTCAGGACGCGGCTCAGGCAGCGCCGCCAGGCCACCGACACGACCTCCCGCCAACAGCCGTCAGCATGATTCACGGAAGGCACCATCCGTCCGGCCTTTCCGGCAACGAGCAGGGCAAATCGTTATCGAATTCAAGATCGGCGCAGCAGAGCCGCAGTTGTCTGACGCCAAAGCGACCCGCTATGAACTCAAGGAGCCGCCGCACACCTCCAACACAGCTCACCGCTCAGGAGAGCCTTCTCAGGGAGGGGGGTGATCGTCGGCAAGGTGTGATCGTGAATACCCCGGGCGAGACAGCCTTCACGGCAGAACAGACGTCGACAGCTTCACCAGACTTCACAACAGGATTGAGCGCGCCTCAGTACTATATTGTTGAATCGCGTTACCGAAGAGGGTTGATTTATTTTCGGACAACATCGATTGGAGGGCTCATTTGGCGTTACCGACCCCCATCCCCCCCCACCCCACCCGCACTACCGACGGACCACGGACGGGGGTACATTTGGCGTCACTGACACCCACAGCGACGGGCCGCGGACGGACTGGAAATCCAACAGATGGCGAGATTCCCACATTCGACCTTACCATCCACACGCAAACGCCATCTACACTGTCATCACCCGAACTACATTCAATCACAGATTTAATCGCAAGGCCCGAACAATTATTTGGAACAGGAAAACAGTGCAAGGCGACACGTTTCCCTACTGCATTTGTGTGCAGGACCGGACATCTAAGACATTTAATGATAATTCCCAGGAATACGAGCCTGGATGCCACGTAAAATAAGACAAACATTACCTATGATTATTAAGGTTCAAAGCTTACGGAGCACACATTGATCATGAGAACCGTTTAAGGGATATCAAGGATGAAGAGCTTGTTGTAGCGGAGTGGACAGATGGCGGACGGGACGGCGACGGGAAGCCAACACGAGTCTCTACAGCAGACAGCGCCAGGGCGCCAACACCAGACGCCCGGACGGCGACGGGAAGCCAACACGAGTCTCTACAGCAGACAGCGCCAGGGCGCCAACACCAGACGCCCGGACGGCGACGGGAAGCCAACACGAGTCTCTACAGCAGACAGCGCCAGGGCGCCAACACCAGACGGGACGGCGACGGGAAGCCAACACGAGTCTCTACAGCAGACAGCGCCAGGGCGCCAACACCAGACGCCCGGACGCCGTTCGATAACGTGCGCTCCACGGTCCTGGAGCAAGGCCCGACGACAGCCGAGCAACTTCTCGGCGTCGGCGGCTCCGCAGAGGCGCCCGGGCCGAGTCAGAGTGGTCACGTGACACACGACACGGGCGAGGTCACGTGCGGGCCCCTTCCGGCGGGCGGGCAGGAGCCGGCGATGTGCCGGTGATAGACGACACGCGTGTGCCGCGCGCCGACGGTATCGCCGCGCCGCAGCGCCGCTTTTGGGACGCGGCGCTGCATTATTCAGCCGCAGCAGCGGCGGCCGGGCTGCCGGCTGATCCGCTGGCCGAGCTGGCTGACCAGCGTCTGTAGCCGGTCCCCACGGGACACCACCGCCTGATCAACCACACCGAGCTGAGCCGTCTGCAGGCGGTGCTCACAGCACGTCACGTCCCGCCACACAGCACATCCGGGCGGACGTGCAGCCGAGTCGGTGGCGCCGTGTTCGACACACAGCCGACACGGGCCACCGACCGACCTCTCCGATCACCGGCTGACATCTCAGATCACCAGCTGACCTCTCGGGTCACCGGCTGACCCGGCAGGTTCGTCGGCTGACCTCGGCGTCGCCTCTGACCCGTCACGTCTCACAGCCTCACAGACTGAACAGGCACGGCCCGAAGCGCTTGTGACGTCAGCTGTACGAGTCGCGCCGACGTCGGCTCCACGAAGTGTCGCGTGACGTCACCAGTCATGGCCGTGGACCAGCCCTCGCGATGTGACGACGGGACACGGGTCACATTGGCAGCTGCTGAGGCGGCCATCACCTGGGCGTTCGGCTCAGACGAGGTGCCGTCGGGTTGATAGGAGGAACCTCTCGACGAAGCCTCGTCACACAGCCTCGTCAAGGAACGGACCCCGACAGGGGGCAGGACCTCACCACCAGACCCCCCAAGAGAGGCAGTAAGTCACCACCAGACCTCGGCAGGGGGGCAGTACCTCACCACCAGACCCCGCCAGAGGGGCAGTACCTCACCACCAGACCCCGACAGAGGGGCAGTACCTCACCACCAGACCCCGACAGAAGGGCAGTACCTCACCACCAGACCCCGACAGAGGGGTGAGCACAATACCTCGCCACCGCACAACAGCTCCGACAGATGGGCCGGCCGGTGTCAGCGGCTGCATCTCAGACACCGTCGGTGTGCGGCTGGCTGCCAGCACGGCGGCGGCGCTGATTGCTCCGGCCACTCCGGCCGACCGGTCCGCCACAGGCTCCGCGCCGCGGACCCACCACCGGGCCTGCACCAGCTCATAACTCCGTGCTCAGCTCGGCCGGCCGAGCGCCCAGTGCTGGCCATGACAGATAAGGCGATTGGTGGGGTTTTACGACAGCACCACTACTGCGCGGTTCACACTTACACGTGGCTGCAATACACCTGAGGCTTAGCAACAAGGTCAGCCAGTCTGTACAACCCAGTAGCCATGTCACACGACACTGCAGCTGTCGTGTGAGATGGTGTACACCTGCGAGGTGTGCTCCTACACCTGCGAGGTGTGCTCCTACAACTCGCAACCCCCGGCCGTGCTGCAGACACTACATAACTATCGTGTAGGGGGTGGTGTACGGACTCCTACACCCGCAGCCCCCGACTGTGCTGCAGACACCTACATAGCGCATCGATCGGTGAAGTACCACCCGACTTGCTATGCAGGCCAGCTCGCCGAGCCGATACGGCCCCGCCAACCCCTCGGCAGCGGGTGGCCAAGGTCAGAGCGGACTGCACGGGATCCGTGCGGTGGCCGTCTATCACTCCTACCCCGGCTCACTGCGACTCCGTCAGCCGAGACGGCCCGCCCGCCCCAGACTCATCGCCAGTCTGCACAACACCCTGGCCGTCTATCACCCCCACCCCGGCTCACTGCGACTCCGTCAGCCGAGACGGCCCGCCCGCCCCAGACTCATCGCCAGTCTGCACAACACCCTGGCCGTCTATCACTCCTACCCCGGCTCACTGCGACTCCGTCAGCCGAGACGGCCCGCCCGCCCCAGACTCATCGCCAGTCTGCACAACACCCTGCACGGCTGCCTCGCTCACGCTGCTCGCAACGGCACCATTACGCCCAAACAGTACACCATGTGTTACTTAGCATCCGAGCCGCCCGTTTTGGCATTCGTTGTAATACGGTGCGTTAGGCAGAGGCCACGGAGGACCATACTGCGAGATTGGGTCTGGTTTGTCCAAAGGTCATACTCTCAAATTTTCTCACAAAGAGAATCACATTCTGTGCATCACATTAGTGCTCAATGGCGGTCACAGCTCCACCTACCAGGATTTATAACGGAACATCTCGGAAACGTGATGGCACACATCTGACCCGGCGGGTTTGGTATCTCTACTACCGCACACTGGAAGTCCATGCAATGATAGTTTTGACAATTACTGCACTATATTTTTGCTTCCAGATGTTTTCCCCATCGATTTGTTGTGTGCACATTACGAACGTCACCCACATGCCCACCAAGACACGACCTACACCCGGCGATGACGTCACCACCGTCGTCGTGCCGGCGCCACTCACGTCGTCGTCGTCGTCGGGCTCGACGACCAGCGGCTCGGCGTCGGCGGGCGGCAGCGCGTCGCTGTCGCGCCGGCCGGGCGCCGTGTGGGTGACGGTCACCTCGCCTGGCTCGGCACCCACCGAGATAATGTTCACGTGCTTGCTGTTGCGGCCGGCCGGCGCGCCCGGCAGCGCGTCGCCCGGCACCTGTGGAGCGGCGCACGGCGGTCAGAGCTGAGGGCGGGGTGGGGGAGGGCTGGGGGAGGGCTGGGGCAGAGCTGCCGGCACCTGTGGAGCGGCGCACGGCGGTGAGAGCTGAGGGCGGGGTGGGGGAGGGCTGGGGCAGAGCTGCCGGCACCTGTGGAGCGGCGCACGGCCGTCAGAGCTGAGGGCGGGGTGGGGGAGAGCTGGGGCAGAGCTGCCGGCACCTGTACGAGGAGAGAGCTGGCGTGTGTGACAACACGGCGAGAGGCGTGCGAGGGCGGACGGTAACAGCCGCACAGCCGCCCGGATACTGTAGAACTAGGAGACGGAGAACGGCGTCAGTCCCGGCAGGGAACTGCGTCAGTCCTGACGGGGAATTGCGTCAGTCCTGGCAGGGAACGGCGTCAGCCCTGACGGGGAACTGCGTCAGTCCCGATAGGGAACTGCGCCAATAACACACTGTTCGTGAAGCCAAACGGGCTAGTCTGAGTTCGAAGGGCACACGCACATATCAATACGCCGCCGCAGTCACACTTAGCACAAGAGTATATAGATGGTCTACTCTAACAATGCAATTCATCATTTACAGTGTCCCAGCATGTCATGTCCACACAAACAATATCACAGTGCAATTGCCAGCAAACACCACGAGTACAACATCTCCAGTACGTACATTCGCGGCGTGTCCTCTGGCAGCCGGACCACATTACGCTCCCGACAGATCCGCCCGGCACAGCTCTACTCCACGGCCTCCACTTCACAATTGGTCTTCCACACCGTGACCGCCTTCGAACCCTCGGCACCTTGTAATCATTCGGCGGCGATAATCTCAGTCGCGATCGGCCGATAACCAGCTGGGTCTGGAGCTGGTCTGCCGGCCGCGTTACGCCGCCGGTGGCACCGCCCAGCCGGGCGGGCGGTGGCGTAACGTCGTGACGCCATTGGCCGGCTGATTGGCTCCGTGGCGCGGCATCGGGCGACACGAGCAGCGCCGCCGCGGACATTACTCCGACACGCTCCCGAGCGTAAGTGTCGGCGTCGCCAGCTGGCGGCGTAAAACGCACCGTAAAACGCACCGTAAACTGCGCCGTGCGACCGCTCCAGTCGCGCTGACCAGCTGAAGGCGAGAGCGGCTCTACAGTGTCAGCAGATGGCGAGAGTGGCTCTGGAGGGTCAGCTGATCGTGAGAACTGACACTGCCGTATCTACGTCTCTAACACGTGCCGACCGACATGACATCAGTCTGCGCCGTGTCCAGTGCCGAGTCTGAAGCCGGACAGAGGCGAGCACAGTCGGCCGTCTGTAGCCACAGGTACTGTACCAGCCGGCTCTCCTGCCACACCTCCGCCAGTGCCGCCACACGTGCCCCCTGTACCAGCCGACACCATCTGTAGCCACAGGTACTGTACCAGCCGGCTCTCCTGCCACACCTCCGACAGTGCCGCTGCACGTGCCCCCTGTACCAGCCGACACCATCTGTAGCCACAGGTACTGTACCAGCCGGCTCTCCTGCCACATGCCCGACAGTGCCGCTGCACGTGCCCCTCTGTACCAGCCGACCCCGCTCCACTGGAGCCGTCTGTAGCCACAGGTACTGTACCAGCCGGCTCTCCTGCCACATGCCCGACAGTGCCGCTGCACGTGCCCCCTGTACCAGCCGACCCCGCTCCACTGGAGCCGTCTGTAGCCACAGGTACTGTACCAGCCGGCTCTCCTGCCACATGCCCGACAGTGCCGCTGCACGTGCCCCCTGTACCAGCCGACACCCGCTCCACTCCTGACAGAGGGCCTCCCACTCCACGTCTGCAGCCAGTAGCCAGCAGTCGGCTGACTCCTGCTCCACACCTCCAACAAACAACTTCCTGCTGTTCTATGTATACCCTTTCTCTTCGGGCGTCGACCCCACGGCTCAGACTTGCCGACACTTCAAACACCGCGGAGCGCGCGCGGAGTGTCGGACATGGCTGGGCCGCGGTGCTGAGTGACACGCGGCGCGTCACGTCACGTCACGTCACGCACAGTACACCCCTGCGGCGCACTCCACACGGAGCCGTCACTCAGCTACACGGCTACAGAGTGCAGCCGCGCTGACGCCGCCGGGCCCACGCCGACGCGGCGTGGTGTACTACAGCACACGGCCAGCCCGGGCGAGAAACACTACACCGCCGGCGGCTATGAGCACCGCGACTCGCCACGGGTGCGGACACAGAGCAGACACAGAGAGCCGCCCGCGTCGGCAGTGTCGGCGGGACGGCAGATGGCGCGCAGACGAGCCGGCCGCTGCCTTGACCGGCACACAGCCGAGCGGAGATAACAATCAGCTGGGGTGGTGTTCTCCACGCCGGTCGGCGGCGGGCGGGACCGCGCGCGTGCACGCCGTCCGTGTTGGACCGCTCTCCCACCGTCCGACAACACGGCATCGGTGTCGGTGCCGAGCCAGCCGCCGACCAATCCCGGCCACAGTGCCGATCACCTCGGACCCGGCCCGTGTGTGACCCCGCACCGGCCCCGCCGGATAGCCGGAGGACAGACTCGACTGCACAGCCACACCTCCCACCTCACATAATGATGCAACGGAATTCCTGCACGAACAGCATCATGCAACGTCGGCGGCCGCGCTATTCATCTTGATCGGAAACCACAATTTCAGCAATCTGAGCTTGAAACACGGCCAATGACCCCCAGGAGACGGAACAGCCAACACAGTCCAAATTCTGCATCGAGATCAGCAGTCCAGACGGCGCCCCAGCTAACCCTCTGATCGCCAGCAGCAGCACGTCCGGCCGCCAGCTGACAGGCCGTACAGTGCTCCACAAGACCGATGGCTGGCAGCCGGCGGTGGGGGCGGTGTAGCTGGCCGCCGCCTGCAGTGTTGCGTAACGAGGTACACCGCTGGGGCTCCGCTGCCGCCGCCCCGACACCACGTACCTACCAAACCTAACGCCACAGCAAACGACACTGTCGGACCTGGTGGACGCGCACCATGCGGTGTACACTTCCGAAACTCACACCACTGCCGTGAATAACATACTGTCATCTCATGCGGCTCGAGGGAAGTGGTAGCCGGCCTCGACACTGTGGTTTGGCAGCCCGTGGTCTGTGGTTTGGCAACCCATGATATGTGGTTTGAGAGCCTGT
This sequence comes from Ashinkailepas kermadecensis, assembly GCA_034440615.1. Taxonomy (NCBI): domain Eukaryota; kingdom Metazoa; phylum Arthropoda; class Thecostraca; family Neolepadidae; genus Ashinkailepas; species Ashinkailepas kermadecensis. Next base: position 68,368 of record JAOTOM010003851.1, read on the forward strand.
GGTCTGTGGTTTGGTAGCCCATGATTTGTGGTTTGATAGCCTGTGGTCTGTGGTTCGGCAGCCCGCGGTCTGTGGTTTGGCAGCCCGCGGTCGGCCATCGCAATACGGCGGCAATCGCTGACGTAACTCGCTGTAGTGATCAACATGCCGGTATCTGTTCCACTGTCAGGACAACGCCCGACAACACCACCGCCCACCACGCCCGGCACTGCCCACCACATCCAAGGCACTGTGCACCACATCCAGGACTCTGTGCACCACATTCAGGGCACTGTGCACCACATTCAGAGCACTGTGCACCACATCCAGGGCACTATGCACCACACCCAGGGCACTATGTACCACATTCAGTGTGTGGCGATACAGCCACCACACCGTCTCCCAGTGCACAGGCCTGCTTTACGGTCCGCCGTTCGAGACACTGCCTACGCCAGCTGTTTTCCTGTTTCCCAGCCATTGGCACGCGATACGATCGAGCCGCTCCGGCCACGGGGAGCTCAGAGGGGAGCGTCACATCGAGCCCACCGAGCGAGCTGCCTCGCTGCCAACCGGTGCACATGTGCTACCCTTCAGCCCCTTCCCAGGCAGCTGACACATGGCCGGCAGGTGGTAAACAGACAACTTGATATCTGGCGCCAAGTCCAGCACGCGCTGACCGTGCCGCGTGAGGAGGGCCGACGCTCAGCCCTCTCGTTAGATCCGGGGCGACGGGCCCCAAGCCACCGCCGCCTCCGTCACCTGGAGAGGGCCGAGTACTCGACCAGCCGGGCTGGAGTGTGACGTAGAGTAGTGACAGCACCTCACCCCGTCCACCCTCAGAACGTGTCACCTGGAGAAGGCCGAGTACTCTACCAGCCAGGCTGGAGTGTGACGTAGAGTAGTGACAGCACCTCACCCCGTCCACCCTCAGAACGTGTCACCTGGAGAAGGCCCGAGTACTCGACCAGCCGGGCTGGAGTGTGACGTAGAGTAGTGACAGCACCCCACCCCGTCGACCCTCAGGACGTGTCACCTGGAGAAGGCCCGAGTACTCGACCAGCCGGGCTGGAGTGTGACGTAGAGTAGTGACAGCACCTCACCCCGTCCACCCTCAGAACGTGTCACCTGGAGAAGGCCGAGTACTCGACCAGCCGGGCTGGAGTGTGACGTAGAGTAGTGACAGCACCTCATCCCGTCCAGCCTCAGAACGTGTCACCTGGAGAAGGCCCGAGTACTCGACCAGCCGGGCTGGAGTGTAACGTAGAGTAGTGACAGCACCCCACCCCGTCCACCCTCAGAACGTGTCACCTGGAGAAGGCCCGAGTACTGGACCAGCCGGGCTGGAGTGTGACGTAGAGTAGTGACAGCACCCCACCCCGTCCACATCAGGACGTGTCACCTGGGGAAGGCCCGAGTACTCGACCAGCCCAGCTGGAGTGTGACGTAGAGTAGTGACAGCACCCCACCCCGTCCAGCCTCAGGACGTGTCACCTGGAGAAGGCCCGAGTACTCGACCAGCCGGGCTGGAGTGTGACGTAGAGTAGTGACAGCACCTCACCCCGTCCACCCTCAGGACGTGTCACCTGGAGAAGGCCCGAGTACTCGACCAGCCGGGCTGGAGTGTGACGTAGAGTAGTGACAGCACCCCACCCCGTCGACCCTCAGGACGTGTCACCTGGAGAAGGCCGAGTACTCGACCAGCCCAGCTGAGTGTGACGTAGAGTAGTGACAGCACCTCACCCCGTCCAGCCTCAGAACGTGTCACCTGGAGAAGGCCCGAGTACTCGAACAGCCGGGCTGGAGTGTGACGTAGAGTAGTGACAGCACCCCACCCCGTCGACCCTCAGGACGTGTTCGCAGCTGAAGCATCTCATCGCGAGTCTCCACGGACCGTGGCAGGCAGCGGGCTGAGCTGGCTGGAGCTATATCGAAGCACCGAGAACCATACGCGCAGCAGAGCCACGACCACCATCTCCCGCCAAACTCCAATCAGCGCAGCACCGACAGTCGCGCCAGCCGACCTGAAGCGGCCGGCCGGGGGCGTTGCTCCAGTTACTCTGCCACCACTGCACACGGCGGCAGCACGTCACCGGTACCGGTTCTGTCGCGACGTATCCGTCTGCCCCCACACTCCGAGCCGCACGCGAGCAGCGCGGCCCGGTATCATAGCCGTCGGCTGCCGAGCCACGAACCGACAGTGTGGCAACGTAGGAGCCGGCCAGGAGCCGGGGAGCTGCACAGGAGACGGGGAGTCGACCAGGAGCCCGCACAGGGGCCAGCAGCGTGGGAGCGGCACAGAAGCCTGGGAGCCGTACAGGGGCCGGGGAGCCGCACAGGAGCCGGCGGCGCGGGAGAGGAAGCCGCTGATCGCTCGGCTCGATTTGGTCCGATTGATTGATTATTGAGGGTTTTAGGGTGCGTCAACCCCAGTGGGTTATATTGCACCCATAACAAGCTTGCTTAATCACACATCAGATCGTCACATATGAATATAAAAGATCGGTAGTTATTTGGGCATTAGAGCGCTTATTAGAACATATCTGGGGAAGCAAATTATCAGCTAGGAAGGTGTGCATAGTTGACCGGCAGGGGACGGCGCGTTCGGTCCGGCCAGCTGCGGCGGGTGATGGATAACATGCGGAACATTCTAATCGGGCAGATCGACTGACGATGCCCGGCGAGCGACACCGCCCGCAGCAGCAGCAGCAGCAGCAGCAGCAGCAGCAGCAGCAGCAGCAGCAGCAGCAGCAGCAGCAGCAGCAGCAGCAGCAGCAGCAGCAGCAGCAGCAGCAGCAGCAGCAGCAGCAGCAACGCCACGGGCTGATTCCCGGTGTTGTCCGATGACAGTCGTGTGGTCCGACCGCTGACCAGACCGTCGACCTTGCACCGAGGCCGCGCCAAACTCCGCCGAACGGAGAAGCCGGCCGGCGGCGGCGGCGGCGGCGGCGGCGGCGGCGGCGGCGGCGGCGGCGGCGGCGGCGGCGGCGGCGGCGGCGGCGGCGGCGGCGGCGGCAGCGCCACTGCACACTGCCGATTGTGTGCGGACTCGGCCTGTGGGCACTGACTGAACCGCCGCGGAAGCTGTTCAGCCGCGCATCACCGGGTCGTGTTTGTCCTCGGCCCACAGTCCGGATCCGACAGACGGCGGACACGGCAGGCACACGACACCGCGCCCCACTGCGGCTGACAGCGCCCATCGGGTGGGCTGCCGCCGCCGACGTCAGCGCAGGGTGGAGTCGAACGTACGTCGCCTGTGTTGGGCTTCTGGCGACGCCACACACCGCAGCTAGTCAACACGGCAGCACACAGCGTCACAGGTGTCGGACCCTCCCGCCTCCATGAGACGCCGCTCTCGTGCCGGCGACTGCCGCCCGTATCGTGAAGCCTCAACTCCTCGGGAGGTACGGATTATCCCACGGCTGCACCAGCCGGTGCTCGCGCAGCTCGCAGCTGCTGCTGCAGCCGTCGGACCGCGTCAAGTCGTGCATTTCGAAACGCCCCACGGGAGACGAGAACTCCTCTGTTATGCACATGCCGGTCCCCCGGCTACTTTTTGCGCTGCCTCCCGAAACACGGCTCGACCCAAATAGCACGCATCACTGCAGTGGCTTTGCCGGCAAAAATGAACAGGATTGTCGGCGTATTAATTAACATACACATTCTGTCTGCAGTGTCGTGACTATTTTTGCCCGTTTTTGTTCCACGGCGCGCACAATACCAGCCGAACCTGCCGCGTCAACTGCTACCAACTGCTACAAACAGCGGTGGATCCGCTCCGGGGTCGTGGGCCCATCCAACAACACATGCCACGACCGAGGCTGGAGATCCCTCACCACACCAGGGATCCGGACTGCTGCAACCTGACCTCAGCCGTGGTGCCACGACACACTGCTGGTCTTGTGACGCCTGACGGGCGTGTGACCTGAGGGACCTGACCGCAGCCGTGGTGCCACGACACACTGCTGGTCTCGTGACGCCTGACGGGCGTGTGACCTGAGGGACCTGACCCCAGCCGTGGTGCCACGACACACTGCTGGTCTCGTGACGCCTGACGGGCGTGTGACCTAAGGGACCTGACCTCAGCCGTGGTGCCACGACACACTGCTGGTCTCGTGACGCCTGACGGCCGTGTCACCTGAGGGACCTAACCTCAGCCGTGGTGCCACGACACACTGCTGGTCTCGTGACGCCTGACGGCCGTGTGACCTAAGGGACCTGACCTCAGCCGTGGTGCCACGACACACTGCTGGTCTCGTGACGCCTGACGGGTGTCTGACCTGAGGGACCTGACCTCAGCCGTGGTGCCACGACACACTGCTGGTCTCGTGACGCCTGACGGGCGTGTGACCTGAGGGACCTGACCCCAGCCGTGGTGCCACGACACACTGCTGGTCTCGTGACGCCTGACGGCCGTGTGACCTGATGGACCTGACCTCAGCCGTGGTGCCACGACACACTGCTGGTCTCGTGACGCCTGACGGGCGTGTGACCTGATGGACCTGACCTCAGCCGTGGTGCCACGACACACTGCTGGTCTCGTGACGCCTGACGGGCGTGTCACCTGAGGGACCTAACCTCAGCCGTGGTGCCACGACACTGCTGGTCTCGTGACGCCTGACGGGCGTGTCACCTGAGGGACCTAACCTCAGCCGTGGTGCCACGACACACTGCTGGTCTCGTGACGCCTGACGGGCGTGTGACCTGATGGACCTGACCTCAGCCGTGGTGCCACGACACACTGCTGGTCTCGTGACGCCTGACGGGCGTGTGACCTGATGGACCTGACCTCAGCCGTGGTGCCACGACACACTGCTGGTCTCGTGACGCCTGACGGGCGTGTGACCTGATGGACCTGACCTCAGCCGTGGTGCCACGACACACTGCTGGTCTCGTGACGCCTGACGGGTGTCTGACCTGAGGGACCTGACCTCAGCCGTGGTGCCACGACACACTGCTGGTCTCGTGACGCCTGACGGCCGTGTGACCTGAGGGACCTGACCCCAGCCGTGGTGCCACGACACACTGCTGGTCTCGTGACGCCTGACGGGCGTGTGACCTGAGGGACCTGACCTCAGCCGTGGTGCCACGACACACTGCTGGTCTCGTGACGCCTGACGGCCGTGTGACCTAAGGGACCTGACCCCAGCCGTGGTGCCACGACACACTGCTGGTCTCGTGACGCCTGACGGCCGTGTGACCTAAGGGACCTGACCCCAGCCGTGGTGCCACGACACACTGCTGGTCTCTGTATATACCAGGAGGGCACAGACGGGCCAGGCCCAGGGCAGGGGAACAGGAGCGTCGCCGGCTGACACCGACACCGCCTGACACGGCGCCTGGGAGCGGCCCAAACCCGTCGGCCGGGCCCACTGCGCGGCTTTAGATGGCATTACGATGGCAGTCGGCCGACGCACGTCGGGTCTGTCGGCGGCCGTCAGCCGTCTGTGGCCAATCAGAGATGCGGTGGGCCCCACCACACCGACACTGACGTCCCACGTCCCGTCCCACCCCCGTCAGGTGCACCTGTCGGCCGTCTGTGGTCCGTCAGGGGTACGGCGGGCCCCTCCACACCGACACTGACGTCCCACCCCCGTCAGGTGCACCTGTCGGCCGTCTGTGGTCCGTCAGAGGTACGGCGGGCCCCTCCACACCGACACTGACGTCCCACCCCCGTCAGGTGCACCTGTCGGCCGTCTGTGGTCCGTCAGGGGTACGGCGGGCCCCTCCACACCGACACTGACGTCCCACCCCCGTCAGGCGCACCTGTCGGCCGTCTGTGGTCAGTCAGAGGTACGGCGGGCCCCTCCACACCGACACTGACGTCCCACCGCCGTCAGGCGCACCTGTCGGCCGTCTGTGGTCCGTCAGGGGTACGGCGGGCCCCTCCACACCGACACTGACGTCTCACCGCCGTCAGGCGCACCTGTCGGCCGTCTGTGGTCCGTCAGGGGTACGGTGGGCCCCTCCACACCGACACTGACGTCCCACCGCCGTCAGGTGCACCTGTCGGCCGTCTGTGGTCCGTCAGGGGTACGGCGGGCCCCTCCACACCGACACTGACGTCCCACCCCCGTCAGGCGCACCTGTCGGCAGCCGCCACCCCGACCGTCTGTCGTCAGTGAGATGTCAGCTGGCTGGATCTCAGCCCCGCAGCGGTGTGACAAGTGCTGGGCGGATGTGCAGCTGACACGACATACCAGCTGCGCGGACTCGGCAGCGACTCGTGACTGTCCGGTGTCAAGCGCCGGAGCAGACGTCGCCTCATGCATACGTCATCGACGGGTCCGGCACACCTGTACATCTCCACAGGCGAGCCGCGCTGGCCATCAGCTCGGACACGCTTACGACGTGAGTTGGCGAGACGTGAGACTCGATTACGACGTGAGTTGGCGAGACGTGAGACTGGACTACGACATGAGTTGGCGTGACGTGAGACCCGATTACGACGTGAGTTGGCGTGACGTGAGACCCGATTACGACGTGAGTTGGCGTGACGTGAGACCCGATTACGACGTGAGTTGGCGTGACGTGAGACCCGATTACGACGCCCGCCGCCTGATGCAGCACCATAACCCGCTGAACGGTGGTGGCCTTGGTGCTGTAGAGGGTGCCGGCTACCCGGGTAATGCATGGCCCACAACAGTACACTTTCCATCTCAAGACTGAGACATCAAACGGCCGGCAGCACGCGTCGCCACCGCCCCGGCCGTGCCGCCACACGTGTGGCCGACTCGTCACGTGTCCGCTGACGTCCAGTTCGACACCGACCCGGCCCTGCCGCCACACCGGCCGTCCACGTGTGGCCGACTCGTCACGTGTCCGCTGACGTCCAGTTCGACACCGACCCCGCCGTGCCGCCACACGGGCCGTCCACGTGTGGCCGACTCGTCACGTGTCCGCTGACGTCCAGTTCGACACCGACCCGGCCCTGCCGCCACACGGGCCGTCCACGTGTGGCCGACTCGTCACGTGTCCGCTGACGTCCAGTTCGACACCGACCCGGCCCTGCCGCCACACGGGCCGTCCACGTGTGGCCGACTCGTCACGTGTCCGCTGACGTCCAGTTCGACACCGACCCGACCCGGCCCTGCCCACCGCCGCCATACAGGGCAGCTGACGTGCGCAGGGCCCGTCACGTGCCATAGCTGTCGTCCAGGCCGGCGCCGCCTCAGCCGGCGCCCCGCACTAATGCGCCATTGTTCGCCGGCACCGACAAACAGGTGTGCAAAAACGGCGCGCCAGTGGCGAACGTGGCGACCGCACGCTCGCGGTCGGAGAGCAACAGGTGACCGTCGGCCGGCGGGGACCCTGGCGCAGCACGGCCGGCCCTACCCGCCCCGCCGTGCGCGCCGTCCAGTGCCGCTCGTGTTCTGACCCGCACCCGCCACTGGGATGCGTGGCACCGGAGATTGAGTCACGAGACGAACAGCAAGGCTGCCAGTTACGCACAAATGAGCTCGAAGACTTCCCTAAGAAGACTTCCTCGCCGAAGCGACGTAAACTCTCAAGCATGTTGCCACGGGATGCTGTCGTTGGCCACTGGCGCAGGAGAGCTTTCAGATCAAAACTATGAACAACAATTCTGCGCAATACCACTTGACCGGTCACACTGCCACCGGCCGGGATGGGTCGGGTCACTTGATCACTCAGCCACACACGTACAACACTAACATCAGCGGGACGACAAACATTCTAGCAATAAGTGCAATCAATGTACGAGGTACTCAGCGGATTCAAGCCCGAGATAGGCATGCTATTTGCTGGGGAGCCTGATTTCGGCAGCGGTGCAACCACATCCGGCCGAAGAGCACTGACAACGAACACGCTCCTGCCGACATTGGCTGTGCTGCCATCGAACACGCTCCTGCCGACATTGGCTGTGCTGCCATCGAACACGCTCCTGCCGACATTGGCTGTGCTGCCATCGAACACGCTCCTGCCGACATTGGCTGTGCTGCCATCGAACACGCTCCTGCCGACATTGGCTGTGCTGCCATCGAACACGCTCCTGCCGACATTGGCTGTGCTGCCATCGAACACGCTCCTGCCGACATTGGCTGTGCTGCCATCGAACACGCTCCTGCCGACATTGGCTGTGCTGCCATCGAACACGCTCCTGCCGACATTGGCTGTGCTGCCATCGAACTGGAATTACATCCAATACAAAACGCACCGCACGTCTCTCAGTGTATGCAACAATGCCCATCATGATTCTACTGGCTACCAGTCCCGACCCGTCCCAACCGGTCGCTGGGCGACAGGTGGCTTCTTCGCCAGATCCCTCTACCGGGTCCGACACGATCTACCAGCCGCGATACACAGCTCCAGGGTCGGGTCAGGGTCGGGTCAGGGACGCGGTGACGGCGCGGCTGGCGGGTACCTCTGCCCAGCAGAGCCAGGGGCCGCCCGCCCCCACATAACGTGACACCAGCAGGATCTGACACGTACCCCCAGCAGAGCCAGGGGCCGCCCGCCCCCACATCACGTGACACCAGCAGGATCTGACACGTACCCCCAGCAGAGCCGGCGGCCGCCCGCCCCCACATCACGTGACACCAGCAGGATCTGTCGCGTACCCCCAGCAGAGCCGGCGGCCGCTCGCCCCCACAGCACGTGACACCAGCAGGATCTGACACGTACCCCCAGCAGAGCCAGGGGCCGCCCGCCCCCACATCACGTGACACCAGCAGGATCTGTCGCGTACCCCCAGCAGAGCCGGCGGCCGCCCGCCCCCACATCACGTGACACCAGCAGGATCTGTCGCGTACCCCCAGCAGAGCCGGCGGCCGCCCGCCCCCACATCACGTGACACCAGCAGGATCTGACACGTACCCCCAGCAGAGCCAGGGGCCGCCCGCCCCCACATCACGTGACACCAGCAGGATCTGTCGCGTACCCCCAGCAGAGCCGGCGGCCGCCCGCCCCCACATCACGTGACACCAGCAGGATCTGTCGCGTACCCCCAGCACAGCCAGGGGCCGCCCGCCCCCACATCACGTGACACCAGCAGGATCTGTCGCGTACCCCCAGCACAGCCAGGGGCCGCCTGCCCCCACATCACGTGACACCAGCAGGATCTGACACGTACCCCCAGCACAGCCGGCGGCCGCCCGCCCCCACATCACGTGACACCAGCAGGATCTGTCGCGTACCCCCAGCACAGCCGGCGGCTGCCCGCCCCCACATCACGTGACACCAGCAGGATCTGTCGCGTACCCCCAGCAGAGCCAGGGGCCGCCCGCCCCCACATCACGTGACACCAGCAGGATCTGTCGCGTACCCCCAGCACAGCCGGCGGCTGCCCGCCCCCACATCACGTGACACCAGCAGGATCTGTCGCGTACCCCCAGCAGAGCCAGGGGCCGCCCGCCCCCACATCACGTGACACCAGCAGGATCTGTCGCGTACCCCCAGCACAGCCAGGGGCCGCCCGCCCCCACATCACGTGACACCAGCAGGATCTGTCGCGCGCCCCCAGCTCTGGCGCCGGCTGCCGCCTACTCCGAGCCGAAAACCAATGCTGCACGACATAGCTCAATGGACATCGTATCGCGGCAATCGCCGACGCCCACCCGGGGTGACACTTTCGTGCAGAATCGCAATGGAGAAGCTTCTTATCTCGCACGCCACGGCCAAAACAGGCTTCACTTCTTCATATGTACATCCACGTTTGGGCCCAGAACTCTTCACACGGTAATGGCAGTCGAATGCCGGGCCATTCGCTGTTCAATGTGATTTAACCGGGGGTTAAATCAAGTTAAAACTCGAACGGCGAGGCGAAGGACAGCACAGCTGGGTGGTCGTAAACACGAGGGGTGAGGGTGCCTTATCTTGGGGGGGGGCGCTCACGGGAAGGACGGACGCCGGACCGCGCAGTCTGGTGATACGCGCGGAGGACGGCGGACAGTGTACGTCACCAGAGAGCGACGTTTCCTCACCAGAGAGCGACGTCTTTACTGTCATCCGAGAGCGACGTCTTCCCACCAACTCTACAGGAGTTGACGTTTCTTCCTACGCAGACCCTGACTTCCTCGTCGCTCTCTGGTGACGTACACTGTCCGCCGTCCTCCGCGCGTATCACCAGACTGCGCGGTCCGGCGTCCGTCCTTCCCGTGAGCGCCCCCCCCCCCAAGATAAGGCACCCTCACCCCTCGTGTTTACGACCACCCAGCTGTGCTGTCCTTCGCCTCGCCGTTCGAGTTTTAACTTGATTTAACCCCCGGTTAAATCACATTTAAAACCTCACTTCGTTGTTGCTGTCGGACCGCTTCGGTCACGTTGTCCTACTACATTTACTACATACTACCGTTTGGCTATTATTTGGCCGATCCCTTGTCGCGGCGCGGATAGCCCTTATCGCGTGAAAGCGGTGTCTAAGCCGTCTGTGCAGTTAGACGTTAGATCCTCCGCCAAGAAACGCCAAGTGACACCCGGCCGCCGCCGCTCCGGGCCGCCTGGCCACTGATGTGCTGACCTGACCCACAGGTACCGACACCCGGCCGCCGCCGGCGCCTGGCCACTGATGTGCTGACCTGACCCACAGGTACCGACACCCGGCCGCCGCCGGCGCCTGGCCACTGATGTGCTGACCTGACCCACAGGTACCGACACCCGGCCGCCGCCGGCGCCTGGCCACTGATGTGCTGACCTGACCCACAGGTACCGACACCCGGCCGCCGCCGCTCCGGACCGCGTGAAGCTGACAACAGGCCAGTGTCGCCGAGGCGGCCGGGTGGCGAGGCAGCCGGGAGGCGAGGCGGCCGGGTGGCGAGGCGGCCGGGAGGCGAGGCGGCCGGGTGGCGAGGCGGCCGGGAGGCGAGGCGGCCGGGTGGCGAGGCGGCCGGGTGGCGAGGCAGCCGGGTGGCGAGGCGGCCGGGTGGCGAGGCGCGCCGGGTAGCGAGGCGCGCCGTCGCTGCCGTCAACGACACCGTGCGACGTGGTCGCTAATTGGAAAGAAAGCGGCACGACACACTCCCGCCAACAGAACGGCCGACACAGACGGCCGTCTGCAGCAGAACGGCCGACACAGACGACCGTGGGGTGGAACTTGATGACAACTTGTCATACCAGATGCGCGAATTTTCCGGCAACACTGACTGACTCCACGTAACTTCATTTTGGGCATGGCGGGGGGGGGGGCGGGAGGTCGACATTCTGCCCGGTATTACCGGCGTGCATTTACAACGTGGAGCGGAGAAGACCTCGTCCCGTCGACGAGAAGACCTTGGCTGGGTTGCCGGTGACCTGGCGCCGCTGCTGCCGATCGCTGCCGCTGCCGCTGCCGCTGCCGCTGCCGCTGCCGCTGCTGCTGCCGCTGCTGCTGCTGCTGCCGCCGCTGCCGCCGCTACCGCTGCCGTTGCCGCTGCCGCTGCCGCTGCCGCTGCCGCTGCCGCTGCCGCTGCCGCTACCGCTGCCGTTGCCGCTGCCGCTGCTGCTGCCGCTGCTGCTGCCGCTGCCGCTGCCGCTGCCGCTGCCGCTGCTGCTGCCGCTGCCGCTACCGCTGCCGTTGCCGCTGCTGCTGCCGCTGCTGCTGCCGCTGCTGCTGCCGCTGCTGCTGCCGCTGCTGCTGCCGCTGCCGCTGCTGCTGCCGCTGCTGCTGCCGCTGCTGCTGCCGCTGCTGCTCGCCACCGGCTCCGGCGCGACCTTCAGCTGGCCGGCCGGCCGACCGCGCCGTCCCATCCCGCCCACAGAATGGCGGCCGGCGGCGGGTTGGCGATAACGGGCGCTGCCCGCCCCGGTAAAACATCCACACCAACGCAACCGCCACCTGGACGAATTGGTAAAACATCCCGCCCCGGTATAACATCCACACCAAAGCAACCGCCACCTGGACGAATTGCGCCGCATATTCCTCGCCTTAACGATAAATCATGACATTACCCGGAGGAAGATATCATATTACATTGTATCATATTATATAATTAGTATATTTACTGACAGGTACATCCATGCAACAGGTGGTTAATTGTGTACAGGACGGAAGTGAATAAATCAGCCGACCGAACGGCAAGGGACATAGGAACTTGGAAGACTGGGGACTAGGACATTTCTGAGTGTGCGTCGAACACATGGTGGTACGACGGTGGACGGCACGGGGCCGGCCACGTGCGACCCACTTCAAGTACCTGAGCTGCATGAGCTGATAAACTTCCGAATGCGATGCGATCGGGGAAAACTGACTAAAATATTGCTCTCGTAAAAGCGCTTCTGACCTACCTGAACATCCGAAAAATTAGACAACATTCTCATAAATAAAAGGGCGGACGAGGCAAAGGAAGCCACGTGGAGGAGCGTCATCCCTGGAGGCGAACACCGACCGACAGATGGCGAGGACTCACAGACTACAGAATGCCTTCGTCGTGAAATTGTGGACCACATAATGTTTTCGCGGTGAAATACTGGACGGGGAGTGTCGAGGTCAGCTAACTGGGCCCGGCGGCCACACGGCGTCCACACGGCCGCCCTGGAGCCGGTGTCAGCGCGTTCAGGATCGTGCGATGGGGGCGTGCTCGTCGGCAGCCGACCTGTACAATCGAGACAGTGATGGATGGAGACCGCGCGGTACGGGAGATGTGTGGCGGGGCCTGTGCGGGAGCGTCAAAACGACGTCGTGGGGCGGAGGAAAACGGAAGTGTAGACAAGTTGGAGGGTGTTCTACACGGCGAAGGACGGCTGACACGAGGTCAGCGAACTGAGATTCATGGTGAGATTGGTGCCCATGTCCGCCGGAGTTTATGTTGACCATCGGCTACCCATCAGACCTCGTCGACGACTTTGCCATCTGGTGCAGCACAGCTAGGCTCTAGGCCACGTCGATACTGCCGACTGGATGTGAACCGACTGGAAAGACGACCGGGGAGTGGGAAGGCCAATGGGATGCCGTTTGGTCGGTAGACGGATGGATGTTGTGATTCGGAAGGTGTTATTCGTGGGTGTTGTGTGGGGTAGCGCACATTGGCCTGTAATTTCGGGTGGGTGAGTGAAGGGCTGGTAATTGGCGTGTTGTGTGGCACACAGGCGGACGACACTGACAGTGGTAAATGGAGGGTGCGGGGTCGGACGGTGTATGGAGGGTGCGGGGTCGGACGGTGTATGGAGGGTGCGGGGTCGGACGGTGTATGGAGGGTGCGGGGTCGGACGGTGTATGGAGGGTGCGGGGTCGGACGGTGTATGGAGGGTGCGGGGTCGGACGGTGTATGGAGGGTGCGGGGTCGGACGGTGTATGGAGGGTGCGGGGTCGGACAGGTGTATGGAGGGTGCGGGGTCGGTGCGGGTCGGACGGGTGTATGGAGGGTGCGGGGTCGGACGGTGTATGGAGGGTGCGGGGTCGGTGGTGGTGGTGGATTTGTGCTTTAGGGCGCGTCGACTGCATTGGTCATTTTGCGCCCATATGGAGGGTGCGGGGTCGGACGGTGTATGGAGGGTGCGGGGTCGGACGGGTGTACCGGCGGAGGGATGTCGCGTGACCGGAGCGTGGTCGGCTGGTCGGCTCCCCGGGCCGGAACGGATCAACAATGGCCGCCTCCACAGCCCCGACGTCAGACAGTGCCGCAGACCGACACTGAAGAGAACCAACTCACAAAGAGCAGAGGCACGTGACGGTGCATGCGCCCCGGCGCCGAGCGTCTGTGCCGCACAATGCACCGTTGTTGTCCAATCCCGTGTGACTGCCCAATGCACAATCCACCCAAAGTCCGTCGACTTCATCGGCACGCAGAACATCCCGTCCGTCAAAGCCGCGCCCGCCAGTATTTCGCGCCCTCGGCACGGAACTCCGGCGGCGGCTGAGCCCAGTTCCAGGCCGTGGCGGACGTGGACGTCGAACAAACAAACCCGCGGCCGACGTGTGCAGTCCTCTTCACAACAGCCGCACGGCGTGATTGGCGACCGGCCGACCGTCGACTTCCCACTCCATTACCTGACACCACCACTTGACACCCGACCATTACTGTCCCGGAGGCCCGATGGTGATCCTCTACACGCCCGATCCTCGACTCCCCATCAGCTGTCTTCTGTGCCCGGCCATTACCTGTCTCGCAGGCCTGACGGTGATCATCGGCACGCCCGACCCTCGACTCCTGATCAGCTGTCCTCTGTGCCCGGCCATTACCTGTCTCGCAGGCCCGACGGTGATCCTCTGCATGAGCGTGTTGAGCCGAGGGGAGGCCTGCACCTCCTGCGGTGGAGGGTCCCATCGACTCTGCCGTCGGGGGGCGTCCCGGACGACGGCCACACGCCGGCCGGTCGTACCGTGCGCCGAGTCCAGCCGTCGCTGTTCCTCACCCGGCCGCCGACCGAGCGTGCCGGCGGCGGGCGGCCACGGCTGGGCCGGCCGCCGGTGTCGACGGCCGCTGGCCAGCCGCGACGGCGTGATCTTGGCGCGGCTGGCGTCGCGGCGGTACGGGCTCGAGTTGTGCCGCTGGCTGCCGGCCAGGCTGCTGTAGCCGCTGTCGGGCCGCAGGGGCTCGTCACAGGCGGCCGGCCGGCGCCGCTCGGGACGACACTGGCCGGCCGACGCGTCCACACCGTCGTACAGGCTGACCAGGTGCGCCACGTGCCGGCCAGGCGCTCGTGCAGCCGCTGGCGGCTGCTGGGCAGCACGCCGCTGCTGCAGCCGCGCCCGCGCCGAGGCGCAGTCCTTGCCACGACTCTTGCGAGTCATCAGCGTGTTGACAAACTGGTGGTGATAGTCGAGCGCCTTGCCCTGCAGCCGCCTCACCATAGCCTGCAGCCGGCCTCCCGTGGAGGCAGGCGCCGCCGACCGGCTGGCCGGCGACCGCACATAGCGCGACTCGTTGAACGCTATCTGAAGCACAGCGCCGCGCTCTTCCTCCTCGTCCTCGGAGCTGTCCGACGAGCTGGCGCCGCCAGGGGGCCAGTCGCGCCGACCCTGGTACGTGCCCTGCACGGCGTACAGCATGGCCACCGTCACCGCACCATGCAGCCGGCACCGACACCTCTCACCGACACGCAGACGCGCTCCTGGCCTCCAGAGGGGCCGCGCGTCAACTGAGCTGCCTCAGCCACATCCAGCAGGCGGCCGGCGGCGACCGAGGCGCCGCCGAGTGGCCGTCGACCGAACCAACCACTGGCTGTGGCGACGCGACAGGAGCCCGGCATGGACCAGAACAAGACGAGAGGCGGTGCGGCGGAGACAGAAGAGACACTGAGCTCACAAGTGGACATGGACCAGCGGGCACTACCATCCGACCAGACCCTCCGCTCACCACTCAGCCAAACCCTCCGCTCACCACCCGACCAGACCCTCCACTCACCACCCGGCCAGACCCTCCACTCACCACCCGACCAGACCCTCCACTCACCACCCGGCCAGACCCTCCACTCACCACCCGGCCAGACCCTCCACTCACCACCCGACCAGACCCTCCACTCACCACCCGACCAGACCCTCCACTCACCACCCGACCAGACCCTCCACTCACCACCCGACCAGACCCTCCACTCACCACCTGGCCCGACACTCCACTCACCACCCGACCAGACCCTCCACTCACCACCCGGCCAGACCCTCCACTCACCACCTGGCCCGACACTCCACTCACCACCCGACCAGACCCTCCACTCACCACAAGGCCAGACCCTCCACTCACCACCTGGCCCGACACTCCACTCACCACCCGGCCAGACCCTCCACTCACCACCCGACCAGACCCTCCACTCACCACCCGGCCAGACCCTCCACTCACCACCTGGCCCGACACTCCACTCACCACCCGACCAGACCCTCCACTCACCATCCGATCAGACCCTCCACTCACCTCCTGGCCCTCCACTCCACTCACCACCAGACCAGACCCTCCACTCACCACCCGACCAGACCCTGCACTCACCACCAGGCCAGACCCTCCACTCACCACCTGGCCCGACACTCCACTCACCACCCGACCAGACCCTCCACTCACCACTTGGCCCGACACTCCACTCACCACCCGACCAGACCCTCCACTCACCACCCGGCCAGACCCTCCACTCACCACTCAGCCAGACTCTCCGCTCACCACCCGACCAGACCCTCCACTCACCACCCGACCAGACCCTCCACTCACCTCCTGGCCAGACCCTCCACTCACCACCCGGCCCGACACTCCACTCACCACCCGACCAGACCCTCCACTCACCACCCGGCCAGACCCTCCACTCACCACCTGGCCCGACACTCCACTCACCACCCGACCAGACCCTCCACTCACCACCCGACCAGACCCTCCACTCACCACCCGACCAGACCCTCCACTCACCACCTGGCCCGACACTCCACTCACCACCCGGCCAGACCCTCCACTCACCACCTGGCCAGACCCTCCACTAACCACCCGGCCAGACCCTCCACTCACCACCTGGCCCGACACTCCACTCACCACCCGACCAGACCCTCCACTCACCATCCGATCAGACCCTCCACTCACCTCCTGGCCCTCCACTCCACTCACCACCAGACCAGACCCTCCACTCACCACCCGACCAGACCCTGCACTCACCACCAGGCCAGACCCTCCACTCACCACCTGGCCCGACACTCCACTCGCCACCCGGCCAGACCCTCCACTCACCACCTGGCCCGACACTCCACTCACCACCCGACCAGACCCTCCACTCACCTCCTGGCCCTCCACTCCACTCACCACCCGACCAGACCCTCCACTCACCACCCGACCAGACCCTCCACTCACCACAAGGCCAGACCCTCCACTCACCACCTTGCCCGACACTCCAATCACCACCCGGCCAGACCCTCCACTCACCACCTGGCCCGACACTCCACTCACCACCCGACCAGACCCTGCACTCACCACCAGGCCAGACCCTCAACTCACCACAAGGCCAGACCCTCCACTCACCACCTGGCCCGACACTCCACTCACCACCCGGCCAGACCCTCCACTCACCACCTGGCGCTCCACTCCACTCACCACCCGACCAGACCCTCCACTCACCACCCGACCAGACCCTCCACTCACTACAAGGCCAGACCCTCCACTCCACTCACCACCCGGCCAGAACCTCCACTCACCACTCAGCCAGACTCTCCGCTCACCACCTGGCCCTCCACTCCACTCACCACCCGACCAGACCCTCCACTCACCACAAGGCCAGACCCTCCACTCACCACCTGGCCCGACACTCCACTCACCACCAGACCAGACCCTGCACTCACCACCTGGCCAGACCCTCCACTCACCACCCGGCCAGACCCTCCACTCACCACCTGGCCCGACACTCCACTCACCACCCGACCAGACCCTCCACTCACCACCCGGCCAGACCCACCATTCACCCAAACAGGCCGGAAACAAATCGGTTTGGCAGCGCATCTGATATCACCCGTAACGCGCCCCAGCCTGGCGGGACAGCACTGACCCAGCCCGACGTCTCAGAAGATGGTCTGGTACCGGTACCCGGTACCGGTACCCGTACCCGGTACCGGTACCAGTACCCGGACATGGCACCTGATCTGGTACCGGCACAGACCCACACAGGGATTCCCCGTGTCGGGTCACCACGGAACGTCATACACATCCCCTCGTCCTCCGTCCTACTCCCGCTCTCTTCCGGCGGCGCCGTGAGCTCCCAGCCAGGACAGCTGCCACTGGTCTGTACCGGAGCACACGACACCGGGCAGCCACCGCACTCCCGAACACAGTCACACAGCCGGTCATTGGACACACACACACACACACACACACACACACACACACACACACCACCACCACCACCACCACCCCCACACAAGTGGCATGCGACTTTCCGCCGGTGACATGGATCAGCCAATCAGCTCACGTGGCACCTCCCGCAGAGGACATATATCAGCCAATCCGCTGGCGTGGTACGTCTCGCCGAAGATATAGATCAGCCAATTAGCTCACTTGGTACCTCCCACAGAGGACATGGATCAGCCAATCAGCTGCCGTGGACATGTCGCCGAGGATATGGATCGGCCAATCAGCCGCCACGGCACGTGCCGCCGAGGGCTCAGCACCGCCACTGATGGAGCCGGCGCCTCTCCCCGTGTCGACACAGCGGCAGTCCTGAGAACGCGCAGCCGGGCACCGAGCGGGAACAGTGCAGCGCAGGCGGGACGGTCGTGCACACAGTGCACACGTGTGCAGCGACGGCGGTGCAGCTGCACGGCCGGCCGTCAGACAGCACAGCCGCCGCGGATGCCGCGCCAGCAACCACCCACGCACCGTGTGGAGACTGACCACCCACGCACCGTGTGGAGACTGACCACCCACGCACCGTGTGGAGACTGACCACCCACGCACCGTGTGGAGACTGACCACCCACGCACCGTGTGGAGACTGACCACCCACGCACCGTGTGGAGACTGACCACCCACGCACCGTGTGGAGACCACGTGCGGCGTGTGGCGGCACGCGGATGTGGGAGGAGACAAAATGTTGCCAGCAGCTGGCTGTAACAGCGAAAAAGAATGTTGTAAGCATTTAAAATATGGCTTTCTTTTGAACAGAAAGTGGTCGGATTTCGAAAATGCCATGATTCCCTATATGTATAGTACGCTATAAATAGTATGCATAGGATGCATAGTACCATGACATATGGTATGCATAGTATGGTCTTGAACGAAAAATATATCTATAGAACTCCATCGTCTCCAGACCCCAAATCTGTGGCGTCAAAATTCTCAGCCAACCGTTCCTCGCGAACACTAAATGTGTCGTCTGAGTGACAACACATTGTCGCCAACGCCGGCTACCGACACGAAAGGATGTCTGTTCGGACATAACAACTGTGGCACACTCACCGGAGTGGGAATGTGCCAAAGGGTGGAGAGCCGCTTTGCTATGTCGTTTCTTTCTGTCAGCATCCATACAGGTAATGCTGCTACTGGATGCATTGGAGGAGGGGTATGAGACATGCCTCATGCCACGTCTTGTCCATGCGTGCACTACACAGGATTCCGTGTTAGCTACCAGCCCAGATACAACCTCAATCCGATAACATTTCAGTCAGGGTAGCCCATGCTGTGCGCGCCCGGCGCGTTCTCTGGCCACGTCCCTGCCGACCCCGGGAGTGACGACATACTGAACACATGCCGTGCTCTCTGGCCACGTCCCTGCCGACACCGGGAGTGACGACATACCGAACACAGTGCCACTCCCTCGATGATGGCATATAAAAAGTCAATCCAATGATTGCTTTTATTATCAGGTGGTCCAGGTTTCATTATCAGCAAAGTTCCACACCAAGTGGTGGTTATTGGTTTTACGACACGTCCACAGTGGAGTCATGTCGCGTCGCCAATCTCTCACACCGATTGATCGCGGGCAAAGAGTAGCGACAGGTTAGACTCGAACCCATAATCTTTCGATTATGAGACGGGCAACTTATCCCTAGACTACTCTCCCCCTTCCACACCAGGTGAACTTTGCGCACATACCGGTACCGGCATCGATATCCATACCGACATGTCACCTTGGATATTTACCAATTAAATTGCGACGTGCTGCTGAACACACAGGCGAAACGGGAAGCATGCCCTGATTTGGTGGATCACGCCGGGGATGGCCCCCGTCTGGTCTGACCGATCATCTGACAGCAGGTGGCTCCTGTGGGCGTCACTGAGGGCGGGGTCGGCGGCCACTTCGTCAGACCCCTGGCGGCGGGCGGGCGGCGGTGACAGATGGTGACGGACGGTGGGCCCCGGAACCCCGGACCGTCGGCGGCCACCCCCCGTACTGGACCGAGACTACATCGTCGGACGGTGGGCTCCGGAACCCCGGACCGTCGGCGGCCAACACCCCCCCCGTACTGGACCGAGACTACATCGTCGGACGGTGGGCCCCGGAACCCCGGACCGTCGGCGGCCAACACCCCCCGTACTGGACCGAGACTACATCGTCGGACGGTGGGCCCCGGAACCCCGGACCGTCGGCGGCCAACACCCCCCCCGTACTGGACCGAGACATCATCGTCGGACGGTGGGCCCCGGAACCCCGGACCGTCGGCGGCCAACCCCCCCCCCGTACTGGACCGAGACTACATCGTCGGACGGTGGGCCCCGGAACCCCGGACCGTCGGCGGCCAACACCCCCCGTACTGGACCGAGACTACATCGTCGGACGGTGGGCCCCGGAACCCCGGACCGTCGGCGGCCAACACCGTACTGGACCGAGACTACATCGTCGGACGGTGGGCCCCGGAACCCCGGACCGTCGGCGGCCCCCCCCCCCCGTACTGGACCGAGACTACATCGTCGCATCGCTTGAGGGCGGAACGGACTTTGTTAACAGGACCATGCGCCAATGTGGCTGGTCAGTTCATGTAGTTTCGGCTCCGCATCACAAACTATGTGTTTCGATGCGGACGGTACGTCCGCATCAAAACACCCCGAGATCAGGCTGCATAGAGCAGGCCCATGGCGAAAACATGGATGACTGAGGACGTATATGCCAAAATCGGTGCATGATGAACGTTGGGACGGAGGCCCAAGCTATCAAACTCACCTTCTCCGGCCCTCTCCCTTTCCAGGGAGAAGCCCGGAGAAAGTGGGTATTGACAAGGTCAGATGGTCCTCCCTCCGGGCATCTCCCTTTCCAGCCCTATCGACGGATCTCCAGCCGCCTTCCTCGCCCTACACTCCCATCGACGGATCTCCAGCACAATTTCACCACTCACAGGAACACCGGGCGAAAAGTGACCCTCACAGCAAGACGCCTGTCGTAATTCAGCATCCAGAACGTACACTCTGGCCATAACGAGGAACTGGACGGCCATTGCCGCGGCAGTCCAGTTAATCAGCTCGCCTAAACGGTGGGAACACATGTTCTCCTGGCGCCGCCCGGTGTGGCTTCACTTTCTCTGATGATGATTGGTGTTTAGGGGCGCGTCGACTGCAAGGATTTGGCCCAGGCTTCACTTTCTCTGACAACAGCCAGCCCCGCCACGTGCCCAACTGAGTAGTTCAGCGCGTGGGGTGCTCGTTATCTTCGGTTAGTCGGCATTTCAGCGGCAACGCCTGTTCTCGAACGCATTGCAATAGCAAGATTGATGACCCGACATGAGATCTAGGCCGCTTCTAATGTCATACAGCGTGGAGCGTACATTCTGGGTCATGAGCGGGTTGGCACACAACACCAACTCAGGGGCATAATAGTACTGCCTACGATCGCGGTAGATCAGCCGGTGGGGAGCTGCACTCTTGATGGTGGGTTCGAATCTCGCAAACGGCGGATTACCGAGCCCACCCGCGACCCCAATCGGCGTGAGAGGTTGGCGACGCTATGTGGCCTAGCAGTCAGATGCGTCGCAAGAGAACCCAAAGTACTGCCTTGAATACACTAACACCTTTAGGACATTTTGTCAAGGAACACAATGGCACGCGTCTGCGAAGTTGCCAATAGCTCGGCGAGGAATTCATGTAACAAAAGGGGTTCTCGGTGCTGGGGAACGGTGGGCTCAACTGCCCGAAACCAATCTCCAAGACAATCATGATGAAGGCTAGCTGTCAAGTAATTACTCTCTAATTCCTATCACTAATTACTACTCAGAACCGTATTCTAATTATTATTAGGGCCTTTGAGCTCATCGACCTGAATAAGATCATCCAGCACTGATGATAGAGCAAAGGACTACCTGCTCAGCCTTCTACCATACCCACGGGAAGGATCGGCCTCCTTTCAATATAGCCGGTCTCCGTGCGACATAAATGTCCGGTACTGGCCTTAGCCGTACTGCTATCAGCCTAATGAAGCCTGGTGCAGCGACTGGCCACACCCAGCTTTAGAAACTGCACGTCACCGTGGAACGTTTAGCCTACACACAAACCCAGACCACCAACATCGCCATCCCACCGCATACACCACGTGCCGCGTCGGCTTCGGCAACCCGCAGCGGGCTCCACTGGCCCGGTCCGGCTGACATTCAGCACCGCCTCCCTCGCACACGCGATCACCAAGCAACGGAATACGGAGGATCTCGACATGCGGCCCATGGCGGTCTTCCTGCTCGTATATCGAACTTTCAATGGATGCCGAATATCACATCGCTGAAGGCCATCCGTCTGCTCGATGGCGATTACATCAGGAGTCGGACCGGCGACCCAACCGGTACGGTGACGTCGATATCCGCCGTCCGTGGCGGCGGCAGTGTGTGATCGCAGTCTGATCAGCGCGAGGCGATCGGGATCCGGCCGTCTCGCGCTGTGAGACCGCAGTTGGCGCGCCGGCGTGACCTTGGAGCGGTGCGGCCGGCAGCGCGGTGTGTCGTGCGCACACAACTGCACCTTCCGCGCGCACACACATGCGGACGGTGTGGAGCCGGGCACGGACCGTGCCGCTGTGGGACGTCACGTCCGGGACCCGGACGCCACGTCCGGCGACCGACCGACAGCGGCAACCAGCCACCGGCCACACCCAGCCCGTCCAACGTCCACCGACGTCCGGTCCGTGCTCCGTCGGCCGACCGGCACTGGCCGCTGCCGCAGCCACAGCCGCTGCTGCCGCCAGTGCCGGCAGTGCCGACCAGCCACTGACAAGTGGACACTGCAAAACTGCACGCCGGCTCAGCAACCAGCACAGCCAGGAGACAGAAACAGCGTCCAGTTCAGACAGGGAGCGCGGCTCGGAGGCTCGCCGATCCAAATGACGTGATCAGCCTGACAACATTGGCCAAACATAGCCCAACATTGGCCAAACGGCGCCAATGTTCCGGCGCGCCGACATGGCGACTGCAAACACAACGCTCGTGCCCTGGGGGGGGGGGACTCAGCCGCAGACAATTGTGGTCGTGCTACTGCCACGGAGGTTACGGCCTCTGGTCTGGTGGTGGTCAGTCGGTACCACCGAGAGCACGATCGGCGGCGCATTCCTCAGGTATGCCGCAGACCTGGAGACACAGTAAGCCCACCTCCGTCCGGGTGCCCGTGCGACGCAATCTGACAACAAAAAATCCGTCCACGATATCTCCTGTACAGCTGTCTAAAGCGTCATAGGTACGGCTGATTATTGGTCGGTTGGTTGGTTATTGGTTTTACGACACGTCGACCGTTGAGTCATATAGCGTCGCCAATCTCTCGCGCCGATTGGTCGCGGGCGAAGATTAGCGACGGGTGAGACTCGAACCCACAATCTTTCGATTGTGAGTCGAGATCTTACCCTAGACCACTCGTCCCTGGCTGATTATTGGTAGCGCACAAGAACCTGACTACCCGACACAACTGCGACGTTGAAGTCCGCCCGTATCAACGATCAGCACACCAGTAGCGTGAAGCCACCATCACCGAGTCTCACCACCAGAGGCACGGGAACATCCCAAAGCTCCGGGTGGGGGACAAGAGCTGCTTTGAAGTTTTTTTTTCACGCAACACTAATAGGGTCAATATTAAACTCGTCCAAACTATAGGGGGAGGGGGGCTGTCCCCTCTGCCCCTTCCCTGTTGCGGCGTCGTTGCTGACCACACCAGGAAGGTTCTGCTGGGTATGTCGCCACCGGTGAATCCAGGTCACACAGCTGATGCTGCGTGGCCGCCGGTGTACACCAGTGACACAGGTAGTGCTGTGTATCCCAGTGACACAGGCAGTGCTGCGTGACCTCCGGTGTACCGCTTGCTGCTCAAGCGCCAGAGCAGCAGCCAAGCAGTGGTCTGCTCGGCCGCCAGCCGGGGACGAGCTGCAAACACAGCAGCGGCCGCCAACACGGCGGTGGCCGCCAACACGGCGACCGTCGGCGGCTCAGTGGGACCACGGGAGGGCCGACTGCGCTCCTGTAATGGCATAACCGTGGCACATCTCGACTGGAGATGATACCCCGCGTGAGATCCAGCTGAGCCGGAGTCGACTGTGTGACAGTTCCCATCACTCGTGGCTGAGATAGTCATCACGGTCCGGCCGCATAAACAAATCGCTTGGGAGGGCCTGCCTTTTGTCGTGCGGCACATCTCCAACTGCAGACTGCGGGGCTCCAACATCGTCTACGTGAGGCTGACGGGAGGGTGGGGTCCGCAATCTCCGACTGCTGGCGGACAGTTGGAGAGTGAGGTGTCCGCCATCTCCGACCCGGGGCGGACAGTCCACCCGTGTAGCCGCTGCCAACGAGATGATTGGTTGGTTGGTTATTTGAGTTTTAGGGCGCATCGACCAGGTTTGGTCATTTATGGGCCAACGAGATGAGACGTTTGCTTCAGTGTGCTGGAGTGGCAGCGGTGGGCATGTAATGGTTATGGGTTGGGTGTCCTGTCAGCCCTGAGGCGGTCTGCCGTCCGAGTGGCTCGCCGCCCGCCGTCCTTCACTGTGATTGGTGGACGCGGAAGGTGTTCACGTCGGTACACCGCCGTAACCTGCCCCTGTAATCACTGAGGTGTCCGCAGCTGCGATACAGCTTCATCTCGCGCCAATGTAGCGGGTGCGTTCGCAGTCCGCGGCTGAATGGTGAAAGTGGTCGGTGTTCAATTAACGACTCTGCGCGCCCTCGATGGTGACCGGTTACGGCCGTGTGCGTGTCACACGCACTGCAGCCGGTGGAGCCCTGCGGTGCGCAGTGTGCGCTCCACAGCACCGATGGATGACGTGTATTGCCGGCCCGGGTTTATCGGGCCCAGCGTGTCGTGTGTCTCGTGGGAGCTGAATCTGTGCAGAGGCGAGCCCGCACCGGCCGCGTTCTGGCAGCGGCCAGCAGTCGGCAGTCTGGTCCAGCCTGTCTGCGGATCTGTGTGGTCCCCGGTCGCTGATTTAATTAGCGGTCTGGTCCGGCGTCTGTGGATCTGTCCGGTGACCCCTGACCCACAGCTACGACGCAGGGAGTGCTGGTGTGTTGTGTGCAAACTGCGGAATGCCGCAGCCAAGGTGCGGGACGAAGCGGTGGCGGCGGCCGGGAGTGGTTTAATCGCCCTCCGACGCGGGAACTGCGTGTCAGTCTGCTGCGTTGCAAGGCTACAGCAGTTTGCATGTGTTGTGGCAGCGGTCGATGGTCAGCTGCCTTTCGACGTTGAGTAGCGCATTTACTGCATACTGCAACCATTACTGGTCTGATGGTCCGGCTCGGCGTTGAGGAGCGGCGTCGGCCTGCTGACGTGATGTCCACCATTACTGGTCTGGTGTGGCGACATGGACGTGTGTGATGTCCCATACTGGTCTGGTGTGGCGACATGGACTGTGTCGCGGTGTGATGTACCATACTGGTGGGTGGCGACATGGACTGTGTCGCGGCCTGCTGACGTGATGTCCACCATTACTGGTCTGGTGTGGCGACATGGACTGTGTCGCGGCCTGCTGAAGTGATGTCCACCATTACTGGTCTGATGGTCCGGCTCGGCGTTGAGGAGCGGCGTCGGCCTGCTGACGTGATGTCCACCATTACTGGTCTGGTGTGGCGACATGGACTGTGTCGCGGCCTGCTGAAGTGATGTCCACCATTACTGGTCTGATGGTCCGGCTCGGTGTTGAGGAGCGGCGTCGGCCTGCTGACGTGATGTCCACCATTACTGGTCTGGTGTGGCGACATGGACTGTGTCGCGGCCTGCTGAAGTGATGTCCACCATTACTGGTCTGATGGTCCGGCTCGGTGTTGAGGAGCGGCGTCGGCCTGCTGACGTGATGTCCACCATTACTGGTCTGGTGTGGCGACATGGACTGTGTCGCGGCCTGCTGAAGTGATGTCCACCATTACTGGTCTGATGGTCCGGCTCGGTGTTGAGGAGCGGCGTCGGCCTGCTGACGTGATGTCCACCATTACTGGTTGGTGTGGCGAATGGACCGTGTGCGGCCTGCTGAGTGATGTCCACCATACTGGTTGGTGTGGCGACTGGTGTGTGCGGCCTGCTGAGTGATGTCACCATACTGGTCTGGTGTGGCGACATGGACTGTGTCGCGGCCTGCTGCGTGATGTCCACCATTACTGGTCTGGTGTGGCGAGGACTGTCGGCCTGCTGAAGTGATGTCCACCATTACTGGTCTGATGGTCCGGCTCGGTGTTGAGGAGCGGCGTCGGCCTGCTGACGTGATGCCCACCATTACTGGTCTGGTGTGGCGACATGGACCGTGTCGGGCCTGCTGAAGTGATGTCCACCGTTACTGGTCTGGTGTGGAGACATGGACTGTGTCGCGGCCTGCTGACGTGATGTCCACCATTACTGGTCTGGTGTGGCGACATGGACTGTGTCGCGGCCTGCTGAAGTGATGTCCACCATTACTGGTCTGGTGTGGCGACATGGACTGTGTCGCGGCCTCGGGCAGTTCACCTGTTGTGATGACGACATGGCATGGCCAGGTAAAGCGGGAGCTGTCTCGTTTGTCCGCCAACTTGGCCCAATTTGGCCGTCACTGTGTGATGTTCAGGTGGTGTCTGAGTGTCGCGATCATCTCGTGTCCATCTCGCTGGGAGGGGCAGGAGTCGCGATCATCTCGTGTCCATATCGCTGGGAGGGGCAGGAGTCGCGATCATCTCATGTCCGTCTCGCTGGGAGGGGCAGGAGTCGCGATCATCTCGTGGCCATATCGCTGGGAGGGGCAGGAGTCGCGATCATCTCGTGGCCATATCGCTGGGAGGGGCAGGAGTCACGATCATCTCATGTCCGTCTCGCTGGGAGGGGCAGGAGTCACGATCATCTCGTGTCCGTCTCGCTGGGAGGGGCAGGAGTCGCGATCATCTCGTGTCCGTCTCGCTGGGAGGGGCAGGAGTCGCGATCATCTCGTGTCCGTCTCGCTGGGAGGGGCAGGAGTCGCGATCATCTCGTGTCCGTCTCGCTGGGAGGGGCAGGAGTCGCGATCATCTCGTGTCCGTCTCGCTGGGAGGGGCAGGAGTCGCGATCATCTCGTGTCCGTCTCGCTGGGAGGGGCAGGAGTCACGATCATTCGTGTCCGTCTCGCTGGGAGGGGCGCGATCATCTCGTGTCCGTCTCGCTGGAAGGGGCAGGAGTCGCGATCATCTCGTGTCCGTCTCGCTGGGAGGGGCAGGAGTCGCGATCATTGTCCGTCTCGCTGGCCATATCGCTGGGAGGGGCAGGAGTCGCGATCATCTCATGTCCGTCTCGCTGGGAGGGGCAGGAGTCGCGATCATCTCGTGGTTGGCCATATCGCTGGGAGGGGCAGGAGTCGCGATCATCTCATGTCCGTCTCGCTGAGGGCGGTGGTTTTGCGTTCGCTGGGAGGGGCAGGGTCGCGATCATCTCGTGTCCATATCGCTGGGAGGGGCAGGAGTCGCGATCATCTCGTGTCCGTCTCGCTGGGAGGGGCAGGAGTCGCGATCATCTCGTGTCCGTCTCGCTGGGAGGGGCAGGAGTCGCGATCATCTCGTGTCCGTCTCGCTGGGAGGGGCAGGAGTCGCGATCATCTCATGTCCGTCTCGCTGGGAGGGGCAGGAGTCGCGATCATCTCGTGGCCATATCGCTGGGAGGGGCAGGAGTCGCGATCATCTCGTGGCCATATCGCTGGGAGGGGCAGGAGTCGCGATCATCTCGTGTCCGTCTCGCTGGGAGGGGCAGGAGTCGCGATCATCTCGTGTCCGTCTCGCTGGGAGGGGCAGGAGTCGCGATCATCTCGTGCCCACGTGCGTGTTCGGGAATGTCTCCCACGTTGGTCGTCTCGTAATTTGGACCTTGATAAGGACCCCGGAATCATGTCCTGGCTGGTGACGAGTGGTCTAGGGGTAAGTTGCCAGTCTCACAATCGAAAGATTGTGGGTTCGAGTCTCGCCTGCCGCTACTCTTCGCCCGCGACCAATCGGCGTAAGAGATTGGCGACGCTACATGACTGAACGGTCGACGTGTCGTGAAACCAATAACCGCCACCTACCCTGACTCCGACCCTGACCCTGCGGAAGTTCAGCTTCCATTGAACATGTAAGTTGTGACCGATCTGTTTATGGCCCGGAATCCCCCTCCCCTCCTGCCTCTCCTTCCTCATGCCTCCATGAACGAATCGTTCGTCCTGTCAGAGATGCGTCGTATTCGTGATTGGCATTCTCCGATAGTTGACGGGAAAACTTCAATTTCAGCACTGCCGGTGTACCCCGGTGACACAGGTAATGTTGTGTGGCCGCCGGTGTACCCCAGTGACACAGGCAGTGCTGCGTGGCCGCCGGTGTACCCCAGTGACACAGGCAGTGCTGCGTGGCCGCCGGTGTACCCCAGTGACACAGGCAGTGCTGTGTGGCCGCCGGTGTACCCCAGTGACAGTGCTGCGTGGCCGCCGGTGTACCCCAGTGACACAGGCAGTGCTGCGTGGCCGCCGGTGTACCCCAGTGACACAGGCAGTGCTGCGCCCGTGGACAGAAAAACAGGTAATGTTGTGTGGCCGCCGGTGAAACCAGGTAATGTTGTGTGGCCGCCGGTGTACCCCAGTGACACAGGCAGTGCTGCGTGGCCGCCGGTGTACCCCAGTGACACAGGCAGTGCTGCGTGGCCGCCGGTGTACCCCAGTGACACAGGTGCTGCGTGGCCGCCGGTTAGTGGCCGCCGGTGTACCCCAGTGACACAGGCAGTGCTGCGTGGCCGCCGGTGTACCCCAGTGACACAGGCAGTGCTGCGTGGCCGCCGGTGTACCCCAGTGACACAGGCAGTGCTGCGTGGCCGCCGGTGTACCCCAGTGAACAGTGTTGGCGCCGGGTGACACAGGCAGTGCTGTGTGGCCGCCGGTGTACCCCAGTGACACAGGTAGTGCTGCGTGGCCGCCGGTGTCCCCAGTGACACAGGCAGTGCTGTGTGGCCGCCGGTGTACCCCAGTGACACAGGCAGTGCTGTGTGGCCGCCGGTGTACCCCAGTGACACAGGCAGTGCTGCGTGGCCGCCGGTGTACCCCAGTGACACAGGTAGTGCTGCGTGGCCGCCGGTGTACCCCAGTGACACAGGCAGTGCTGCGTGGCCGCCGGTGTACCCCAGTGACAGTGCTGCGTGGCCGCCGGTGTACCCCAGTGACACAGGCAGTGCTGTGTGGCCGCCGGTGTACCCCAGTGACACAGGCAGTGCTGTGTGGCCGCCGGTGTACCCCAGTGACACAGGCAGTGCTGCGTGGCCGCCGGTGTACCCCAGTGACACAGGCAGTGCTGCGTGGCCGCCGGTGTACCCCAGTGACACAGGTAGTGCTGCGTGGCGACAGCCTCCAGCCGGGAGGTCATCTCAACATCTGACCGGACCTCCGGAGGTCACTCCATCGCCACCACCATAAGCGGCGCTCAGATGCGCTACCCAGCCAATAATTGCCCGCTCGTTAAGGTTTATCGGCAAGGATCGTTAACTCGAATGGATCGATAAATTATGGCAGAAGCGAGCGAGAGTGGCAGCTCAAAGGCCACAGAAACTAGACCACATGGGACGGACAGCCACCGTGTTAAAGGCGCCGTTCGTAAATATGGGTACACCCGATTATGTCTGAATAATAGGGCGCATCGTTCAACTTGACTCCCAATAGAGCAGTGGTAGCGCCCTGGACAAGTTTGTGCCAACGCTGAGTTGTCAATAGAGCAGTGGTGGTGCCCTGGCCACGTTAGTGCCAACGCTGAGTTGTCAATAGAGCAGTGGTAGTGCCCTGGCCACGTTAGTGCCAACGCTGAGTTGTCAATAGAACAGTGGTAGCGTCCTGGACACGTTTGTGCCAATGCTGAGTTGTCAATAGAGCAGTGGTAGCGCCCTGGCCACGTTAGTACCGACGCTGAGTTGTCAATAGAGCAGTGGTAGCGCCCTGGCCACGTTAGTGCCACCGTCGAGGTGTCAGCTAGTGCCCCAGGATACCATTACCCAGATTGGACGCCACTTGTCACGCGCGAAAATAGGAACAACATTCACCGAGGTGTTCACAGAAATCGCTGTGGATCGTAACTTCGAGTGACGTTTTAAACTGGAGAGTGCGGAGCCATCCTTCGACTCGTCTCCCACTGATGAACACCCATGCTCTTAATGCCTATACGTTACGACATTGCCAACTTGACCTGGCGAACAATGGTTTTTACCGAAGAATGGCGGCAAAGCCTTCTGCATATTCACGAATGCTGCCACACCAAGCCGTGTCTATTTTGGGATCCATACTTCGGTAATTACGTGCCAAAGCCGGCCGGTAAAACACTCGGCCTAAACACACGTCAAAAACCCATCGACCATTGACGTAAGTGCATTGACGAGTCTCAAATATGCCAATCAGCATCAGCGGTTGGGCAAGGTTGAACAACACACGTCAAATTAGCATCAAAGCGCACGCCGACAAAGAATCTACGAAGATACAAACGGCACCAATCAGGCAGGCATCTGGTGAGGTCGAGCTGATCCGAAACGAACTGGCAACGGGTGGAACAAAACAAAAACCGCACTCAGACAATCTCACTGTTTCCAGGACTACTCCACGGTAGAGTAAATTGAGTCCGTTCTTAAATTATACTAATGGTAATGCTTGCTTCCATTAATCCTCACTTCACATGTTCTCATATAACTGAAATAACATGAAATGGAGAAGAACAAAACAAACACATAAACATTACACAGGTACCGTGAGACAGACCAAGGTAAACACATGCAAACTATTAATTATCAAATGCGTGGTGTGATGTGCAAGCAAACAGGTGTGATAGATCGTACACTTGTAAATAGATGACCGAACATTGTTTAGCAAACTTAAGACTCCTACATACAGCGAGTTCGTAGCGAGAGATTGCAATGGAAGGTTCATATGCCAAGACTATCGCATATATGTCGTACAAGGTTCTTGAAGCAAACAGGAAGATACAAACGAATTAGCCTGTATGATAGAAATGTGCCATATACCTTAATATATAAATAATCAATAGCTCATCTTTAGGCTCTGGAATCACTAAATTCACAAAACCTTTGGAACTATATTGTCACGCGTTCGGCTGTTGTTCACTGTGCAAGCCAACCGCCACGCTTTTCGAATGTTCATAATCACAACCGATGGGGGCGAATAATTAGCTAAAATACAAATAATGCATTGGAATTCAAGGAAAAGGTATCAAATATAATGTCCAATATAAATAGCACAGCAATATTATATAGGATCTTGCACAACATAAAAAAATAACGGACCATGATTCCACATTTAAAATTCAAACGCAAGAAAATATATATATGCCCACGTGGCGAAACACGCTAAATGAACCAGACTTTAAACTTCAGTAGTACTTCGCTTTTCTGCAGTAGTTTAAAACAAAAAAATCGTGGTGGAACAGGTCTCGCGGTGAACCAGGTTCAGAATGGGCCAATACAGCACATTAACCCAACACCAAAAGCATCATGCATGTCAAGACGAGGAAATGAAGCAAGACCTTGTTAAGCCGTTTTACTTTGTTGGCTGGATTATATCTGGTTGCAGGTGTTTCAAGTGTCTGTAGGTGGAATCCAAGATAAACAATATTTATGATGTTCTCTTTCGATTGTTTTTGCAATTGAAAAACGAGAAGTTTGCGTTCATGTCACATGCTATCGACTTGGTATTTGAAACCTATGCAGCCAGCGATTGATGTTTACAATGCCATATGCAAATTGGTCCGACATATTTACTCCACATTGAAGCAGTTAGGAATTTAGCTAGCTTCCGCTGGTCTGGGGATTGCAGGGGCCAGCCTGCCACTGGTTTAAACCAGTGTTTTCCCCAACCAGTTGGCCAAGACTAGCTATGGCCGCCTGCTCGCCGACGTTGGCGACGCACCCCGCCGCACACGTGAACGGCAGGCCACAACTGTCGCCACCAGCCTCGCACAGCGGCCATGTCGGTGTTGAGCGCCAGCACAGCCGCAGCATACGGTGCCGTCCCCGCCGCACACGTGCACGACAGGCCACAGTGTCGCCACCAGCCTCGCACAGCGGCCACGTCGGTGTTGAGCACCAGCACAGCCGCAGCAGACGGTGTCGACCGTGCCCGCCTACTGCGCGCGCCAGATCCCGCCGGCGGGTCAGGTCCGGGTTCAGCGCCACCCGACGATAATTGTCCGGTCAACAAGGTCACCTCGCTGCACTCAAGCTCACTACACGGAGCTTGTTTGCCAGAAACGAGCTGCTAAATCACAATCCACGGTGTCATTTAGTGGGCAGTTTTCGGGAACAAACATTCACGTATGCGCACTCAAAGCATCTCAGTTTCTTTCCGCTTCAACTATCGGAGAATACCAATCACGAATCCGACGCGTGTCTAACAGGACGAACGATTCGTTCATGGAAGCGTGAGGAAGGAGAGGCAGGAGGGGAGGGGGCCTCCGGACCATGAACAGACTGGTCACAACTGACCTGTTCAATGCCAGCTGAACTTCCTCACGGTCAGACAGGGCCGGGATTCCAGGGTCCTATCAGGGTCCAAATTACGAGACGACCAACGTGGGAGGCATGCCCGAACACGCACGTGGCCACGAGATGATCGCGACTCCTGTCCATCCCAGCGAGATGAGCACGAGATGACGTCACCAGGCCGCCACCGCTCCTCATCGCCCAGCCGGCCGAACCGCAGCTGACCATCGACCGCTGCCGCAACACATGCAAACTGCTGTAACCTTGCAACGCAGCAGACTGACACGCAGTTCCCGCGTCGGAGGGCGATTAAACCACTGCCGGCCGCCGCCGCCGCTTCGTCCCGCACCTTGGCTGCGGCATTCCGCAGTTTGCACACAACACACCAGCACTCCCTGCGTCGTGGCTGTGGGTCAGGGATCACCGGACAGATCCACAGACGCCTGACCAGACCGCTAATTAAATCAGCGACCGGGGACCACACAGATCCGCAGACAGGCTGGACCAGACTGCCGACCGCTGACCGCTACCAGAACGCGGCCGGTGCGGGCTCGTCTCCGCACAGATTCAGCTCCCACGAGACACACGACACGCTGGGCCCGATAAACCCGGGCCGGCAATACACGTCATCCATCGGTGCTGTGGAGCGCACACTGCGCACCGCAGGGCTCCACCGGCTGCAGTGCGTGTGACACGCACACGGCCGTAACCGGTCACCATCGAGGGCGCGCAGAGTCGTTAATTGAACACCGACCACTTTCACCATTCAGCCGCAGACTGCGAACGCACCCGCTACATTGGCGCGAGATGAAGCTGTATCGCAGCTACGGACGCCTCAGTGATTACAGGGGCAGGTACGGCGGTGTACCGACGTGAACACCTTCCGCGTCCACCAATCACAGTGAAGGACGGCGGGCGGCGAGCCAATCGGACGGCAGACCGCCTCAGGGCTGACAGGACACCCAACCCATAACCATTACATGCCCACCGCTGCCACTCCAGCACGCTGAAGCGTGCTGAAGCGGCCCATCTCGTTGGCAGCGGCCATATAGCTGGACCGTCCGTCCCTAGTCGGAGATGGCGGACCACTCACTCTCCAACCGTCCGCCTGCAGTTGGAGATGGCGGATCCGTCCACCTCACGTAGACGATGTTGGAGCCCCACAGCCTGCAGTTGGAGATGTGCCGCACGACAAAAGGCAGGCCCTCCCAAGCGATTTGTTTATGCGGCCGGACCGCGATCACTATCTCAGTCACGAGTGATGGGAACTGCCACAGTCGACTCCGGCTCAGCTGGATCTCACGCGGGGTATCATCTCCAGTCAAGATGTGCCACGGTTCTGCCATTACAGGAGCGCAGTCTGCCCTCCCGTCGTCCCACTGAGCCGCCGACGGTCGCCGTGTTGGCGGCCACCGCCGTGTTGGCGGCCGCTGTCGTGTTTGCAGCTCGTCCCCGGCTGGCGGCCGAGCAGACCACTGCTTGGCTGCTGCTCTGGCACAGCGTCACAAGCGCGCCAGACCAATCGCGGCGCCGGTGGACCACGAGATGGAGCACACGGCGTGCCCGTCGCCGACTACTGACGGCGGACCGCCAGCCGCCTCGAGGCAAGGTCAGAGGTGGACCGTGCCCGTCGCCGACTACTGACGGCGGACCGCCAGCCGCCTCGAGGCAAGGTCAGAGGTCGACCGCACGGAGCGACGGCACGCTGTTCAATAGAGCAGTCCGATCCCACGGCAATGAACAGTTTCACCAATAATACATGTGTGACTCTGGATGTCTTCGTCTACGTATGTGCCAAATTGCATAGCCGCATAACGAAATACAAGCACGTTAATCCGCATGTCATGTCCCCCAATTAGTTCGTTGTCACCCGTTATCCCCCACCTTTCTCCATCTCCATCACACATTACACGATAGACAGCAGCCCCAGCCGATAGCAAGTGGGTAGCATGCCACTGGCTTCATGTCATGCTCGCACGAGAACAAAATCAGCGCCTTGGGACGTGAACAAAACGTGCCGGGGGAGAGCCTTGATGACGGTCCGACTAGAACGTCCAGCAAAGCTCCAAGAGACATGCTTACTTTACACACACTTCACCGCCCCAGAGGGGCCGTTCACCGGGTGTACATGTACACACCACCTAACCGCCCCCGAGGGGCCGCTGCCATGGCGTACCGACACACATCACCTCACCGCCCCCCCACGGCAGTTGACCGAGCGTACCTACATACACCATCTCACCGCCCCCGAGGGGCCGATGACTGGGCGTACCTGCACCCGGAGCCGGTCCGGAGTCCTCCGCATGAGCGAGAGAAGGCGGAGGGACGGCGTGATATCGGCCACCGGCTCCCACAGGAGGCCGGCCGGCAGCGGGG
The DNA here is from genome assembly GCA_034440615.1 of Ashinkailepas kermadecensis. NCBI lineage: Eukaryota > Metazoa > Arthropoda > Thecostraca > Neolepadidae > Ashinkailepas > Ashinkailepas kermadecensis. Next base: position 102,920 of record JAOTOM010003851.1, read on the forward strand.
CCCTGACGAGGGCCACACGCCGGCCGGTCGTGCTGTGCGTCCAGTCCAGCCGCCGCTGCTCCTCACCCGGCCGCCGACCGAGCGTGCCGCCGACCGCCACGGTGGTGCCGACGCCGGCGGCGGGCGGCCACGGCTGGGCCGGCCGCCGGTGTCGACGGCCGCTGGCCAGCCGCGACGGCGTGATCTTGGCGCGGCTGGCGTCGCGGCGGTACGGGCTCGAGTTGTGCCGCTGGCTGCCGGCCAGGCTGCTGTAGCCGCTGTCGGGCCGCAGGGGCTCGTCACAGGCGGCCGGCCGGCGCCGCTCGGGACGACACTGGCCGGCCGACGCGTCCTCACCGTCGTACAGGCTGACCAGGTGCGCCACGTGCCGGCCAGGCGCTCGTGCAGCCGCTGGCGGCTGCTGGGCAGCACGCCGCTGCTGCAGCCGCGCCCGCGCCGAGGCGCAGTCCTTGCCACGACTCCTGCGAGTCATCAGCGTGTTGACAAACTGGTGGTGATAGTCGAGCGCCTTGCCCTGCAGCCGCCTCACCATAGCCTGCAGCCGGCCTCCCGTGGAGGCAGGCGCCGCCGACCGGCTGGCCGGCGACCGCACATAGCGCGGCTCGTTGAACGCTATCTGAAGCACAGCGCCGCGCTCTTCCTCCTCGTCCTCGGAGCTGTCCGACGAGCTGGCGCCGCCAGGGGGCCAGTCGCGCCGACCCTGGTACGTGCCCTGCACGGCGTACAGCATGGCCACCGTCACCGCACCATGCAGCCGGCACCGACACCTCTCACCGACATGCAGACGCGCTCCTGGCCTCCAGAGGGGCAGCGCGTCAACTGAGCTGCCTCGCCTCCCACAAGCAGCGCCGGCCGTCGGCGACGGTGGCGCCGTGCGGCGGCGAGTCCACACACTCGCCGTACGCTGCGCGGACGGCGACGGAGCGTAGTAGGCGCACCCACTTTCACTCACCGCCTCTGAATGGGCTGCAACTGGAAGGACCGGCACTTACGCGCCAGCAGCCTAACCGGCGTCGGCCGCCACCCGACCCGGAGCAGCCGTCAGTGGTCACGAGAACTCGCCGACGGGGCAGACCCTGGTCAGACATCACGGTCGGTAGTGACGTTAACCGGCCGACAGGGCAGACCCTGGTCAGACATCACGGTCGGTAGTGACGTTAACCGGCCGACAGGGCAGACCCTGGTCAGCCATCAGTCGTCAATCCATCAGTCTGGACACGGCTGGCAGAAGGGGTCTGCGATTCGCCATATCCACATTGTCCCAAGGCGCGGCCCGTGATGTCACCAGTACAAGGGTGGAATTTCCTATACGTGGGGCCTGGGCCCCACCATCTTTGCCCTGGCCCCAACTTGTTATCTTGACATGGCGTGTGCCTACGGAGTGGGCGCTACCAACTCAATTGGCATCACTCATTGCTTCAGCGCATTGGGCTCCACCAATAGTTTTATAATTATTCCACCCACGCACCAGTCTGTCTTATGACAGGCTTGTCGATCCGTCTTAGCGGATGACGCCCTCGTCTCTCCAACTTCTCACTGGCGCATGCTTGCAAGCGTTTAGTTCCCCTGACGCATCCGCAAAGTGTATCGCCTCGACCCATCTCGGTTTGGGCGGCCATCACACCAGCACCCTTCCCCCTTCCCACGCGATCGCTTTTCTAGGTAACATCAACCCACAGACGGAGCCGGCGTGAGCCGAGACCTTGCTGGTCAGCTGAACAGCGGCTCACTCGAGGCACCCCTGCCGACCAGACACCAGCTCGGCTCAGAGATCACACCAGCTCGGCTCAGAGCTGACACCAGCTCGGCTCAGAGCTGACACCAGCTCGGCTCAGAGATGACACCAGCTCGGCTCAGAGCTGACACCAGCTCGGCTCAGAGCTGACACCAGCTCGGCTCAGAGCTGACACCAGCTCGGCTCAGAGATGACACCAGCTCGGCTCAGAGCTGACACCAGCTCGGCTCAGAGCTGACACCAGCTCGGCTCAGAGATGACACCAGCTCGGCTCAGAGCTGACACCAGCTCGGCTCAGAGATGACACCAGCTCGGCTCAGAGCTGACACCAGCTCGGCTCAGAGCTGACACCAGCTCGGCTCAGAGATGACACCAGCTCGGCTCAGAGCTGACACCAGCTCGGCCTCAGAGCTGACACCAGCTCGGCTCAGAGATGACACCAGCTCGGCTCAGAGCTGACACCAGCTCGGCTCAGAGATCACACCAGCTCGGCTCAGAGCTGACACACCAGCTCGGCTCAGAGATGACACCATCTCGGCTCAGAGATGACACCAGCGCCAGCCGCTCGACTCACAAACACGTCGACCAAAACATAGCCGAGTTTGGACCGACAGCAGCACCGGGATCACCCCCCCCCGCACATCCCACCAGGCGGGCGCCGTACACCACCAACAGTTCTCGTAACAGCAGAACACCCGCGCCACCACCGACTGAGAGGTACAACCGGAGTCCTCCATCACCGGCAGAGTGGCCGCGCTCCTGCGCTCCCCACTGGACAGCCGACAATCCAAAGAGGTCCGCACACGCGCCGCCAGCGCTCCCTACTTGTTCACCGCCGTGACACGAAACACTGTCGCGCATTAATCCGACGCGCTGTGAAACTGGGCCGCGCCCCACCCCCTCCACATCGCCCGCTTTCATTGCGCCGTTGCGACACGAATGCAGACCAGAAACGTACCACTGCGGCCGGCGGCCGGTTCGTTTCCGCTGTCGTATTGCAGTCTCTTGTTCTGGACTGGCCGCCGGCCGCGGGGCGCAGTTCCGGCAGGCGGCGGTTCAGACGCCTGCCTCGTTAGAGCAGTGGCGTCGCCGAGTAGGCGGCGCGTGACGGAGCGGGCTGCCGCGCGGCAAGGCCGCACACCGACCCGACTCCATCCGTCAACGCTGCGTGATCGGGTGACAGGCGCGGCCACAGACCCACCGCTCGCCGGCCACCGTCCGACACCTACCCAGCCACAGCAGGAGCGGTACACACCGTCGACGGTGTGTACCGCTCCTACTGTGGACGGACCGTCAGGTGTGCCGATGGTGTGTGCCGCTCCTACTGTGGACGGACCGTCAGGTGTGCCGATGGTGTGTGCCGCTCCTACTGTGGACGGACCGTCAGGTGTGCCGATGGTGTGTGCCGCTCCTACTGTGGACGGACCGTCAGGTGTGCCGATGGTGTGTTGCCGCTCCTACTGTGGACGGACCGTCAGGTGTGCCGACGGTGTGTGCCGCTCCTACTGTGGACGGACCGTCAGGTGTGCCGATGGTGTGTGCCGCTCCTACTGTGGACGGACCGTCAGGTGTGCCGCTCCTACTGTGGACGGACCGTCAGGTGTGCCGACGGTGTGTGCCGCTCCTACTGTGGACGGACCGTCAGGTGTGCCGCTCCTACTGTGGACGGACCGTCAGGTGTGCCGATGGTGTGTGCCGCTCCTACTGTGGACGGACCGTCAGGTGTGCCGATGGTGTGTGCCGCTCCTACTGTGGACGGACCGTCAGGTGTGCCGATGGTGTGTCGCTCCTACTGTGGACGGACCGTCAGGTGTGCCGACGGTGTGTGCCGCTCCTACTGTGGACGGACCGTCAGGTGTGCCGACGGTGTGTGCCGCTCCTACTGTGGACGGACCGTCAGGTGTGCCGATGGTGTGTGCCGCTCCTACTGTGGACGGACCGTCAGGTGTGCCGCTCCTACTGTGGACGGACCGTCAGGTGTGCCGATGTGTGTGCCTGCTCCTACTGTGGACGGACCGTCAGGTGTGCCGCTCCTATTGGACGGACCGTCAGGTGTCGTGGTGTGCCGTCCTACTGTGGACGGACCGTCAGGTGTGCCGCTCCTACTGTGGACGGACCGTCAGGTGTGCCGATGGTGTGTGCCGCTCCTACTGTGGACGGACCGTCAGGTGTGCCGATGGTGTGTGCCGCTCCTACTGTGGACGGACCGTCATGTGGTGTGCCGATGGTGTGTGCCGCTCCTACTGTGGACGGACCGTCAGGTGTGCCGATGGTGTGTGCCGCTCCTACTGTGGACGGACCGTCAGGTGTGCCGATGGTGTGTGCCGCTCCTACTGTGAACCGTGGTGCCGCTCCTACTGTGGACGGACCGTCAGGTGTGCCGATGGTGTGCCGCTCCTACTGTGGACGGACCGTCAGGTGTGCCGATGGTGTGTGCCGCTCCTACTGTGGACGGACCGTCAGGTGTGCCGCTCCTATTGTTGGACGGACCGTCAGGTGTGCCGTATTGGACGCGTGGTGTGCCGCTCCTACTGTGGACGGACCGTCAGGTGTGCCGATGGTGTGTGCCGCTCCTACTGTGGACGGACCGTCAGGTGTGCCGATGGTGTGTGCCGCTCCTACTGTGGACGGACCGTCAGGTGTGCCGATGGTGTGTGCCGCTCCTACTGTGGACGGACCGTCAGGTGTGCCGATGGTGTGTGCCGCTCCTACTGTGGACGGACCGTCAGGTGTGCCGACGGTGTGTGCCGCTCCTACTGTGGACGGACCGTCAGGTGTGCCGACGGTGTGTGCCGCTCCTACTGTGGACGGACCGTCAGGTGTGCCGATGGTGTGTGCCGCTCCTACTGTGGACGGACCGTCAGGTGTGCCGATGGTGTGTGCCGCTCCTACTGTGGACGGACCGTCAGGTGTGCCGACGGTGTGTGCCGCTCCTACTGTGGACGGACCGTCATGGTGTGTGCCGCTCTTCTGTGGCGGACCGTCAGTTCGGTGTGTGCCGCTCCTACTGTGGACGGACCGTCAGGTGTGCCGACGGTGTGTCGCCGCTCCTACTGTGGACGGACCGTCAGGTGTGCCGACGGTGTGTGCCGCTCCTACTGTGGACGGACCGTCAGGTGTGCCGACGGTGTGTGCCGCTCCTACTGTGGACGGACCGTCAGGTGTGCCGATGGTGTGTGCCGCTCCTACTGTGGACGGACCGTCAGGTGTGCCGATGGTGTGTGCCGCTCCTACTGTGGACGGACCGTCAGGTGTGCCGATGGTGTGTGCCGCTCCTACTGTGGACGGACCGTCAGGTGTGCCGCCGACTGTGGACGGACCGTCAGGTGTGCCGATCTGCCGCTCCTACTGTGGACGGACCGTCAGGTGTGCCGACGGTGTGTGCCGCTCCTTGCTCCTACTGTGGACGGACCGTCAGGTGTGCCGATGGTGTGTGCCGCTCCTACTGTGGACGGACCGTCAGGTGTGCCGGGTGTGTGTCCTGTGGACGGACCGTCAGGTGTGCCGATGGTGTGTGCCGCTCCTACTGTGGACGGACCGTCAGGTGTGCCGATGTGTGTGCCGCTCCTACTGTGGACGGACCGTCAGGTGTGCCGACGGTGTGTGCCGCTCCTACTGTGGACGGACCGTCAGGTGTGCCGACGGTGTGTGCCGCTCCTACTGTGGACGGACCGTCAGGTGTGCCGATGGTGTGTACCGCTCCTACTGTGGACGGACCGTCAGGTGTGCCGATGGTGTCCAGCCACACGACGGCTGTGTAACATTACTCCGCCGACACCACTACTGACGGCACCATCAATCTCACTCTGACCGGGCTCTGCCTTCTCCAACCGGCACCTCCGACCACAGCTGACGACCCACCAGCAGACCAGACACCGCCCACCAGCATCTCCGACCACAGCTGACGACCCACCAGCAGACCAGACACCGCCCACCAGCATCTCCGACCACAGCTGACGACCCACCAGCATCTCCGACCACAGCTGACGACCCACCAGCAGACCAGACACCGCCCACCAGCATCTCCGACCACAGCTGACGACCCACCAGCAGACCAGACACTACCCACCAGCATCTCCGACCACAGCTGACGACCCACCAGCAGACCAGACACCGCCCACCAGCATCTCCGACCACGGGTGACAGCAGACGGAGATGCTCACGTGACGAAGTGACTCAGTCTGTGGTTACGTACATTGTGCATGGTACATACGTAACGTTGTATACATTGTAACATTGTACGTTGTACATACGTAACGTTGGCCATCAGTGGCGCCAATGATTCACCGCTCGCCGTGACTGGCCTCAACAGCACAACTCACAGGACGCATCACCACCGGTGTGGCTGTTGGCGCCAATGATTCCGCCTCAACTGCACAACTCACAACGATCACCACCAATGTGCTGTTGCCGAAAATTTGGACCTTCACAACAGCTGTCGTTTTGCTGCACGCCGCAGCCAGCATAGGGTGAGCGACAGTGGTGGCCACCACCTGCCTGCGGAAAACGGCCGAGGCCCCACACTGGTGCTCTCATTGTTGGTAAGCCGGTGTGTGAGGGGGCCGCGGTAGCTCAGTTGGTAGAGCGTCGGACTCTTGATCGCAAGATTGTGGGTTCGAATCTCACAGCGGACGGCATTTACCGAGTCCACCTGCGACCAATCGGCGTGAGAGGTTGGCGACGCTACAGCGGTTGAATGACCCAGCGGCTGAATGCGTCGTAAAAGAACCCAAGGTCCTCCTCCAAGCCGGTGTGTGACAGACCAAACGTCCAGCTGTGTGGCAGTCAGCCAGCACCAGCGGGCGTCCATGCGTGCCCGTTCGGCTGCTCAGACCCGTGTGGGACGTGTCCAGCATCAATTATAGTTCGGCACCACGGCAGGATATCACACTCACGCCATCATCTCATCTTTTATTTGGCGGCCTGGTTAAGGTGCTTCATTCGACATTTCAGTTTTGGATCGGAGGACATGCTTAGCATTATTGCGGCAGACACACATTATTGCGGCAGACACACGCTATTAACAATTGATTCCGTAATGTAGTTATTACGTTATACTGTTGCAACGTTACGCTTTCCCACACATGTATAACAAATGTGCGTCAGAGCGTGTCAAATACCACCGAGGGTCGAGCGCCGCCTTGCAAAACGAGTGCCGCTTTACGGCACGTATTTTATCGATACGTCTACGCCCTTCGCCACCCCGAGACATCGGTCCATCGCCGATTGATCTGAGGGCGGGGAACCGTAAAGCTGAGAACAGCAGATGGCCGAGAAGAGCAGATTTATATCTCAACACCTGCGCTGCAGACAAGGAGCGCGAGCGCCTCAGGCATCGTATGGACAGTTCATCGTCCCATCGACCAGCGACCAGGGCCGTCCCACTCGACCACCACCCGCCCGCCAACACAAGGCGTGCCACCTGTACCCGTCCCCTGCCGGCCCGTTGGCACGGCCACAGCTGGACAGAGAGGGGGGGGGCGTGCCGACCACCACTCCCATTACACTGCCGACATGTCGGAACGGCCACAGTTGGACACGTGCACAAAAAGCATCGGCAGTGCGTGACCGACGAATACTGATGACGACCGCCCCGGCGGCGGCGGCGAATACCAAGCGACGGCGTCCATCAGCAGCAGCGATGACCGGCGATACTGCCGCACGTGAACTGGGGCGGGTAATGTCGCCGCCCCGTGATGCAGCAACACCCGCCGCCGTCAGCAGCGGCGATGACCGGCGATACTGGCGCACGTGAACTGGGGCGGGTAGTGTCGTCGTCGCCGCCGTCGTGGCGGTTCGACGGCGGCCGGCGGCTGGCACCATCTGGACGGCGGACGGTTGCACAAGAGCGCGGGGCGCGCGACGCGTGCGTGGAAACTGTGACACCGTCAAACAGCGGTGCTCGCGCCGGCCCGGTTACGGCGGCCAGCGTCACGTCACGTCACGTCACGTCACGTCACGTGGCAGCCGTCGGCCGTCGCCGGCGGCCACCGCACGCGGTGGACACATCCAGCACCTTCCCACGCGGCCGCGGAGGCAGCCGTTCACCGGCGCCGCTTTCGGCCACCGGAATCACTGGACGGCGCTCCCGACGGCGGTGACGGGCGCCGGCGACGGGCCGCCGCCGGCCACGTGCACACGCCGGCGCGTGGGAACCGTGGGAACGGCGGCACATCAAAGCCGACTGGCGGCGTGACGAGTGCGCCGTGTTTCCGGCCGGTCACTTTCGATGGGAGCGGGTGGCGGCCGGTCACGTCGCCCGGCCGGCTGTGTGTACACAACGGCGCCACCCAGTCGGGATCGGGGCCGGCGGTCGGAAATGCCGTCGGCTGCGTTTGTTTCATACGTCGATTACGACGACAGTCCGTTGAAAGTACGGTACAGCTATTGGCATGGGCCGTGTGTGAGCTGTGAAATGTTACGGGCCACAGGTGGTGGGTGATTGGTGGTGTGTTACAGGCCATAGGTGTTGGGTGATTGCTGGTATGCTACAGATCATGGGTGTTGGGTTACCGCCACCATTCCCCAACAACTTATCCTATTATCACTGTTCTTCGTGAAACAGCGAGCCACGTCGATATTTGGTGACTTGTAAAAGCCCGTACTTTTCTTCGATATCTGAACGTACAACAGCTTGTATTATGCCTGCTTCTCTATCTCTCCCCGCATAGCGGATCCAATACACAATTTGTGATTATATTTCGCAATGTTGAAATAGTGATGTTAGCGGGAGTCTGATCGACTTCGGATATTAAGCATGAAGGCTAATTGATCAAATTCGAATTTGGCATCGAGTTGAGCGACATATCGCCGAAAGGAGGCCCTCACCACGTTCACAGATGATTTCATCTGTAACAATGCGCGACGACGCATCTCAACCAAATATGTGAGTGGCTGTGCCAGTTATAGATGGCCTGACTCGGAGCAGGCATCGACAGCCGGTGCCCGTAATAATCCACATCACCGGCTACCTCTCCGACGTCTGCAGGTGTGGCGACGCACGCAGTGCCGAGGGCTCGGACCCTGCTCGGACCCTGTCCGCACGACAGAGCGCCGGGTTGTGTTGGCGGCCTTGACACCAGCGTGTCAAGGCCGCCGACACAGACCGGCCGCGCCGCCACCTGCTGCAGCGTGACGTGACGTGACGTGACGTGACACGACGTGACGCCAGCGGCGAAGGCTCGGCGCCACCGTCACGCCCCGGTCCGGTCCGGTCGGCGCCGTAGGCGTCTCGCCAGACGCCGCCCACCCACCAGGTCTGGCCCTGGCTTTTTGTCCGCTGACCTACGTGACCGGCCACCACAGCTCCCAACATCGTCCAGCAGTCACTCCCCCTTCTCCTGCCTGACCTAGACCCATATCAGGTGACGCTGACTGCGCCATATTTTGACACGGAGCGCGTTAGCGGCCGTTCAGGTCAGTAGGCAGGGGATGCCGGCACGCGCGGCACGGCGTGCCGGCATTTCAGACCCGGGACCAGAATGGAGCTGAATAATTAATATTTCACATTAGTCAAAATTCTGAGGAGCCTTGAACCCAGCACGTCACCTATGCGGCCAATCAAACAATCGGGTCAGGTCAACATTCTGGCCATCGATACAATACATCAAACGCAATGGAAATCCATCCAGGGCGGCCGGCACACAGTACGCGTGAAGCCGACCAGACGCCGGCCGCGTCTGGCCTGGGGAGCAGTGAAGCCGACCAGACGCCGGTCGTGTCCGGCCTGGGGAGCAGTGAAGCCGAGCAGGGACGCCGGTCGCGTCTGGCCTGGGGAGCAGTGAAGCCGAGCAGACGACCGGCCGCGTCTGGCCTGGGGAGCAGTGAAGCCGACCAGACGACGGCCGCGTCTGGCCTGGGGAGCAGTGAAGCCGAGCAGGGACCGGTCGTGTCCGGCCTGAACCGCTGACGTTCGGCACGACAGCCGCACGGACTGGTGCGCCGCACGCCGCCTCCCCACCACCTGGCGAGTCCTGCAGCCGTGTCGGCCGGCCTGAACCGCTGACATTCGGCACGACAGCCGCACGGACTGGTGCGCCGCACGCCGCCTCCCCACCGCCTGGCGAGTCCTGCAGCCGTGTCGGCCGGCCTTCACGGCCGCAGCATCCGGCGGCCGCTCCCACCACACTCGAGGACCGCCTGACCTCCACAGCCGGCACGGCAGCGGCAACACACGCGCTGTTGATACTGGTCGGCGGCCGTCCGCCGACCACGACACGGCCGTCCGCCGACCACGACACGGCCGTCCGCCGACCACGACACGGCCGTCCGCCGACCACGACACGGCCGTCCGCAGACCACGACACGGCCGTCCGCCGACCACGACACGGCCGTCCGCCGACCACGACACGGCCGTCCGCCGACCACGACACGGCCGTCCGCCGACCACGACACGGCCGTCCGCCGACCACGACACGGCCGTCCGCCGGCCAGTGCACGGCCGTCCGCCGACCACGACACGGCCGTCCGCCGACCACGACACGGCCGTCCGCAGACCACGACACGGCCGGAGCCCCGACGGTGAGCGTCCGTCCATCAGAGGTGCGGCACACCGACCACGATACCACCGGAGACCATGCGGCGAGCGTCCGTCCACCAGAGGTGCGGCACACCGACCACGATACGGCCGGAGCCCGGGCGGCGAGCGTCCGTCCATCAGAGGTGCGGCACACCGACACACCAACCAGTTCACAGCTCCATCGCCTGTCACCACGGTCCCGTGCTATCGAGACGTATGGGCGCATCAGGTTCGGTAACGAGCCGATCCCATGCTCGATCAAGCGGGCTACTGCTCTGCTGAAACCAGCCCCGACCAGCCGAGGGAAACGGCACTGAGCGCATCGAGCCACAATGTGCACCAGAAACAAGTTGGCACACACAATCACGAACAATAGCCGCATAGTGTAAACACAAGTACCGACTTGTTAGTTATTTGAGCTTAACGGAACGCCTACTTGAGGGCATGCTTACCAGGAATGCTATTAGGAGATGACCTATACGAACATTATATAATGATCAGAGCACGTAATGTTCACAGCATCGAATCGGCGTCCAGCACCTGATGACGCCGATAACTGGTGCCGAGTACCGAGCTGGCATAATTGAACGGCCGGGGAACTGAGTGACGGGCTCGGCGTCAAATGGGTCGCTATCACCGCCAGCAGGCACCTGACATGTGCTCACTGACCACTGAGCGGTGATTTGTTCAGCGTCAATGGGCGGACAGCGGACCTCACGTCATCACACGCCGGCGTCGAACGCCAGACGACTCTCAGAGGAGTGTGGCGAGCGCGGCCCGACTCCACGCGCATGTGACGCGTGACGCGTGACGGGTGACTGGACGAGCGGCGAGTCACTGCTGTCTGGCTGACGGGTGTGACCCGGCGCTACGCCGTGACGGCGAGCGAGCTGTCGACACCGCTGTCTGACAGAACGTTCCGCCGACAGTGGTCCGCCGACAGACTGTTCCCCGACAGTGGTCCGCCGACAGACTGCTCCGCCGACAGACTGTTCCGCCGACAGACTGTTCCGCCGACAGACTGTTCCGCCGACAGACTGTTCCGCCGACAGACTGTTCCGCCGACGGACTGCTCCGCCGACAGACTGTTCCGCCGACAGACTGCTCCGCCGACACTGTTCCGCCGACAGACGCCAACTGCACACGGCCAGACGCGCTGCGTGCGACGCCGCCTGACGCGGCGACAGCGCCACAAATCGTCGGGCCGGTGCGCCGGTTCCGGTCGCACTGCCAAACCTGGGCCGGTGCGCCGGTTCGGGTTGCACCGCGGACTGCGTGACGCCGGGCGTGACGCCACACCACACCACACCACACGACACGACACGCCATCCCCATCCCCACATCCACTCCGGCAGCGCACGCCGCGCCAGTCCCGGCCTCCCCTGCCGCTGGGTGTTGAGACTCTCGACTCCCTGGCCACATCTCACGTGTGACCAGGACCCCTCGCCAGCTCACGGCCTCCTCTGCCGCTGGGTGTTGAGACTCTCGACTCCCTGGCCACATCCCACGTGTGACCAGGACCCCTCGCCAGCTCACGGCCTCCTCTGCCGCTGGGTGTTGAGACTCTCGACTCCCTGGCCACATCCCACGTGTGACCAGGACCCCTCGCCAGCTCACGGCCTCCTCTGCCGTTGGGTGCTGAGACTCTCGACCACCTGGCCACATCTCAGGTGTAACGAGGACCCCCTCGCCCGGTCGCCAGATCAGACCCCGAGCAGTTGCCACACACGGGCCGACAGTCGGTGCCAGCACGTGCCGACAGTCGGTGCCAGCACGTGCCAACACGCAGCGCAACGGCTCTGTCGGCGCAGCCGCACGGCTTTACAAGCCAAGTACGCCAGTACGTGCCGACACGCTGCGAATACACCTTGTGCAAAACCACGGCCGGTCGGCAGCCCACCCTGCCCAGGTCATCGACTGACAGACGCGTTTGCCATTCGCAATTGCAATCGACAACCCGGCGACATCGGCCCGTCGATAGCAGACCGGCGGAGCGCAGGCAGCCAGAGCAGGCGGCCATCGCGCACGTCCCGGCCATATTGACTGTTCCGTCGGTGCGGCTTCCAGCGCGTGCTCGAGTGTGTGCAGTGTACTGGCAGTGTACACCGGCGGCCTCCACACACGCCGCCGGCGGAGACCTCTCGTGGCGCCGGCGCACATTTGTCAGAGGCCGACAGAGGCGCCGGCGGGGAGCGCGGACCGTGAAGGCAGCCGGCGGTTCAAAGCGGCCGTTTATCGTCGGATACGCATCTGCGAGACCGGCCGAAAGTGAAACCAGGGTTCAGCCAATCTGCATAAGCACCCGGGCCATCCCGCTAAGAGATTTTCCCGTGTAAATGCCGTGAAGAAACGCCATAAATCGCAGCCTTCAAACCCAAGGGCACGCCAAGGGTTGCTTAACATAACAGCAGAGTGATAACAGGGAAGGACAGACCCATCACGCGAGTCCCACGAGGCAGAAACCATCTTACGAGCCCATAAAACATTGATGCGTAGACGAAAGCGTCAGAATGGTTTTATGCTACAAAATCCAGCCACAGCTGAAGCCGTAAATACTGTAAAATACGCGCACAATCACCGTCCAGCAGTTAGGAAACCTCACCCGGTCTTCTACAAAGCCGAGAAACTGGGCGGAGACGTGTGCACAGCGGTGTACGCATCGGGAGGTCCCGGTAGCCACGCCCATCCTGCGGCCGCTCCCGCCGCGCCGCATCGACAGGAGAGAGGAGACACGAGAAGAGAGCAGTCGACGGTCGGAGAGGAGAGAGGTAACAGCAGAGGCGTGGATAGAGCAGTTGATAGTCGGAGAGGAGAGAGAGAGCAGCAGTGAGTGAAGAGAGCAGTCGGCGGTTGGAGAGGTAACAGCAGAGGCGTGGATAGAGCAGTTGATAGTCGGAGAGGAGAGAGAGAGCAGCAGTGAGTGAAGAGAGCAGTCGGCGGTTGGAGAGGAGCAGAGGCGAGGAGAGAGAGAGAGAGTGATGAGCAGGCCTCGTCAGCAGGTGCGGCCAGCACCGGAGTCCCACCACCAGGCCGTGCGCCAGAGTGCAGTGTTGGCGTAAGCGGCGCGCCAGTCTCACACTCCACAAACACAAACGGCAGGCAACGCTGCTGGATTCAGGGGCAGCTGGGCCCCGCCGGAGCCACGCTTTATCAGGTGCGACGCCAGAGGTCAGGTAGGCGCGTGATCGAAAGTCGCCCTGCCGCCGCCGCCGCCGCCGCCGCCGCCGCTCAGTAGGCCGTAATGAGGTAGCTGGCCGCCACTGGTTGGTCACTGGCGTGACGTCAGGCAGGTCAGTGACAACAGCCGCCATCCCTCCGCCATAGCACGCGCGGACATCGATGGCGTGACGTCAGGCAGGTCAGTGACAACAGCCGCCATCCTCCGCCATAGCAGCGCGGACATCGATGGCGTGACGTCAGGCAGGTCAGTGACAACAGCCGCCATCCTCCGCCATAGACACGCGGACATCGATGGCGTGACGTCAGGCAGGTCAGTGACAACAGCCGCCATCCCTCCGCCATAGCACGCGCGGACATCGATGGCGTGACGTCAGGCAGGTCAGTGACAACAGCCGCCATCCCTCCGCCATAGCACGCGCGGACATCGATGGCGTGACGTAGGCAGGTCAGTGACAACAGCCGCCATCCCTCCGCCATACCACGCGCGGACATCGATGGCGTGACGTCAGGCAGGTCAGTGACAACAGCCGCCATCCCTCCGCCATAGCACGCGCGGACATCGATGGCGTGCGTCGGCGGTCATGACACGCCGCCATCCTCGCATAGCCCGCGCGGACATCGATGGCGTGCGTCAGGCGGTCAGTGACAACAGCCGCCATCCCTCCGCCATAGCACGCGCGGACATCGATGGCGTGACGTAGGCAGGTCAGTGACAAAGCCGCCATCCTCCGCTAGCACGCGCGGACATCGATGGCGTGCGGTCAGGCAGGTCGTGACAACAGCCGCCATCCTCCGCCATAGCACGCGCGGACATCGATGGCGTGCGGTCAGGCAGGTCAGTGACAACAGCCGCCATCCCTCCGCCATAGCACGCGCGGACATCGATGGCGTGACGTCAGGCAGGTCAGTGACAACAGCCGCCATCCCTCCGCCATAGCACGCGCGGACATCGATGGCGTGACGTCAGGCAGGTCAGTGACAACAGCCGCCATCCCTCCGCCATAGCACGCGCGGACATCGATGGCGTGACGTCAGGCAGGTCAGTGACAACAGCCGCCATCCCTCCGCCATAGCACGCGCGGACATCGATGGCGTGACGTCAGGCAGGTCAGTGACAACAGCCGCCATCCCTCCGCCATAGCACGCGCGGACATCGATGGCGTGACGTCAGGCAGGTCAGTGACAACAGCCGCCATCCCTCCGCCATAGCACGCGCGGACATCGATGGCGTGACGTCAGGCAGGTCAGTGACAACAGCCGCCATCCCTCCGCCATAGCACGCGCGGACATCGATGGCGTGCGGTCAGGCAGGTCAGTGACAACAGCCGCCATCCCTCCGCCATAGCACGCGCGGACATCGATGGCGTGCGGTCAGGCAGGTCAGTGACAACAGCCGCCATCCCTCCGCCATAGCACGCGCGGACATCGATGGCGTGCGGTCAGGCAGGTCAGTGACAACAGCCGCCATCCCTCCGCCATAGCACACGCGGACATCGATGGCGTGACGTCAGGCAGGTCAGTGACAACAGCCGCCATCCCTCCGCCATAGCACGCGCGCGGACATCGATGGCGTGCGGTCAGGCAGGTCAGTGACAACAGCCGCCATCCCTCCGCCATAGCACACGCGGACATCGATGGCGTGACGTCAGGCAGGTCAGTGACAACAGCCGCCATCCCTCCGCCATAGCACGCGCGCGGACATTGATGGCGTGACGTCAGGCAGGTCAGTGACAACAGCCGCCATCCCTCCGCCATAGCACGCGCGCGGACATCGATGGCGTGCGGTCAGGCAGGTCAGTGACAACAGCCGCCATCCCTCCGCCATAGCACACGCGGACATCGATGGCGTGACGTCAGGCAGGTCAGTGACAACAGCCGCCATCCCTCCGCCATAGCACGCGCGGACATCGATGGCGTGCGGTCAGGCAGGTCAGTGACAACAGCCGCCATCACTCCGCCATAGCACGCGCGCGGACATCGATGGCGCCACCGGCCGATCGCACGGATCTCCTCAGCACTGGACTCAATGGTGTTTCGAGTGCGCCATCCGCATACTTCCAACACACCGGCACACCGCACCTCTGGCATCCAGTGCACGGAGGGGGGGGGGGACGACATCTTGAACCACGCGTCGTGTCAACAGCAAATAACAAAATTGGCGAGGCATGACTTTTAGGTCTATCCTTTCCATACAACGACGCCCACATAGGCCTAATGCAAGACATCAAAACCACCCTGGCACGCCCGAGTGCCACGTGTTGCACGGCGGTGTGGCGCATGTACCGTCCGTGAGGCGCGCGGGCTCGATCACCCGGTCACGAATTGGTCCATCAGCTGCCGACAGCATACCAGCACACCCCATTGTCCAAGGCCACACAAAAAGACGGCCGGTAGCACAACACAAACCGAAACCGCCACCGAAAAACGTCATCAGCCGGCGCGGCCAATCACCGCCTCAATTCAGGCGCGGAGAAGCTAAGCTGACGAGGAGGCCACTCGGAGCCTGAGCCGGTAATGGATGGGCCGCCGACTGGCATTAACTACCTCGGCCGGGCTTACTGCTGGCCAGACTGGCTCCCGTCGGCCCACACCGGCCACAGTCAGTACCTAATGGATGGGCGGCCGACTGGCATCAACTATCTCGGCCGGGGCTTACTGCTGGCGAGACCAGCTCCTGTCGGTATGCATCAGTCAGTCGTCAGTCGGTGCCCGATCATCTACTCCCATGCCGCCGCTCCGTGCCGCGTCGGGCTATTATCCTGCTGCTATCTCGTGCCGCACCCCCCCCCCGTCCCGCTGCCGGCGCGTGACAATGACTCGGCCAGGGTGTGGCCGGTCCGGCGGCCAGTCCGGCGGCCAGTCCGGCGGCCGGGCCGCGGGAGCGACTGCATCACGAGGTGAACACCTTCCTGCCGCCGCCAGCCGCCGGCAGCTAGGGCTGGGCACGGTCGGCACCACAGCGCCGCTGGTCTGCACACAGCGGCACGGCACAGCGGCACAGCAGTGGCACAGCACAGTGGCACGGATGGTCAGGAGAGGCGTGACTGGGCTGGGCTGCTGGCCGAGCGGGGTGGCACAGCATCTGAGGCGTGTCTCGGGATGTGCGCAGTATGTGGAAGTCACCTCACGTCACTGGTGTCGGGAATGTCGCCTCAAATTACGGCCACTGCATTCAAAGGATTGGTTGGTTGTTATTTGGGCTTTAGGGCGCTCCGACCAGAATTGATCATTCGCGCCCAGCATCCAAAGGAATGTCTCGGTATCCATAACAAAGGGCATCTTGCAAGCGTGACCAGTCACGACGTGTTGTTCCAACAATTCCTGCATTTTCTGGAGGTAGATTTCACTAACACGATGTATTCTGTGAATAGCCACAGCGAGCCAAAGCCAGCCATAGTCAGACCCTAGCCACAGTCAGTCACAGCCAGCCACAGTCAGTCACAGTCAGTCACAGTCAGCCACAGCCAGCCACAGTCAGCCACAGCCGGCCACAGTCAGCCACAGCCGGCCACAGTCAGCCACAGCCAGCCACAGTCAGCCACAGCCAGTCACAGACAGCCACAGTCAGCCACAGCCAGCCACAGTCAGCCACAGTCAGCCACAGCCAGCCACAGTCAGCCACAGCCGGCCACAGCCGGCCACAGCCGGCCACAGTCAGTCACAGCCAGTCACAGCCAGCCACAGTCAGCCACAGTCAGCCACAGCCGGCCACAGCCGGCCACAGTCAGCTACAGTCAGCCACAGTCAGCCACAGTCAGCCACAGTCAGCCACAGCCGGCCATAGTCAGACCCCTGCCACAGCCAGCCATAGTCAGCCATAGTCAGACCCCTGCCACAGCCAGCCACAGTCAGCCACAGTCAGCCGCAGCCATAGCCAGTCACAGCCAGTCACAGCCAGCCACAGCCAGTCACAGCCAGTCACAGCCAGCCACAGCCAGTCACAGCCGGTCACAGCCAGCCACAGCCAGTCACAGCCAGCCACAGCCGGCCACAGCCGGCCAGACCGCGACCGATGCGCTCCAGTATCAGACACGGCAGAGGGCCGTCATGCGGAACGCAACAACAGCCGGCGTCAGCAATACAATGGGACAGGCCACGCCCCGGCCACCGACCGGCCGCCAGCTGGGGGCACTGCACTGGTGCAGCGGACGGAGCTCGGCTGGGGCTGGGCCACTGGATGGTGATGATGGTGATGGTGGTGATGATGATGGTGGTGGTGATGATGGCAATGGTGGTGGTGATGGTGGTGGTGGTGGTAATGGTGGTGATGGTAATGATGATTATGGTGGTGGTAATGGTGATGGTGGTGATGGCGGTGGTGGTAATGGTGATGGTGGTGATGATGGTGGTGGTAATGGTGGTGATGATGGTGGTGGTGGTGGTGGTGATGATGGTGCTGGTAATGGTGGTGATGGTGATGGTGGTGGTGGTGGTGGTGGCGCCGCAGACCATGTGCTCGTTCTGGGTCCAGATTTGGGCGCTCCGGTCGGCGTGCGGACTGCGGCAGGGTGGAGGCGACTGTGGCCACCCTGGGTATAGGGTGTGGGCGACTCTGGCCAGCCTGGGTGTAGGGTGTGGGCGACTGTGGCCACCCTGGGTGTCGGGTGTGGGCGACTGTGGCCACCCTGGGTGTAGGGTGTGGGCGACTGTGACCACCCTGGGTGTAGGGTGTGGGAGACTGTGTCCACCCTGGGTGTAGGGCGTGGACGACTGCGGTCATCCTGGCACTGGGCCACCGCCGAGATGACGCACACCGGGAGACGGCCGGCCCGTGGACCAGCCAGGTGGACACGCAGGAACACGTGCAGCCGCAGTCGGAGCGCGGTGACCGCAGGCCAGGACATCCGCCGGGCATGTCGTACCGCTTCAACACCATCCGCACACTTCCGATCAGAAGGGCTCCATCTCAGCCTGGCCATACCTTGCCACGCCGATTTGGAACGGTCCGTTGTGTTTGAATATAATCGGAGCATTAAATTCTTTGTTATTTATCGCGTTCAGCATAAGTCGTGGATACCGGTACAGCATTTAGTGGACATGAGTGTCAGACTTGTGGTGTGCTGGCCGGTCAGCCCTGTGACGACGATCATCCTGGAGCACAGGTCGCACTCAGTACGATAGCTAAATTTAAAGTACCCACAGCGACACCACAATTTAAAGTTTGTTAAAACAATACCGCCTCTGCGGTGATCGACACCGACAACAAACGAGACAATCGTGGACGCACGGCTGCCGCACCACGCCAGGGGGCCACCCGTCACGGGACACAGTTCAGCCGGCTGACATCTAACGTCACGGCTGCCGCACCACGCCAGGGGGCCACCCGTCACGGGACACAGTTCAGCCGGCTGACATCTAACGTCACGGCTGCCGCACCACGCCAGGGGGCCACCCGTCACGGGACACAGGTCAGCCGGCTGACATCTAACGTCACGGCTGCAGCACCATGCCAGGGAGCCCACCCGTCACGTGGCACAGGTCAGCCGGCTGACATCTAACGTCACGGCTGCCGCACCACGCCAGGGGGCCACCCGTCACGGGACACAGGTCAGCCGGCTGACATCTAACGTCACGGCTGCCGCACCATGCCAGGGGGCCACCCGTCACGGGACACAGTTCAGCCGGCTGACATCTAACGTCACGGCTGCCGCACCACGCCAGGGGGCCACCCGTCACGGGACACAGGTCAGCCGGCTGACATCGAGCGTCACGTGGTCACACCGCCAAAACGGGCCGTGCCGCCGATGACCGACAGCTGATATTGAGAGCGGACCACGCCTGGCTGATCCGTGAGGCGGCGGCGGCGGCGGCGCACGAGGCGCACCGAGTCAGCAGTGTCGTGACGTCATTAGCGGTGGCCGGAGCCAATTAATTGTGCCGAGACGGCCGCGGCGAGCGAGGGGCGCTTGGTTTCTTCTGTAACAGCAGACAACAGACAGGCCGGCAGCGGCCGATGTGGGGAAATATCGCCGGAGCCACACACACTCAGACCGACTACACCGCCGGAGCCACACACACTCAGACCGACTACACCGCCGGAGCCACACACACACAGACCGACTACACCGCCGGAGTCACACACACTCAGACCGACTACACCGCCGGAGTCCACACACACAGACCGACTACACCGCCGGAGTCACACACACTCAGACCGACTACACCGCCGGAGCCACACACACTCAGACCGACTACACCGCCGGAGCCACACACACTCAGACCGACTACACCGCCGGAGCCACACACACTCAGACCGACTACACCGCCGGAGCCACACACACTCAGACCGACTACACCGCCGGAGCCACACACACTCAGACCGACTACACCGCCGGAGCCACACACACACAGACCGACTACACCGCCGGAGCCACACACACACAGACCGACTACACCGCCGGAGCCACACACACTCAGACCGACTACACCGCCGGAGCCACACACACTCAGACCGACTACACCGCCGGAGCCACACACACTCAGACCGACTACACCGCCGGAGCCACACACACAGACCGACTACACCGCCGGAGCCACACACACAGACCGACTACACCGCCGGAGCCACACACACACAGACCGACTACACCGCCGGAGCCACACACACACAGACCGACTACACCGCCGGAGCCACACACACTCATACCGACTACACCGCCGGAGCCACACACACTCATACCGACTACACCGCCGGAGTCACACACACTCAGACCGACTACACCGCCGGAGCCACACACACAGACCGACTACACCGCCGGAGCCACACACACACAGACCGACTACACCGCCGGAGCCACACACACACAGACCGACTACACCGCCGGAGCCACACACACTCAGACCGACTACACCGCCGGAGCCACACACACTCAGACCGACTACACCGCCGGAGCCACACACACTCAGACCGACTACACCGCCGGAGTCACACACACTCAGACCGACTACACCGCCGGAGTCACACACACACAGACCGACTACACCGCCGGAGCCACACACACACAGACCGACTACACCGCCGGAGCCACACACACACAGACCGACTACACCGCCGGAGCCACACACACACAGACCGACTACACCGCCGGAGTCACACACACTCAGACCGACTACACCGCCGGAGTCACACACACTCAGACCGACTACACCGCCGGAGTCACACACACTCAGACCGACTACACCGCCGGAGTCACACACACACAGACCGACTACACCGCCGGAGCCACACACACTCAGACCGACTACACCGCCGGAGCCACACACACACAGACCGACTACACCGCCGGAGCCCACACACACAGACCGACTACACCGCCGGAGCCACACACACTCAGACCGACTACACCGCCGGAGCCACACACACTCAGACCGACTACACCGCCGGAGCCACACACACAGACCGACTACACCGCCGGAGCCACACACACTCAGACCGACTACACCGCCGGAGTCACACACACACAGACCGACTACACCGCCGGAGCCACACACACACAGACCGACTACACCGCCGGAGCCACACACACACAGACCGACTACACCGCCGGAGCCACACACACACAGACCGACTACACCGCCGGAGCCACACACACAGACCGACTACACCGCCGGAGCCACACACACTCAGACCGACCACACCGCCGGAGCCACACACACTCAGACCGACTACACCGCCGGAACCACACACACTCAGACCCACTACACCGCCGGAGCCACACACACTCAGACCGACTACACAGCCGGAGCCACACACGACACAGACACCGCCGGAGCCACACACACTCAGACCGACTACACCGCCGGAGCCACACACACAGACCGACTACACCGCCGGAGCCACACACAGACCGACTACACGCAACACAGACCGACTACACCGCCGGAGCCACACACACAGACCGACTACACCGCCGGAGCCACACACACTCAGACCGACTACACCGCCGGAGCCACACACACTCAGACCGACTACACCGCCGGAGCCACACACACTCAGACCGACTACACCGCCGGAGCCACACACACTCAGACCGACTACACAGCCGGAGCCACACACACAGACCGACTACACCGCCGGAGTCACACACACTCAGACCGACTACACCGCCGGAGTCACACACACTCAGACCGACTACACCGCCGGAGCCACACACACTCAGACCGACTACACCGCCGGAGCCACACACACAGACCGACTACACCGCCGGAGCCACACACACTCAGACCGACTACACCGCCGGAGCCACACACACACAGACCGACTACACCGCCTGGGCCACCAGACCCACTGCACCGCCGACACACACTCAGACCGACTACACCGCCGGAGCCACACATCAGACCGACTACACCGCCTGAGCCACACACACTCAGACCGACTACACCGCCGGAGCCACACACACTCAGACCGACTACACCGCCGGAACCACACACACTCAGACCCACTACACCGCCGGAGCCACACACACTCAGACCGACTACACCGCCGGAGCCACACACACTCAGACCGACTACACCGCCGGAGCCACACACACAGACCGACTACACCGCCGGAGCCACACACACACAGACCGACTACACCGCCGGAGTCACACACACTCAGACCGACTACACCGCCGGAGCCACACACACTCAGACCGACTACACCGCCGGAGCCACACACACTCAGACCGACTACACCGCCGGAGCCACACACACAGACCGACTACACCGCCGGAGCCACACACACACAGACCGACTACACCGCCGGAGCCACACATACCCGACCCGACACTACATTGGTCCGCGTCCGAACACGAGCAAAACAACACGCTCCGAGCATTAGTAGAAGTTTCAAATGTCTTTAAAAAAGCAGCTCAGTGTATGCTTTTGCATGCTAATGGTCATGAAGGTGGTTAATTAGCTGGTCATTTGGGTTTAAGACCACCCTGACCAAACATCGTGTTCATTTAGAGCCCATAACGTTGAAGTTAGTACGTCAGAGACTATTTAAAGTGACAGCGGAGAATATATGGCTTGCAATCCGATCATTCAGTTTGGAGTTGTTGCTTTCCCACTCATCGCCATCAGACTAACGAAACATTTTCTAAATCGAGGCGGCTCTCAAACACACTTGGGTAGCGCCGACACCATATGATGGCTCTAACACGCCTCAGTGTTTGAGATGTCTCAACAAAGGGATTCCATCTGGACAATGTTATCATCCAACGACTAGCCGCAAATGAGATCGTCTGATAATCTTTGTAGTATTCCTTCAACACATCAAAAATCTCCCAGGCTCCCGTCCCACCATCGCAGCAGCCCTCCGGCTGTACGACCGCCCCCTACCACCGTGACGTGCAGCAGTAGTGTCACGAGCCAAAGACCGACGTCTGACGTGCGTGCCGGGCCGTGCGCGCGTTACGCACCGGTGCAGGGCATCACGCAGTATTGTGTCGGGCGTCACGACGTCTCTCTGTCCACCGGAACCGGCGCGTGACGCCCTGGCGTAACGACGGCCGCCCTGACCGCTACCGCTGACGTAACGACAAGCTGACGGCCGCCCTGACCACTACCGCTGACGTAACAGAAAGCTGACGGCCGCACTGACCGCTACCGCTGACGTAGCGACAAGCTGACGGCCACGCTGACCGCTACCGCTGACGTAACGGCAAGCTGACGGCCACGCTGACCGCTACCGCTAACGTAACGGCAAGCTGACAGTTACCGCTGGCGCCACCCGTCTCCGCCTGCCCCGTGCCCGTTACCGTTGGGACGTTCTCTGCCTGCCCGTACTCGCTACCTGTTGGGACATTCCCCGCCTGCCCCGTACCCGTTATCGTTGGGACCTTCTCCGTCTGCCCCCGTACCCATTACCTGTTGAGACATTCTCCGCCTGCCCCGTACCCGCTACCTGTTGGGACATTCTCCACTTGGCCCGTACCCGCTACCTGTTGGGACCTTCTCCGTCTGCCCCGTACCCGCTACCTGTTGCGACATTCTCCGCAGGCTCCGCTGGCTGGGCGCCTGCAGGGTGGCAGAGCGGTCCGAGTTAACTGGCGAGCGAAACGACTCGATAAAACTCGCGCTCCTCGGCGATCGGCAGTGCAGGATGGGCTTCCACGCCGCCAAAGGCTCATCCTTCAGCTCCAGTGTAACTTCCACTCTTCAGAGCTACAACGTCACCAGGACGGCCTGCAGCCGACGGACGCGGGCCCGCCGCCGCCGAGAGCACGGAGAGTTAACGTCCAGGAGACCGGCTGAGCTCCGGAAACGGCCAGCGAATGGAAGCAGCTAAATCCAGCACAGGCAGCCAGTGCCTTGCTGTTACACCTCATCTTACATAACTTAGCATGGTGTGTTCCTGGCACTACCTGCTCGGAAGCTACACGCGTAGTCCTATGCCGGCACGGCCTGGAGAAGAACCTTTGGTTGTTTTGCGGCTCATTCAACTGGTAGGTGATATATAGCGTCGCCAACCTCTCACACCGATTGGTCGCAGGTGGGAACGGTAATCATGCCAGCTGTGGGATTTGAACCCACGATCTTACGATCGACACCCGGCAGTTCCGCCGACTGGGCTACCGCAACCCAGCCGGCAGGGCCTGGGCAGCCGATGTTAATAAGCAGTATCTCCGATGACTATTACGCGCAGCTAAGGAGGGGGGGGGGGGGCGTACCGCGCGAACGACAGTGGCCATCCCGTAGCTGTCACACTCGCGTCCCTTTCCACGTCCACGGAGCCCCTTCACAGCGACCAGCCGTCGACTCTGGTCGACAGGCGGCCAGCCTTTCACTGCCGAGAGACGGCGCGTCAGGCGGCGTCAGGCGGCGTCGCCTGGTCAGGTCATTACCGCCGACCACAACACGCCGCCGCCGCCGCTACACACGCGCGTGACCGACGGCCGGGAAACACGCGCGCGCCGGCAAACGGACGGGGGCGTGGCGGGCGTGCTAGCGCAACTCGCGCCCGCCAAGTAATTGACTTGTCATCGCCAACAACAAATGGCCGCTTCTAAAGCAGGGCCGCCACTACGGAGCTGGTGTTGGTTTTTGTTGCCCGGCAGCTCGAACTGGACGCAGGTGAGCTGTAATTTAGAAACCCGGCTGATTGCATCTTCCATTGTCGCTCTCCAAACAAACACATCCTTAGTGCTGCCGAGCGGTCACGTGCCGCACGCGATACCCACGTATCCGCACGTTCTTCACCCGACCGGCGGCGTAAAACCAGCCGGGTCACGACCCAGTTCGGCGGCACGAACAACTTCCGCCGCCAAGGTCACGCCATGTCGCGCCCCGCTGGACTAGAGAGCGCGCGTGACGTGGTCACCAGTCGCCGCCAGCGGCACTTGTCGCAAGCGGCAGGTGCGCGCGCGGGCACACCGCGCGAGGGGGCGGCCGCCGTCCGGCCGCCCACACGCACATCCATCGACGGCGGCCCGGCGTCGGCCGCGAGTCGGAAGAGTCGAGTTATGGCTGCCGATAGCGTCGCGGCGTGTCACGTGGTGAGACGCGCCCACCGCAGCCAGACCGAGGTTGACCGCCACACACACACACACACACATACACACGAGTCACCGGCACACTCCGCGGTCGGCCGCTCGGGCGACTAGTCGCACCCTCGTCGTGGTCAGCTCTCAGCTCGGTCCGACTGTCCGGTGGTAATACCAACACGGTGTCATCATTGCCACATCCCGGAGCGAGTCAAATCAGCCTCACTCCACGTCGCCTGATCGGCCGCCGTCGGGTCGGCCGGATCTGTGAGACGACCCGCAACAAATGCTCCAGCTGTGTGTCCGAGTGCAGGCCGTGATGGACGGAGGCGGCGACCGGCGTCCGACTCCGCCCACCACACCCTCGCGTCCGGCTCCGCCCGCCCACAGCGAGCGCTCCGCCTACACGGCAGCGCGATACCGTACCGCGTAGTACTGTTTGTTTGTTTTGTTAGGTTGGGCACTTCGGCCTGCCCAGGCCATTTCGTGCCGTGTAGTACAGCCGAGCGGCCCACCACACTGCCGGCGAGTGTTCCGCCTCAGGGTGACAGTGGCGGTCGGACACGGTGCCGCCGCCGCCGCCGGCACACTGACGCGTGCTCACGACCGATCACCGGCCGGCCGGGCGCCAGCAATTGCTGTCTGCCGCCATCCAAGGCAAGGTCGCACTTCCCCGCCACCGATCGACGCGATAGCCCATCAAACGGACGGCAGGTGAAGAGCCAGTGCGACGCCATCTATTGGCAGTCGATCGCACTCAAACTAGTCCCACTCGCCACGAGGCAAGGCTGAGGTCACGAATCCTGCTCCAGTGGGCGTACGGCTGTCGATGAGAGCGCCACGCTCACGGCGAAATATATCTGCATGGAAGCCTGAGCAATCGCAATCTCGCACCACCCGATATAACATACTAACTAAGCCATGAGGTCTATGCATTATTAAATAAACCATGGCTTAGGAATTGTATGAGATCGGTGTTGCTTTCGAATGGTCCTATTTCTAGAAACGGCACCTCATTGTGATCAAATTATCGCAATGTTGAAAGCAGCTCACCATTAATTTTTCTTCGAGAGGGGACTGCATTCTTGCACCACTGAACAAGCTTCAAACAAGCTTCAAGCACTGAACAAGTCCATGCTTGTAGCTTCAATTCCATTGAAAATGATTATTCTGCGATCCGGCCAAACGAAACATGGCATCCATGTCTCTTCCAAAGTTCGCTGACGCTCGGCTGCCAATCTGCCGTACCTCGCCCACCATAAGAGGCTCCAATCGGAGAAAAAGGCTGATGGTGCAGCTTTAATGCAAGCCATGCCAGGAAGGCATGCAAATGCCCTTATAAATGTGCTCACTGATGAGGTCGTCATCGGCTTATTGGCCGCCATTTCCCACGAGATAATGTCAACGTCATATCGCTTGCAGTGTCCAGAGTAACAACAAAGGTGATTCTTCTTTCCTCTTGTTGATTATTCTTTCTTCTTTTGTCGATTATTCTTTCGTCAGAACGATTGATCGATTGGCTGGCAAAACGGCCATGCGAAGGGAAACGATCTTCTGAAAGACGGCACACCGCTGCTTGGCGACCGCCCGTGGAACGAATCGCAGCGTCTTGGCAGAAGTCGAAGTCAGCCGTTCGCCTCGCCACACGACACGGCCAGGCCGGTGCCGCCACCTGTCGGCGGCGACCACACCACAACTGCGTCCGCCCGCCGCCAGATGTCAGTGCGGGACCTACCTTGGCCGTCGAGTCGGTAGGCGAGCCCGGCTTGGCGGGCACGGTCGGCACCGCCACCGGCAGCGGCTTCCGCACCCCGTGTAAACTCGAGCTCGACGATAAGCTGCGGCACACAGGACGGCCCGTCACCAAACAGTTGACTGCAAAACATGATCGCAGGTCACCACGCAGTGGTATACAAGCCCGCCGTCACCAAATAGTCGACGACTACACACCTTGACCTCAGGTCACCACACAGTGCCCCACAGGCCCGCCGTCACCAAATAGTCAACGAGTACACACCTTGACCTCAGGTCACCACACAGTGCCACACAGACCCGCCGTTACCAATTAGTCGACGATTACACACCTTGACCTCAGGTCACCACGCAGTGGTATACAGGCCCGCCGTCACCAAATAGTCGACGACTACACACCTTGACCTCAGGTCACCACACAGTGCCACACAGGCCCGCCGTCACCAAATAGTCAACGAGTACACACCTTGACCTCAGGTCACCACAGTGCCACACAGACCCGCCGCCACCAAATAGTCGACGACTACACACCTTGACCTCAGGTCACCACACAGTGCCACAGGCCCGCCCGTCACCAAATAGTCGACGACTACACACCTTGACCTCAGGTCACCACGCAGTGGTATACAGGCCCGCCGTCACCAAATAGTCGACGACTACACACCTTGACCTCAGGTCACCACACAGTGCCACACAGGCCCGCCCGTCACCAAATAGTCAACGACTACACACTACGACCTCAGGTCACCACACAGTGCCACACAGGCCCGCCCGTCACCAAATAGTCAACGACTACACACTACCTCAGGTCACCACAGTGCCACACAGGCCCGCCCGTCACCAAATAGTCAACGACTACACACTACGACCTCAGGTCACCACACAGTGGCCGGAGTGGTGACAACGTCACGGCTGAAAATTTCGCGCCAAATCCACCCCGTTCCTGCGCACAGCATCCACCCGTGCTGCCCCGCCCGCTACTCTATCCTAGTCGTCTTTATCTCTGCACCGCCTTCACTGTTCCTCTTGCATCGGACAGTCTGAAAATGGCCACAGCTGGCAGAGGAGACTTTAACCCGGACACCACACCCCACTCTCCACGCGACTTGGGATAGCCCACCGAACATCACTGAACTGATGCCGGTCGGGGCTCACTCAGTGACATGCTGTCCTTCGTACCGACCTCTTCCCTTGCAATCACTGTGCATGCATCCCTTGCAATGCAATCACCTCCTGACGCCAAACTGTGTGCTGCACGACACTATTGAAACGTAGTCTAAATTAATCTAATTGGCACACAAATAACTCCCAAACACCAGGCAAGACACGTAAGTCCCGGCCCTTCGGATATTCATGTCACAGGCGCCACATACTCAGCTGAGTATAGGTACACCATTACATACCGCACTGACCGAGAGCCTCAATCTGAACACAGTGGAGAGCACAGTGCTGCCCGGGTGATCCAGCGTTTCCAGCGCAGAGCCAGCGGCACAGTGGCACGGGACAGGCCGCCCTGCGACAGACCTGCCACCTGGCGGCACCCGGGCGCACCAGCCCAAGGGTCTGTGTGTGAATCTGTCCAGCCATGATTCGGCGCCTCATAAGTGCGATAGCATCATGAATGACAGTGAGGAACTGAACATGCTGGGGTCCGGTTGGTCTCAATACTGACACACATGAAGGTATATCAGTATTGAGTAATCGGCCTCCTGCTCCGGTGCGCGTACGTACAGACCTGGATTATGTGTCAATATTGTGTAAGCAGCCTCCTGCTCCGGTGCTCGTGTGTACCCACCTGGAGGTGTGTGAGTATATGGTGGGCGGAGGAGTGGTTTTGACGGCCTCGGCCATGGTGAGCGGCCGCGCAGCACCGCCCTCGGCCGGCGTCAGCAGCTCGATCGCCTCCAGCTCGTCAGTGATGGAGTCCAGCCGGCCCAGCGGCCGCTGCAGGGTGCCTGGTGGACGCACACGTGGTGTCAGTCCACCGCGACAGTAGACGGAGCAGGCGGTGTGGGAGGGCAGGGACAACACACAGAGAAGGTGGTGTCAGTGCACCGCGACAGTAGACGGAGCAGGCGGTGTGGGAGGGCAGGGGCAACACACAGAGAAGGTGGTGTCAGTGCACCGCGACAGGAGACGGAGCAGGCGGTGTGGGAGGGCAGGGACAACACACAGAGAAGGTGGTGCACCGCGACAGGAGACGGAGCAGGCGGTGTGGGAGGGCAGGGACAACACACAGAGAAGGTGGTGCACCGCGACAGTAGACGGAGCAGGCGGTGTGGGAGGGCAGGGACAACACACAGGGAAGGTGGTGTCAGTGCACCGCGACAGTAGACGGAGCAGGCGGTGTGGGAGGGCAGGGACAACACACAGGGAAGGTGGTGTCAGTGCACCGCGACAGGAGACGGAGCAGGCGGTGTGGGAGGGCAGGGACAACACACAGGGAAGGTGGTGTCAGTGCACCGCGACAGGAGACGGAGCAGGCGGTGTGGGAGGGCAGGGACAACACACAGGGAAGGTGGTGCAGTGCACCGCGACAGGAGACGGAGCAGGCGGTGTGGGAGGGCAGGGACAACACACAGAGAGGTGGTGCGTGCACCGCGACAGGAGACGGAGCAGGCGGTGTGGGAGGGCAGGGACAACACACAGGAAGGTGGTGTCAGTGCACCGCGACAGGAGACGGAGCAGGCGGTGTGGGAGGGCAGGGACAACACACAGGGAAGGTGGTGTCAGTGCACCGCGACAGGAGACGGAGCAGGCGGTGTGGGAGGGCAGGGACAACACACAGGGAAGGTGGTGTCAGTGCACCGCGACAGGAGACGGAGCAGGCGGTGTGGGAGGGCAGGGACAACACACAGGGAAGGTGGTGTCAGTGCACCGCGACAGGAGACGGAGCAGGCGGTGTGGGAGGGCAGGGACAACACACAGGGAAGGTGGTGCACCTGCGACAGGAGACGGAGCAGGCGGTGTGGGAGGGCAGGGACAACACACAGGGAAGGTGGTGTCAGTGCACCGCGACAGGAGACGGAGCAGGCGGTGTGGGAGGGCAGGGACAACACACAGGGAAGGTGGCGTGCACCGCGACAGGAGACGGAGCAGGCGGTGTGGGAGGGCAGGGACAACACACAGGGGGGGGGGGCACCGCGACAGAGACACAGGCGTGTGAGCAGCAGGGAAGGTGCAGTGCACCGCGACAGGAGACGGAGCAGGCGGTGTGGGAGGGCAGGGACAACACACAGGGAAGGTGGTGTCAGTGCACCGCGACAGGAGACGGAGCAGGCGGTGTGGGAGGGCAGGGACAACACACAGGGAAGGTGGTGTCAGTGCACCGCGACAGGAGACGGAGCAGGCGGTGTGGGAGGGCAGGGACAACACACAGGGAAGGTGGTGTCAGTGCACCGCGACAGGAGACGGAGCATGCGGTGTGGGAGGGCAGGGACAACACACAGGGAAGGTGGTGCACCGCGACAGTAGACGGAGCAGGCGGTGTGGGAGGGCAGGGACAACACACAGGGAAGGTGGTGCACCGCGACAGGAGACGGAGCAGGCGGTGTGGGAGGGCAGGGACAACACACAGAGAAGGTGGTGTCAGTGCACCGCGACAGGAGACGGAGCAGGCGGTGTGGGAGGGCAGGGACAACACACAGGGAAGGTGGTGTCAGTGCACCGCGACAGGAGACGGAGCAGGCGGTGTGGGAGGGCAGGGACAACACACAGGGAAGGTGGTGTCAGTGCACCGCGACAGTAGACGGAGCAGGCGGTGTGGGAGGGCAGGGACAACACACAGGGAGTGTGGTGAACCGCGACAGTAGACGGAGCAGGCGGTGTGGGAGGGCAGGGACAACACACAGGGAAGGTGGTGTCAGTGCACCGCGACAGGAGACGGAGCAGGCGGTGTGGGAGGGCAGGGACAACACACAGGAGAAGGTGGTGTCAGTGCACCGCGACAGGAGACGGAGCAGGCGGTGTGGGAGGGCAGGGACAACACACAGGGAAGGTGGTGTCAGTGCACCGCGACAGGAGACGGAGCAGGCGGTGTGGGAGGGCAGGGACAACACACAGGGAAGGTGTGTCAGTGCACCGCGACAGGAGACGGAGCAGGCGGTGTGGGAGGGCAGGGACAACACACAGGGAAGGTGGTGTCAGTGCACCGCGACAGGAGACGGAGCAGGCGGTTAGGCGGTGTGGGAGGGCAGGGACAACACACAGGGAAGGTGGTGTCAGTGCACCGCGACAGGAGACGGAGCAGGCGGTGTGGGAGGGCAGGGACAACACACAGGGAAGGTGGTGTCAGTGCACCGCGACAGGAGACGGAGCAGGCGGTGTGGGAGGGCAGGGACAACACACAGGGAAGGTGGTGTCAGTGCACCGCGACAGGAGACGGAGCAGGCGGTGTGGGAGGGCAGGGACAACACACAGGGAAGGTGGTGTCAGTGCACCGCGACAGGAGACGGAGCAGGCGGTGTGGGAGGGCAGGGACAACACACAGGAGAAGGTGGTGTCAGTGCACCGCGACAGGAGACGGAGCAGGCGGTGTGGGAGGGCAGGGACAACACACAGGGAAGGTGGTGTCAGTGCACCGCGACAGGAGACGGAGCAGGCGGTGTGGGAGGGCAGGGACAACACACAGGGAAGGTGGTGTCAGTGCACCGCGACAGGAGACGGAGCAGGCGGTGTGGGAGGGCAGGGACAACACACAGGGAAGGTGGTCAGTGCACCGCGACAGTGCACCGCGACACACAGGAAGGTGGTGCACGACAGGGGAGCAGGCGGTGTGGGAGGGCAGGGACAACACACAGGGAAGGTGGTGTCAGTGCACCGCGACAGGAGACGGAGCAGGCGGTGTGGGAGGGCAGGGACAACACACACAGGAAGGTGGTGTCAGTGCACCGCGACAGGAGACGGAGCAGGCGGTGTGGGAGGGCAGGGACAACACACAGGGAAGGTGGTGTCAGTGCACCGCGACAGGAGACGGAGCAGGCGGTGTGGGAGGGCAGGGGCAACACACAGGGAAGGTGGTGTCAGTGCACCGCGACAGGAGACGGAGCAGGCGGTGTGGGAGGGCAGGGACAACACACAGAGAAGGTGGTGTCAGTGCACCGCGACAGGAGACGGAGCAGGCGGTGTGGGAGGGCAGGGACAACACACAGGGAAGGTGGTGTCAGTGCACCGCGACAGGAGACGGAGCAGGCGGTGTGGGAGGGCAGGGACAACACACAGGGAAGGTGGTGTCAGTGCACCGCGACAGGAGACGGAGCAGGCGGTGTGGGAGGGCAGGGACAACACACAGGGAAGGTGGTGCACCGCGACAGGAGACGGAGCAGGCGGTGTGGGAGGGCAGGGACACCACAGGAAGGTGGTGGTCACAGTGACGCGAAGGAGCGGGCAGGGTGTGGGAGGGCAGGGACAACACACAGAAGGTGGTGTCAGTGCACCGCGACAGGAGACGGAGCAGGCGGTGTGGGAGGGCAGGGACAACACACAGGGAAGGTGGTGTCAGTGCACCGCGACAGGAGACGGAGCAGGCGGTGTGGGAGGGCAGGGACAACACACAGGAAGGTGGTGTCAGAGGTGCACCGCGACAGGAGACGGAGCAGGCGGTGTGGGAGGGCAGGGACAACACACAGAGAAGGTGGTGCACCGCGACAGGAGACGGAGCAGGCGGTGTGGGAGGGCAGGGACAACACACAGGGAAGGTGGTGTCAGTGCACCGCGACAGGAGACGGAGCAGGCGGTGTGGGAGGGCAGGGACAACACACAGGGAAGGTGGTGTCAGTGCACCGCGACAGGAGACGGAGCAGGCGGTGTGGGAGGGCAGGGACAACACACAGGGAAGGTGGTGTCAGTGCACCGCGACAGGAGACGGAGCAGGCGGTGTGGGAGGGCAGGGACAACACACAGGGAAGGTGGTCAGTGCACCGCGACAGGAGACGGAGCAGGCGGTGTGGGAGGGCAGGGACAACACACAGGGAAGGTGGTGTCAGTGCACCGCGACAGGAGACGGAGCAGGCGGTGTGGGAGGGCAGGGACAACACACAGGGAAGGTGGTGCACCGCGACAGGAGACGGAGCAGGCGGTGTGGGAGGGCAGGGACAACACACAGGGAAGGTGGGTGCACCGCGACAGGAGACGGAGCAGGCGGTGTGGGAGGGCAGGGACAACACACAGGGAAGGTGGTGTCAGTGCACCGCGACAGGAGACGGAGCAGGCGGTGTGGGAGGGCAGGGACAACACACAGGGAAGGTGGTGTCAGTGCACCGCGACAGGAGACGGAGCAGGCGGTGTGGGAGGGCAGGGACAACACACAGGGAAGGTGGTGCACCGCGACAGGAGACGGAGCAGGCGGTGTGGGAGGGCAGGGACAACACACAGGGAAGGTGGTGCACCGCGACAGGAGACGGAGCAGGCGGTGTGGGAGGGCAGGGACAACACACAGAGAAGGTGGTGTCAGTGCACCGCGACAGGAGACGGAGCAGGCGGTGTGGGAGGGCAGGGACAACACACAGGGAAGGTGGTGTCAGTGCACCGCGACAGGAGACGGAGCAGGCGGTGTGGGAGGGCAGGGACAACACACAGGGAAGGTGGTGTCAGTGCACCGCGACAGGAGACGGAGCAGGCGGTGTGGGAGGGCAGGGACAACACACAGGGAAGGTGGTGTCAGTGCACCGCGACAGGAGACGGAGCAGGCGGTGTGGGAGGGCAGGGACAACACACAGGGAAGGTGGTGTCAGTGCACCGCGACAGGAGACGGAGCAGGCGGTGTGGGAGGGCAGGGACAACACACAGGGAAGGTGGTAGTGCACCGCGACAGGAGACGGAGCAGGCGGTGTGGGAGGGCAGGGACAACACACAGGGAAGGTGGTGTCAGTGCACCGCGACAGGAGACGGAGCAGGCGGTGTGGGAGGGCAGGGACAACACACAGGGAAGGTGGTGTCAGTGCACCGCGACAGGAGACGGAGCAGGCGGTGTGGGAGGGCAGGGACAACACACAGGGAAGGTGGTGTCAGTGCACCGCGACAGGAGACGGAGCAGGCGGTGTGGGAGGGCAGGGACAACACACAGGGAAGGTGGTGCACCGCGACAGGAGACGGAGCAGGCGGTGTGGGAGGGCAGGGACAACACACAGGGAAGGTGGTGTCAGTGCACCGCGACAGGAGACGGAGCAGGCGGTGTGGGAGGGCAGGGACAACACACAGGGAAGGTGGTGTCAGTGCACCGCGACAGGAGACGGAGCAGGCGGTGTGGGAGGGCAGGGACAACACACAGGGAAGGTGGTGTCAGTGCACCGCGACAGGAGACGGAGCAGGCGGTGTGGGAGGGCAGGGACAACACACAGGGAAGGTGGTGTCAGTGCACCGCGACAGGAGACGGAGCAGGCGGTGTGGGAGGGCAGGGACAACACACAGGGAAGGTGGTGCACCGCGACAGGAGACGGAGCAGGCGGTGTGGGAGGGCAGGGACAACACACAGGAAGGTGGTGTCAGTGCACCGCGACAGGAGACGGAGCAGGCGGTGTGGGAGGGCAGGGACAACACACAGGGAAGGTGGTGTCAGTGCACCGCGACAGGAGACGGAGCAGGCGGTGTGGGAGGGCAGGGACAACACACAGGGAAGGTGGTGTCAGTGCACCGCGACAGGAGACGGAGCAGGCGGTGTGGGAGGGCAGGGACAACACACAGGGAAGGTGGTGTCAGTGCACCGCGACAGGAGACGGAGCAGGCGGTGTGGGAGGGCAGGGACAACACACAGGGAAGGTGTGTCAGTGCACCGCGACAGGAGACGGAGCAGGCGGTGTGGGAGGGCAGGGACAACACACAGGGAAGGTGGTGTCAGTGCACCGCGACAGGAGACGGAGCAGGCGGTGTGGGAGGGCAGGGACAACACACAGGGAAGGTGGTGTCAGTGCACCGCGACAGGAGACGGAGCAGGCGGTGTGGGAGGGCAGGGACAACACACAGGGAAGGTGGTGTCAGTGCACCGCGACAGTAGACGGAGCAGGCGGTGTGGGAGGGCAGGGACAACACACAGGGAAGGTGGTGTCAGTGCACCGCGACAGGAGACGGAGCAGGCGGTGTGGGAGGGCAGGGACAACACACAGGGAAGGTGGTGTCAGTGCACCGCGACAGGAGACGGAGCAGGCGGTGTGGGAGGGCAGGGACAACACACAGGGAAGGTGGTGTCAGTGCACCGCGACAGTAGACGGAGCAGGCGGTGTGGGAGGGCAGGGACAACACACAGAGAAGGTGGTGTCAGTGCACCGCGACAGGAGACGGAGCAGGCGGTGTGGGAGGGCAGGGACAACACACAGGGAAGGTGGTGTCAGTGCACCGCGACAGGAGACGGAGCAGGCGGTGTGGGAGGGCAGGGACAACACACAGGGAAGGTGGTGTCAGTGCACCGCGACAGGAGACGGAGCAGGCGGTGTGGGAGGGCAGGGACAACACACAGGGAAGGTGGTGTCAGTGCACCGCGACAGTAGACGGAGCAGGCGGTGTGGGAGGGCAGGGACAACACACAGGGAAGGTGGTGTCAGTGCACCGCGACAGGAGACGGAGCAGGCGGTGTGGGAGGGCAGGGACAACACACAGGGAAGGTGGTGTCAGTGCACCGCGACAGGAGACGGAGCAGGCGGTGTGGGAGGGCAGGGACAACACACAGGGAAGGTGGTGTCAGTGCACCGCGACAGGAGACGGAGCAGGCGGTGTGGGAGGGCAGGGACAACACACAGGGAAGGTGGTGTCAGTGCACCGCGACAGGAGACGGAGCAGGCGGTGTGGGAGGGCAGGGACAACACACAGGGAAGGTGGTGTCAGTGCACCGCGACAGGAGACGGAGCAGGCGGTGTGGGAGGGCAGGGACAACACACAGGGAAGGTGGTGTCAGTGCACCGCGACAGGAGACGGAGCAGGCGGTGTGGGAGGGCAGGGACAACACACAGGGAAGGTGGTGTCAGTGCACCGCGACAGGAGACGGAGCAGGCGGTGTGGGAGGGCAGGGACAACACACAGGGAAGGTGGTGCACCGCAGTGCAAGACGGAGCAGTGGGAGACGGAGCAGGCGGTGTGGGAGGGCAGGGACAACACACAGGGAAGGTGGTGTCAGTGCACCGCGACAGGAGACGGAGCAGGCGGTGTGGGAGGGCAGGGACAACACACAGGGAAGGTGGTGTCAGTGCACCGCGACAGGAGACGGAGCAGGCGGTGTGGGAGGGCAGGGACAACACACAGAGAAGGTGGTGTCAGTGCACCGCGACAGGAGACGGAGCAGGCGGTGTGGGAGGGCAGGGACAACACACAGGGAAGGTGGTGTCAGTGCACCGCGACAGGAGACGGAGCAGGCGGTGTGGGAGGGCAGGGACAACACACAGGGAAGGTGGTGTCAGTGCACCGCGACAGGAGACGGAGCAGGCGGTGTGGGAGGGCAGGGACAACACACAGGGAAGGTGGTGTCAGTGCACCGCGACAGGAGACGGAGCAGGCGGTGTGGGAGGGCAGGGACAACACACAGGGAAGGTGGTGTCAGTGCACCGCGACAGGAGACGGAGCAGGCGGTGTGGGAGGGCAGGGACAACACACAGGGAAGGTGGTGTCAGTGCACCGCGACAGGAGACGGAGCAGGCGGTGTGGGAGGGCAGGGACAACACACAGGAGAAGGTGTGTCAGTGCACCGCGACAGGAGACGGAGCAGGCGGTGTGGGAGGGCAGGGACAACACACAGGGAAGGTGGTGTCAGTGCACCGCGACAGTAGACGGAGCAGGCGGTGTGGGAGGGCAGGGACAACACACAGGGAAGGTGGTGTCAGTGCACCGCGACAGGAGACGGAGCAGGCGGTGTGGGAGGGCAGGGACAACACACAGGAGAAGGTGGTGTCAGTGCACCGCGACAGGAGACGGAGCAGGCGGTGTGGGAGGGCAGGGACAACACACAGGGAAGGTGGTGTCAGTGCACCGCGACAGTAGACGGAGCAGGCGGTGTGGGAGGGCAGGGACAACACACAGGGAAGGTGGTGTCAGTGCACCGCGACAGGAGACGGAGCAGGCGGTGTGGGAGGGCAGGGACAACACACAGAGAAGGTGGTGCACCGCGACAGTAGACGGAGCAGGCGGTGTGGGAGGGCAGGGACAACACACAGGGAAGGTGGTGTCAGTGCACCGCGACAGTAGACGGAGCAGGCGGTGTGGGAGGGCAGGGACAACACACAGGGAAGGTGGTGTCAGTGCACCGCGACAGGAGACGGAGCAGGCGGTGTGGGAGGGCAGGGACAACACACAGGGAAGGTGGTGTCAGTGCACCGCGACAGTAGACGGAGCAGGCGGTGTGGGAGGGCAGGGACAACACACAGGGAAGGTGGTGTCAGTGCACCGCGACAGGAGACGGAGCAGGCGGTGTGGGAGGGCAGGGACAACACACAGGGAAGGTGGTGTCAGTGCACCGCGACAGGAGACGGAGCAGGCGGTGTGGGAGGGCAGGGACAACACACAGGAAGGTGGTGTCAGTGCACCGCGACAGGAGACGGAGCAGGCGGTGTGGGAGGGCAGGGACAACACACAGGGAAGGTGGTGTCAGTGCACCGCGACAGGAGACGGAGCAGGCGGTGTGGGAGGGCAGGGACAACACACAGGGAAGGTAGGGCATGGTGCACCGCGACAGGAGACGGAGCAGGCGGTGTGGGAGGGCAGGGACAACACACAGAGAAGGTGGTGTCAGTGCACCGCGACAGGAGACGGAGCAGGCGGTGTGGGAGGGCAGGGACAACACACAGGAGAAGGTGGTGTCAGTGCACCGCGACAGGAGACGGAGCAGGCGGTGTGGGAGGGCAGGGACAACACACAGAGAAGGTGGTGTCAGTGCACCGCGACAGGAGACGGAGCAGGCGGTGTGGGAGGGCAGGGACAACACACAGGGAAGGTGGTGTCAGTGCACCGCGACAGGAGACGGAGCAGGCGGTGTGGGAGGGCAGGGACAACACACAGGGAAGGTGGTGTCAGTGCACCGCGACAGGAGACGGAGCAGGCGGTGTGGGAGGGCAGGGACAACACACAGGGAAGGTGGTGTCAGTGCACCGCGACAGTAGACGGAGCAGGCGGTGTGGGAGGGCAGGGACAACACACAGAGAAGGTGGTGTCAGTGCACCGCGACAGGAGACGGAGCAGGCGGTGTGGGAGGGCAGGGACAACACACAGGGAAGGTGGTGTCAGTGCACCGCGACAGGAGACGGAGCAGGCGGTGTGGGAGGGCAGGGACAACACACAGGGAAGGTGGTGTCAGTGCACCGCGACAGGAGACGGAGCAGGCGGTGTGGGAGGGCAGGGACAACACACAGGGAAGGTGGTGTCAGTGCACCGCGACAGTAGACGGAGCAGGCGGTGTGGGAGGGCAGGGACAACACACAGAGAAGGTGGTGCACCGCGACAGGAGACGGAGCAGGCGGTGTGGGAGGGCAGGGACAACACACAGAGAAGGTGGTGTCAGTGCACCGCGACAGGAGACGGAGCAGGCGGTGTGGGAGGGCAGGGACAACACACAGAGAAGGTGGTGTCAGTGCACCGCGACAGGAGACGGAGCAGGCGGTGTGGGAGGGCAGGGACAACACACAGGGAAGGTGGTGTCAGTGCACCGCGACAGTAGACGGAGCAGGCGGTGTGGGAGGGCAGGGACAACACACAGGGAAGGTGGTGTCAGTGCACCGCGACAGTAGACGGAGCAGGCGGTGTGGGAGGGCAGGGACAACACACAGGGAAGGTGGTGTCAGTGCACCGCGACAGGAGACGGAGCAGGCGGTGTGGGAGGGCAGGGACAACACACAGAGAAGGTGGTGTCAGTGCACCGCGACAGGAGACGGAGCAGGCGGTGTGGGAGGGCAGGGACAACACACAGGGAAGGTGGTGCACCGCGACAGGAGACGGAGCAGGCGGTGTGTGTGTGGGAGGGGGGGGCAGGCACAATACATAGGGTCAGCAGGCCATCCCCCTGTCCCTCCCCCGGCGACATCCTCACTGCACGGGCCTAAGGTACCGTCCACCGTCCCCCCTGGTCCTCCCTCGGCGACACACTCACTGCACGGGCCCGAGATATCGTCCGCCGTCCCCCCAGGCCCTTCCCGGGCGATCGACCCACTCACTGGACTGACTGGACGGTGCTGAGATGCCGTCACCACCCGGAGCCGACGGCAGGTCGCGCTTCATCAGCCGTCCCCAGGTGGCCACGTTGATATTGAGCTGGTTCGGCCGCAGGATCGTCTTGCCTTTGTGCTTGAAGATCTTGCGCTGCCGGGTGAGCTTCGAGCGGCGCGATATCATCGGGTTCAAAAACTTTATCTGCGGGGGGACGAGTGGCCGGTCAGCGAGCCCATCACCCGACCAGAAACATTTGGAGTGCACTGGACTGCTCGCCTATTCTGGCTTTAGACCCAGCGACCGGTTGTGAGCATGTGGTGCAGGTACTGTTGGTTGGTTGGTTGGTTATTGGTTTTACGACACGTCGACCGTCGCCAATCTCTCACGCCGATTGGTCGCGGGCGAAGAGTAGCGACAGGTGAGACTCGAACCTACAATCTTTCGATTGTGAGACGAGCATCTTACCCCTAGACCACTCGTCCCCTTCCGGTACTGTTGCTGTCTTTAGGGCCCAGCGATTGGCTGTGGGCATGTGGTACTGCACTGCTCTCACTGTCGTAATTATTAGATGACGAGCCAGCTCACCCAACCTTCATCTTCATATAACTTGAGCCATGTAGCGAGCCCGACGGGTGAAGTCATTCACACCCACGTTCGATATGCGCACCCCGATGCAAGTGCGCGGTAACAGACTACTGAACATGAGCACAGAGTTTTCTGAATTTTCTGAAGAGGATAATATTGTGGATGGCTAAATCCAGCAACAGCACCAACTAAATCCTTTCCAACCCCACCCTCACGGGACCTCAGGCATCTACAGCCGACCATACCCTACCACCGGCAGTCGCCGCCGCCCACCTCGGCGACCTTTCCAGCCCTGCCCTCACGGGACCTCAGGCATCTACAGCCGACCATACCCTACCACCGGCAGT
Source organism: Ashinkailepas kermadecensis (assembly GCA_034440615.1). Lineage (NCBI taxonomy): Eukaryota > Metazoa > Arthropoda > Thecostraca > Neolepadidae > Ashinkailepas > Ashinkailepas kermadecensis. Next base: position 142,625 of record JAOTOM010003851.1, read on the forward strand.
CGCCGCCGCCCACCTCGGCGACCTTTCCAGCCCTGCCCTCACGGGACCTCAGGCATCTACAGCCGACCATACCCTGCCACAGACAGTCGCCGCCGCCCACCTCGGCGACCTTTCCAGCCCTGCCCTCACAGGACCTCAGGCACCTACAGCCGTCCATACCCCTACCACCGGCAGTCGCCGCCGCCCACCTCGGCGAAGAGCAGGCCCTGCGGCTCCAGCTGCAGTGCCATGCCGTCCCGCACGTCGTCGATGAACTCCTCCAGCCGCAGGAACTTGACGGCGCACAGCGACCGCCAGTCGCGCCAGTAGATGTCCACCTGCGGCCGGCGGCAACATGTACAGACCGGTGTAACACGACCACGAGCAAGGCCAGCGACACAGGAGGGCAAGACCAGGGGTGGGGGGACACGAGGGGATGACAGGAACACCACGAGGGAGCAGGAGCACGACACCTGCTCGGATTGTGAGGGCCACCACCGGCCGCACGTGAGATGTACCACGAACAGAGTACACCGGGCATGAGGCGGGAGCCAGTCATGTGGCGGGCACTACCAGTCACACGGAGGCACGGCTGGATTTGTGTTGGAAAGCTGAATTTAATGGGGAAAAGCTTGACCCAAACAATCTGGAAAAGAAAATTTGTTCACTGCTTGTGATGCCAGGAACTTCCCTTTGCACCTTCTAGTGCGCTTTGGCCACTTCTGATAACAAGTCGGAAGCGTGCGGTCATTGGAAAACAGCGCAATTCAACTCCCAGAAAGAAAATAGAGATAATTTTGCGGAGAAGATAATGTTCCGGGTAGGAAAAATACAGGATGTGTCTGATTGCTTTCTGACCCTGCACTGAGTTAAGACAGACACCGATGGTACGCGGTACAAACATCAGATCAGGTCAACATGGCAGTCCAGGAAGTACAGGGTGACACACCCAGTCAGACCGTGCGACTCCCGACAACACTAGGTGCCCACCTGTGACACAACAAACACACACCAGTTATACCGTACTACTCCCGACAACACTAGGTGCCCACCTGTGACACAACAAACACACACCAGTTATACCGTACTACACCCGACAGCACTAGGTGCCCACCTGTGGCATAACAAACACACACCAGCTATACCGTACTACTCCCGACAGCACTAGGTGCCCACCTGTGGCATAACAAACACACACCAGTTATACCGTACTACTCCCGACAACACTAGGTGCCCACCTGTGACACAACAAACACACACCAGTTATACCGTACTACTCCCGACAACACTAGGTGCCCACCTGTGACACAACAAACACACACCAGTTATACCGTACTACTCCCGACAACACTAGGTGCCCACCTGTGACACAACAAACACACACCAGTTATACCGTACTACACCCGACAGCACTAGGTGCCCACCTGTGGCATAACAAACACACACCAGCTATACCGTACTACTCCCGACAGCACTAGGTGCCCACCTGTGGCATAACAAACACACACCAGTTATACCGTACTACACCCGACAGCACTAGGTGCCCACCTGTGGCATAACAAACACACACCAGCTATACCGTACTACTCCCGACAGCACTAGGTGCCCACCCACCTGTAACAAAAACACACACCAGCTTTATACCGTACTACTCCCGACAGCACTAGGTGCCCACCTGTGGCATAACACAACAAACACACACCAGTTATACCGTACTACTCCCGACAACACTAGGTGCCCACCTGTGACACAACAAACACACACCAGTTATACCGTACTACTCCCGACAGCACTAGGTGCCCACCTGTGACACAACAAACACACACCAGTTATACCGTACTACTCCCGACAGCACTAGGTGCCCACCTGTGACACAACAAACACACACCAGTTATACCGTACTACTCCCGACAGCACTAGGTGCCCACCTGTGACACAACAAACACACACCAGTTATACCGTACTACCCCGACAGCACTAGGTGCCCACCTGTGACACAACAAACACACACCAGTTATACCGTACTACTCCCGACAGCACTAGGTGCCCACCTGTGACACAACAAACACACACCAGTTATACCGTACTACTCCCGACAGCACTAGGTGCCCACCTGTGACACAACAAACACACACCAGTTATACCGTACTACTCCCGACAGCACTAGGTGCCCACCTGTGACTTCACAACAAACACACACCAGTTATACCGTACTACTCCCGACAGCACTAGGTGCCCACCTGTGACACAACAAACACACACCAGTTATACCGTACTACTCCCGACAGCACTAGGTGCCCACCTGTGACACAACAAACACACACCAGTTATACCGTACTACTCCCGACAGCACTAGGTGCCCACCTGTGACACAACAAACACACACCAGTTATACCGTACTACACCCGACAGCACTACGTGCCCACCTGTAACACAACAAACACACACCAGTTATACCGTACTACTCCCGACAACACTAGGTGCCCACCTGTGCCATAACAAACACACACCAGTTATACCGTACCACACCCGACAGCACTACGTGCCCACCTGTGGCATAACAAACACACACCAGTTATACCGTACTACTCCCGACAACACTAGGTGCCCACCTGTGCCATAACAAACACACACCAGTTATACCGTACTACACCCGACAGCACTACGTGCCCACCTGTGGCATAACAAACACACACCAGTTATACCGTACTACTCCCGACAACACTAGGTGCCCACCTGTGCCATAACAAACACACACCAGTTATACCGTACTACACCCGACAGCACAACGTGCCCACCTGTGGCATAACAAACACACACCAGTTATACCGTACTACTCCCGACAACACTAGGTGCCCACCTGTGCCATAACAAACACACACCAGTTATACCGTGCTACACCCGACAGCACTACGTGCCCATCTGTGGCATAACAAACACACACCAGCTATACCGTACTACTCCCGACAACACTAGGTGCCCACCTGTGCCATAACAAACACACCAGTTATACCGTACTACACCCGACAGCACTACGTGCCCACCTGTGCCATAACAAACACACACCAGTTATACCGTACTAGACCCGACAGCACTAGGTGCCCACTCGTGGCACAACAAACACACACCTGATGTACCCAAGTCTCTTGAATTAAGGCGATACAGTGACACAAAGCACAAGACAGAGCGCAACACTTTTAGTAGCACTATACTCACACCTTCCGCGTAGAACCCTTGTTATCGAGCCGCACTCTGTCCCACAGATAACAGGGAATAACACTTCCTACCCAAAGCAGCCACAGTTGCATGTTTTTGTTCCGAAATGGATGGCAATACCACCTACTGAACATTACAACCACCTCCCGACATGATGTCCGACGCCCTGGCCAAAGCCTCGCCTGCTCTGCCACAGAGCAGACTTTGCAACAGCGCACTTAACAAAATACTCACGGCGAGCAGATCGGCATACTGAGCTGACAACTGATCAGAGCACGAGGAGGGAGGACGAGGGCAATTCGAGCAACACCATAACTGGACAGGGCTAGGTCAGTGGCGACAGCAACACGCGCCAACGGGCAGAGTGGACACGTCAGACAGGAGTGAGCCAACGGCCGACATGGAGACCGACTGGCAATGGCGACCAGACTGGTCCACTGGCCGCAGACACCGCGGCAGGGCACGTCAAAGATAAGCTACGGAAACATGGTGATCTTCAGACAAACAAACACCGCTCCTCTTCATAATCTGGCGCAGCACATGTTACATCACTCGGCATTCCGCAGTTGCCTTCGCGAGCATCGTCGCGCTCCTCGCCACCTCCGTACGGAGTGGTCAGGTCGGAAACCTGACGCAAACCTTACGTAACTGCTGGCAGCGTTCGACAACAGCCAAAACCTACCGGACCGATCATGCTTATCATCAGCGACGAATGATAAAACCGACACAAGTCAGCCTGGAATCCGCAACGTTTCTGCTTCGTTTCAGCTACGAGATGATTGAGCCATCCATTATCCAAATTATCCGACCTGACCTCCGTGACCGGACCGACCTGACCTGCCACGCCACTGACCTCGAGCTCCCTGGACTTGTCGAGCTCAATGGAGAAGCGCTGGTCCCACGCCTGTTGAGAGCACGCCTTCCAGCTTGTCTGACCCACCGTCACGTTATCCAGCTTCAGCACGGCCATAATCTCGTCTGTGGGGGCACGGCAGCAGTGTCAGCCCCTCCACTGGGCGGGGTACGGCAGCGGTGTCAACCCCTCCACTGGGCGGGGCACGGCAGCGGTGTCAGCCCGTCCACTGGGCGGGGCACGGTAGCGGTGTCAGCCCGTCCACTGGGCGGGGCGCGGTAGCGGTGTCAGCCCGTCCCCTGGACGGGGCACCGCAGCGGTGTCAGCCCGTCCACTGGGCGGGGCACGGCAACGGTGTCAGCCCCTCCCCTGGGCGGAGCACGGCAGGCATGGCGAGACAGGAGAGCTTGAGCGAATGAGGTGAGATTAGGCGCTGAGGAGCATACTTCAAAGTAGACCGCTTCAGAAGACAGGCTTACTAAGGTCAGGTTGACCAGGAACGTTCGGGAAAATTAAGAAAGGCCAGGGCAGCTCAGTGTACGTCACATAAATTAAATTGAAACAGATCAGGTGTCCGGAGGTGGAAAAATCATTGCCGGTATCAAATGCGCGCCACCCTCTACCGACAGCGCTGTACAGCAGTCAACTTTCAGAACAGGGGCGAGCGAAATAGTATCATGGGAGACATTCGTAAATAAGATGATGTTTGAAATGGTGATGCATGGGAACTTACAGTAACCGAAACAGCGTTGGGGGTACAGTTTCATCCTTCAACGAGACGAACAATTGCAAATCGATACAACAGTAAAATTGATACGTGTTGTCAGAACAAAGAAAGCCAAGTGCATGGCAACCAATACAACTAGGATATTTACAATTCAGGCGAGTACCTAAATGATGTGAACGAGCTGGTGGAGATCGAGGCAGCGATCGAAATGACGCATGCGGAATACCCCTCCCCAAAAGGCGCCTTTCAACCAAGGAATTGTATGCAACAAACGCCAAACACATAAAGACAAAAATGGCAAAGCAACAATAAAGAACAAACAGGCAGGCGCAGTGCATGACAACTGAGCACGTGGCACATTGCCACACCCCGCTCGTGCATGAGAGCAGACAGCTGGTGTAAGGCCGAACCCTGTGCGATGACTGCCCCCAGCGGAACCGGAGCCGGCATTTGTGCAGCAGTCCCAGACAGACAGCGAGAGGGGGTCAGCGAGCAGAAGAGACGGCAGCGGGGTGTTGGTCGGGGACAGGGCGCGACACGGCCTGCCGCCCCGCGTCCGTGACGGAGCGTGACGCCCTCGTCAACCCACCTCGTGACGCCGGTTTTGTGACGACGAACCGACGCTTTGTCGTCAGGATGTTAACTGGCGGTCGTTTTTGTTGTTATTTGGGTTCTAGGGCGCATTGACCGCTAACTGGCGGTTCGAAGTCACACAAACGCACGAACAGCTGCTACAATTTCGCTCGCTGTCGGAAGAACATTCCAGCTTGTGCTTCCGCAGCATTCCGAAACTTTGCAGAGCTTTCCAGCACGGCCTGGCGGCCGCCTTCGACACGGAACAGGAGCGGCCTGGCGCTGCCGGCTGCTCAGCTCACCGCCTCGATTGATGATCGACTGCCGTGGTTTAGCGGCACACCCTACGCGTCTCACGGCACCGTCTCTCCAGCCGGAGCTGGGGTCAGGGACGTCTGCCTCCCAAGCTGGAGTCGGAGTCGGGGGACGTCTGCCTCCCCAACTGGAGTCGGGGTCAGGGGACGTCTTCCTCCCCAGCAGAAGTCGAGGTCAGGGACGTCTGCCTCCCCAGCTGAAGTCGAGGTCAGGGGACGTCTGCCTCCACAGCTGGAGGGGTAGGCGGGGGAGGACGAGGTGAACTGTACGGGCGGAGCCGGTACCGCAGACACCACCAGGGGTACCGCAGCCGGTGCGGGGCGGCAGGCGCGGACTGTGGCCGGCAGCGACGTCACTTACTGGAGGCGAGCTCGGCGGGGGGAGGGAGGAGGACGAGGTACCGCCCGCAGGCACCAGGGGCAGGGGCTGGCGCGGACTGTGGCCGGCAGCGACGTCACTTACTGGAGGCGAGCTCGGCGGGGGGAGGGAGGAGGACGAGGTACCGCCCGCAGGCACCAGGGGCAGGGGCAGGCGCCGACTGAGGCCGGCAGCGGCGTCACTTACTGGAGGCGAGCTCGGCGGGGGGAGGGAGGAGGACGAGGTACCGCCCGCAGGCACCAGGGGCAGGGGCTGGCGCGGACTGTGGCCGCCAGCGACGTCACTTACTGGAGGCGAGCTCGGCGGGGCGGGGGGGGAGACGAGGTACCGTCCGCAGGCACCAGAGGCAGGGGCAGGCGCCGACTGAGGCCGGCAGCAGCATCACTTACTGGAGGCGAGCTCGGCGGGGGGAGGGAGGAGGACGAGGTACCGCCCGCAGGCACCAGGGGCAGGGGCTGGCGCGGACTGTGGCCGCCAGCGACGTCACTTACTGGAGGCGAGCTCAGTGGAGCGCGGGAGGCACGGGTTGTTGAGCACCTGCCGCACCAGGCCCTGGTCTGCAGACACCATGCAACGTCACGTCAGCCACACACAGGTGCAGGTGGCGCTCACGGGGACGGAGGTGCTGCTGGCGGTGACGCGCCTGGTAGTGGGACGTCCGTGGGAAGGGCAGCGAGTCAGTGGTCGGTGTAGGTGGTACGTGGTAGGTGATAAGCGGTGGGTGGCGGAAATAAATGGTGATGATGTGCTGCAGTGTAAGCCGAGGATCATAGGCGACAGGTGGTAAAGGCTTGTTGGTAGGTGGTAAGCGGTGAGCAACAGGTCAGCGATTGGTGGCGAGTGTTCAGTGAGAGGTGGTAAGAGAGGCGGTAAGGGGCGTGTGGCAGGTGGCAGGTGTTATGCGGGGGGGGGGAGGGGACATGGAAGAGTGATATTAGTCAGTTGAACACAACATCCAACACATGCCTACAGGGCTACGCTTAGTGCCAGCTATAGACAGCTCACTAGGAACACCACACGCACTGTGGTGGCCACCCAACGCCAGCCGCTTCCCCGAGACGTCGGCACACTGGTCGGCGCCAACACCCGTACTGACGTCAGGCGACGCATTCTCCAACACGGCATTACAAAAACACACGCAAGTTGGAGCAGTCCTATGTTGAAAGGTGTCCGAGCTTCTGTTGCAAAACAAACTCCTTGCAATACAGCAATTCCGCGGAGATTTTGTTGTGCTTGGTTATCAAAACATTTAGTGCTTTAAACCGAACGCCAGCGAGTGATTTACATCGCGCCGAGTGCCGTATGAGTCGGACATCCGCATCCAGCACCTCTGGACGTTAAGAAGCGTCGTCGGCGACCGGACACGGGCGCGCTCGCGACCAGCGGGTCGTTAGTCGGCGGGTCTCGGGTTAGCAGCTGCGGGGCACCATCGGAACAGCTCAGCCGCCACTGAAGAGGGAGGTGAGCCGCACAACAGCCACGGCCAACCCCCACCGAACATGCACCTCGCACCGGCACACACGCGCACCCTCACCCACACGCAACGGGCAGACAGGCCGACAGACACCGGGGTGACGGGCCGCCGACACCAGCATGCTCCCACAGTGCATGCGGCCGGTGCGCGCGCGCCAGCCGAGGCGGGCGGCGCGCCACTCACTGCTCGTCTCGTCCTTGACGCTGTACGACTTGGACGACGACCGGCCGGTGACGCCCTTCATGAAGAAGCGCAGGTCAGACGGACTAGATATGCTGTGTGCAGAGTCGCGCCGAGACCGGCCCGGCACCTCCTCCAGCAGACCCTGGCAGCCGAGCAGTCTGCGGTATAGGAGTTAGCGTCAGTCTCAGCAGGCCCTGGCAGCCGAGCAGTCTGCGGTACAGGAGTTAGCGTCAGTCTCAGCAGGCCCTGGCAGCCGAGCAGTCTGCGGTACAGGAGGCAGAGTCAGTCTCAGGAGGCCCTGGCAGCCGAGCAGTCTGCGGTACAGGAGTTAGCGTCAGTCTCAGCAGGCCCTGGCAGCCGAGCAGTCTGCGGTACAGGAGTTAGCGTCAGTCTCAGCAGGCCCTGGCAGCCGAGCAGTCTGCGGTACAGGAGGCAGCGTCAGTCTCAGAAGGCCCTGGCAGCCGAGCAGTCTGCGGTACAGGAGGCAGCGTCAGTCTCAGAAGGCCCTGACTGGGGAACCCGACCACATACTGCCATGGCGAGCAGTCTGTGGTGCGGCAGTACAACGATGGCCCATTCGCCAACACAAGGAGTGCCGAGTTACAGCCTGCTAGAAACAGCAACCAAAGGTGGCCACACTGCTCGCCGCTCGGGCCTGGTCGCCTCAGACTGCCGTGAGGGGCAGTCTGAAGAGGCAGAGGGGCAGAGGGGCAGTCTGCCCCTGCCCCTGCGGGCAGGGGCCAGGGTGTTTGGCCACTTCGACATACGGACGGTTTAATCGCGCTGGTAACGCAAACCGCAGCGCAGGGGCTACTTAGTTACTCGGACTTAGTGTAACTGTACCGAACTGAACGGCTCGACAGCGTTACAGAGCTGGGGCCGGACCGTGTCTGACGGACAAGTCCCGACGGGTGACGTGACGTCACGCTGTGACGTCATGACGTGACGCACCTGCGCCCGCCACCAGTCACAGTGGCGCAATCACGCAGTGCAGCAACCCAGCCGTGACGCAACATCGCACGCCGAATGTGCTGTTGCGCACTTCGTCTGGTGGCTAATGCAGCAGCTCCCACCCACAACATGCCCAGCCATATGCGTGTGGTAAGTGAGCGGACAAAGCTCAGACATGTGTCTGTGTGCGTTTGGGGAGGGGAGGTAGATAGAAGCTTCCTGGCCGCCAAAGCTGGTTCCGGACACCGACATTGGCACGAATACGACACCAATGCGGCACGAATTGATTGATTGATTGATTATTTGGGCAAAAGGGCGCGCCGACTACTGGGTCATTTGGCGCCCATGCGGCACGAATTGGTGTGACATCAACAATATATAGGTGTGTGTATATATATATATATATATATATATCCGCCATATATCAGGCCAGGTCAGCTGCCCCATTCTTCCCCCCCGCTCCAACAGGACTGCCGTTTCGGGGTGTAGCGCTGTATGTGGAACGCGTCTTGCACGTCCCACTTCGGCAGCTGGCTGACGCAGCGTCCGTCTTCCGCTCTCTGGTGCACATGTGTCTCGCAATAAGTAGGTCTCGCCGTACTCGACTCCTCAACTGGCAGGCGACATCTGCCCACGACTGTGTGGTGACCCGAAGGCTCGCCCACGGTGGCCGCCGGCACAGGGGGCATCGCAACAGCGCTGCGACAATACGCGACACGAGCACTGGCGAGCAAGCCTGCTCATTCACTCACATCACGCTACAGAGTTGTGTTACTATACACAGCTCTACTGTGTATAGTACTAGTGTCCTGTGTTACTATACACAGTTAGCTGTGTTACTACAGCTGGTACTGTGTTACATTCGTAGTCGGAGTCATCCCGGCTGAGGTGGGGGATGTTGAATGAACGCATGCCATATCTAGAGTAGATGTATCACAGATCGCTCTGTGATACATCTACTGCAACAGGACTACGCAACACAAGGATGAACTATTGCACCGTCAGGGGGAACGTTCACTAACGGAAAGATAGCCAGGCGATGCTATATAGATGCATTAGATAGCCCGGACGCCATGTTGGAACCATTACCAGCAGCGTCCTACCTTGCAAATCGTCGTAAGCAACGCTTTCTAGTCCTTCTATTGCTTCCAAGCAGTACAGCACGCATTCTCTCTCTCTCTCTCTCTCTCTCTCTCTCTCTCTCTCTCTCTCTCTCTCCCTCTCTCCCTTGTCTGCCACGTTTCCCGTGTTCCGGGATCCGGACGGACGCGTCGAGGCTGGTGGCACGCCACACCACCCACCGCCCGCCCGGCGGTGGCCACCTGTCCCGAAACATCACCAGCTCGGCCAGGTTCGGCCGCCGACGAATCTGACGCGACCCGGACCTGACCAGGAGCCGTGCGAACTGGACCGACCCGGACCTGACCTGACCAGGACCCGCGCGGGTCAGACCGACCCTGACCTGGAGCCGCGCGGGCTGGACCGACTCTGACCTGACCGGGAACCGCGCGTGTCAGACCGACCCTGACCTGACCAGGAGCCGCGCTGGCCGGACCGACCGTGATCTGACCTGACCAGGAGCCTCAAGGGCCGAACCAACCCGGACCTGACCTGACCTGGAGCCGCGCGGGTCAGACCGACCATGACCTGACCACGGCCGCGGCGGCGCCATTGAGAGCGGCCGCTCCCGGCGCCCGCATTTCACAGCTGCAGCAGCGACAACACTGCGAATGCACAATGCGTTGCACGTACAGGTGGCAAGTGTACCGGCGGGAGGGAGATGGATCGGTGCAAGGCCAGCCGCACACCTGTTGTGGCTCTGACGCTGCGTCACGGGCCCGAGTCGTGTCAAAACCGTCCACTCGTAGTTGACAGTTGTGTCGAAACTCGACAGACGTCCGTCACGTCTGGTGAGCAGGTCTGGGGACCGCATCTGCCCCCCCCCCCCACCACCACCCCTGCGCGGGCGCATTCACTAAACATCGAAAGGAGCTCGGCGGATCGGAGACCGGCTCCCATCCGCGTCACTTCGCTCAGCTTCCTGAGACGAAGACAGATCTCATGCATTCAGTTACGCAGGCTTATCTACCACGACCTCACATCTGAGGCATTTCGACTACCGCCGAGTAAACTGGTCTTCATCTTGGTCTGGGCCTCCACCCAATGACTTTACCTGCATCTCTCCCAGTCTCCTTTGATGGATCTTTTTCTATTCTTACAGGTATCGTTCCACACTAACCCGGCATCCAACTTCCCCTGTTGGCTGTGCTTCAATGACGTGATCTGTATCCCACCGTAGCTGACGGCCACGCTGCCCGAGCCATCGAGTCCGATCCCACCGACAGAGCTAGCCTTCCCGTCACTCCAGCTGATCGGATCACCTGCCGCGCCAACTGCCCTAACGACCTGACCCAACTGCCCTAACGACCTGACCCAACTGCCCTAACGACCTGACCTAACTACCCTAACGACCTGATCTAACTGCCCTAACGACCTGATCTAACTGCTCTAACGACCCAACCCAACTGCCCTAACGACCTGACCCAACTGCCCTAACGACCAGACCTAACTACCCTAACGACCTGATCTAACTGCTCTAACGACCCAACCCAACTGCCCTAACGACCCAACCTAACTACCCTAACGACCTGACCTAACTACCCTAACGACCTGATCTAACTGCCTTAACGACCTAACGACCCAACCTAACTACCCTAATGACCTGACCTAACTGCCTAAAAACCTGACCTAACTGCCCTAACGACCTGACCTAACTACCCTAACGATCTGACCTAACTGCCCTAACGACCTGACCTAACTGCCCTAACGACCTAACCTAACTAACCTAACGACCGCCGGGCTCCAGCGACCCAGTGCTGAGCCGACCCGACCTCGACTGACCTGACTTCCAGTTTTCCGGTGACGGCAGCCGTCTTGACCACGTTGACGCTGGGCCGGTAGTGGGTGGGTGCGGGGCTTTCGCGGTCCGTGGAGCGGCGGAAGTTTTCCAGCGCCGCCGAGCTGGTGGACGGCGACTGCGCCTGGTCCAGGTCGTCCTTCAGCTCGCTGGCCTTCACGGAGCCTGCCGACACGGCTGGGTCAGAGCAGGCGGCCAGGAGCAGGTCATACAGCGCCCGCGGGCACGGCCAGGTCAGAACAGTTGGCCAGGGTCAGATCATACAGCGCATGCGGGCACGACTAGACAGCACGCCACACAAAATCTGCGGGCAGGATAGGAACGGGCCTGACAGAGTTTCCAAGGCGGTGGAAAGTTCAAACTAGATTGATAGGCTAGCGCGCGGGCTCACGACTGTGGTTGGGGTAACGCGTATCACACCGGTATGTCTTCCACCTGCGATAACTGGCAAATTTAAACACAAATTATACGTCGTAAAACAAATGGTCGCCACGCCTAAGCTGGTGTGGATCGAACAGAGATACAGCGCACACCTGTCCAGTGCGAGGTAATCGACCATATCGTCCTCAAACATAGATACAGCACACACCACCCCAGGGCGAGATAATCGACCATATCAGACTCAAACAGAGGTACAGCACACACCACCCAGGGCGAGACAATGGACCACATCAGACTCAAACAGAGGTACAGCACACACCACCCCAGGGCGAGGTAATCGACCATATCGTCCTCAAACAGAGATACAGCACACACCACCCAGGGCGAGACAATCGACCACGTCAGACTCGGGGGGGGGCTTTAGGGCGCAGCGACCATGGTGATCATACAGGCATGTCAGACTCAAACAGTTCCAAACAGAATGGAAGCAGTGGAGGCCACATCATCACGCGGCGGAACTGCGCACGACGACGCCAGTCACAGGTGCGCACCACCTACCCGCGCAAGGGCGGTGGCACCTGTGGACGCGTGGCTGACGCAAAAACTGTCACGGCACCGCTTAAACAAAGGGAAATTTGGAGGCGAGCTTTTTGTGTTGTGTTTCGACAGCTGAGCTGCACGCCGACGTCTGCACACTGGCGCCGCCATACAACACGCTCGGCGGAAACACGACCAATCCTGCAACACGTCGGCGTCTGGGGGTGCGTGAATAACCAGCGGGAAAAACTGCGTCGCTCGGCCAATCTTAATGACCAGGTCACTCCACCAGTCTTAATGACCAGGCTACTCGACTAGTTGCAGATAACGAAGGCGTCTACGCCGTCAAAGGTATGGTCACATGGTCACATGGTCACATGATCAAAAGTATGGTCGGGTGGTTAAAGGCATGGTCAGTTATACGCCGCCAAAGGTACGGTCATCCTGCGCCTATTCGGCAGTCAGCTGGCGCGCTGCACATTACCTCACAATTACTCTGCCATCTGGAGCTTATTGCTACACGCGCGAGTAAGCGAACATCAGCAGCCACAAATTACTGCACAGGCAACACACCCATCCAAGCCACACCGTAAACATCAGGCTACATTTGGCCTTGTTTGTTTGTCATTTGTCTGGATGATGCCAGGCACCCGAAGAGCTATACGGGACAGGCGGCGCTTCCACGTGGCCGAAGCCAGCTCACCACCCCGGCCACACCACAGCGCCGCCAGCCCCTGACCCCGGCCACACCACAGCGACGCCAGCCCCTGACCCCGGCCACACCACAGCGCCGCCAGTCCCTGACCCCGGCCACACCACAGCGACGCCAGCCCCTGACCCCGGCCACACCACAGCGACGCCAGCCCCTGACCCCGGCCACACCACAGCGACGCCAGTCCCTGACCCCGGCCACACCACAGCGCCGCCAGCCCCTGACCCCGGCCACACCACAGCGCCGCCAGCCCCTGACCCCGGCCACACCACAGCGCCGCCAGCCCCGGACCCCGGCCACACCACAGCGACGCCAGCCCCTGACCCCGGCCACACCACAGCGACGCCAGCCCCTGACCCCGGCCACACCACAGCGACGCCAGTCCCTGACCCCGGCCACACCACAGCGCCGCCAGCCCCCTGACCCCGGCCACACCACAGCGCCGCCAGCCCCTGACCCCGGCCACACCACAGCGCCGCCAGCCCCGGACCCCGGCCACACCACAGCGCCGCCAGTCCCTGACCCCGGCCACACCACAGCGACGCCAGCCCCTGACCCCGGCCACACCACAGCGCCGCCAGTCCCTGACCCCGGCCACACCACAGCGCCACCAGCCCCTGACCCCGGCCACACCACAGCGCCGCCAGCCCCTGACCCCGGCCACACCACAGCGACGCCAGTCCCTGACCCCGGCCACACCACAGCGCCGCCAGCCCCTGACCCCGGCCACACCACAGCGCCGCCAGCCCCTGACCCCGGCCACACCACAGCGACGCCAGCTCACCACCCCGGCCACACCACAGCGCCGCCAGCCCCTGACCCCGGCCACACCACAGCGCCGCCAGTCCCTGACCCCGGCCACACCACAGCGACGCCAGCCCACCACCCCGGCCACACCACAGCGCCGCCAGTCCCTGACCCCGGCCACACCACAGCGACGCCAGCCCCTGACCCCGGCCACACCACAGCGACGCCAGTCCCTGACCCCGGCCACACCACAGCGACGCCAGCTCACCACCCCGGCCACACCACAGCGCCGCCTGCCCCTGACCCCGGCCACACCACAGCGACGCCAGCCCCTGACCCCGGCCACACCACAGCGACGCCAGCCCCTGACCCCGGCCACACCACAGCGCCGCCAGCCCCTGACCCCGGCCACACCACAGCGCCGCCAGCCCCTGACCCCGGCCACATCACAGCGACGCCAGCCCCTGACCCCGCCACACCACAGCGCCGCCAGCCCCTGACCCCGGCCACACCACAGCGACGCCAGCCCCTGACCCCGGCCACATCACAGCGACGCCAGCCCCTGACCCCGGCCACACCACAGCGACGCCAGCTCACCACCCCGGCCACACCACAGCGCCGCCAGTCCCGGACCCCGGCCACACCACAGCGACGCCAGCCCCTGACCCCGGCCACACCACAGCGACGCCAGCCCCTGACCCCGGCCACACCACAGCGCCGCCAGCCCCTGACCCCGGCCACACCACAGCGACGCCAGCCCCTGACCCCGGCCGGCCGGGTCAGCAGGCACCAGGCCTGAGCCAGCTCACCACCCCGGCCACACCACAGCGCCGCCAGTCCCGGACCCCGGCCACATCACAGCGACGCCAGCCCCTGACCCCGGCCGGCCGGGTCAGCAGGCACCAGGCCTGAGCCAGCTCACCACCCCGGCCACACCACAGCGACGCCAGCCCCTGACCCCGGCCGGCCGGGTCAGCAGGCACCAGGCCTGAGCCAGCTCACCACCCCGGCCACACCACAGCGCCGCCAGTCCCGGACCCCGGCCACACCACAGCGACGCCAGCCCCTGACCCCGGCCACACCACAGCGCCGCCAGTCCCTGACCCCGGCCACACCACAGCGACGCCAGCCCCTGACCCCGGCCACACCACAGCGACGCCAGCCCCTGACCCCGGCCACACCACAGCGCCGCCAGCCCCTGACCCCGGCCACACCACAGCGCCGCCAGCCCCTGACCCCGGCCACACCACAGCGCCGCCAGCCCCTGACCCCGGCCACACCACAGCGCCGCCAGCCCCTGACCCCGGCCACACCACAGCGACGCCAGCTCACCACCCCGGCCACACCACAGCGCCGCCAGTCCCTGACCCCGGCCACACCACAGCGCCGCCAGCCCCTGACCCCGGCCACACCACAGCGCCGCCAGTCCCTGACCCCGGCCACACCACAGCGCCGCCAGTCCCTGACCCCGGCCACACCACAGCGACGCCAGCCCCTGACCCCGGCCACACCACAGCGCCGCCAGTCCCTGACCCCGGCCACACCACAGCGACGCCAGCCCCTGACCCCGGCCACACCACAGCGACGCCAGCTCACCACCCCGGCCACACCACAGCGCCGCCAGCCCCTGACCCCGGCCACACCACAGCGCCGCCAGTCCCTGACCCCGGCCACACCACAGCGCCACCAGTCCCTGACCCCGGCCACACCACTGCGCCGCCAGCCCCTGACCCCGGCCACACCACAGCGCCGCCAGCCCCTGATCCCGGCCGGCCGGGCCAGCAGGCACCAGGCCTGAGCGAGCTGCCACTGGACTCACATGGAGCCCTACGGGCCCGCCCGCCCCTCCAGGATATTTGGATCTAAGAGAGGCGTGTTGGTCTCCGCCACAACCGGCATCATGTGGAAGAGGACCTCAACCTCCAGGACTCGAAAACCCCTGGGAAGTGTTGTTGTTTCATGGTTTGATGAAAAATACGAGGAGGGATAGACAAAGAACGGACAACGAAGGAGAGATTGGACAAAGAACGGACAACGGGATAGGAAGAAGAGGGATGAAGAGCTACAGCCAACATCCTTGCTGCGCACGTCACCAGTCGAAGCCGGCGTACTCGCGGGCTGCACGCAATTAATCATGAGTTTCCTGCGTCCAGGCTTCAGCGTCAGTTACCGGGTCAGGTCAGGTCACAGATCAGGTCAGGTCACGACCCTACTCACCAGGCGGCAGCTCCTTACGTCGCCGGTCCAGGGAGAGGCGGATCAGGTCCAGCTTCCTGCTCGACTCCTGGAGGGTCTGCTGCGCCTGTCGAGAGCCGTGGCTTCGTCAGCATAGTCAGCATCGTCCACATCGTCAGCATCGTCAACATCGTCAGCATCGTCGTACGCCAGAGGAGACTTAATAATGACGGCCGCACAGCTTGCAGACCGTCACGTGCCAGGTACAGATACACATGGAGGACCACGCAGCTGGCAGACCGTCACGTGCCAGGTACAGATACACATGGAGGACCACACAGCTAGCATACTGTCACGTGCCAGGTACAGATGCACATGGAGGACCACGCAGCTGGCAGACCGTCACGTGCCAGGTACAGATACACATGGAGGACCACACAGCTTGCAGACTGTCACGTGCAAGGTACAGATACACATGGAGGACCACACAGCTTGCAGACTGTCACGTGTCAGGTACAGATGCTCATGGAGGACCACACAGCTAGCAGACTGTCACGTGCCAGGTACAGATGCACATGGAGGACCACACAGCTGGCAGACTGCCATGCGCCCGGTATTTGATACACAACACCTGTGCAGGATGTGACGCGGAGTATGTGGCATGTGGCTCCCGCACTGTTCATGGCCTCCAAATCAGCGGCCAGACGGACCTTGGCACGCACTCAACAGCACGTCCACTGGCAGGCCTCAACAGCACGTCCACTGGCAGGCCTCACACTCAACAGCACGTCCACTGGCAGGCCTCACACTCAACAGACGTCCACTGGCAGGCCTCAACAGACGTCCACTGGCAGGCCTACACTCAACAGCACGTCCCTGCAGAGTCAGGCGGCCCCACTCACGCACGTCCACTGGCAGGCCTCAACAGCACGTCCACTGGCAGGCCTCACACTCAACAGCACGTCCACTGGCAGGCCTCACACTCAACAGCACGTCCACTGGCAGGCCTCACACTCAACAGCACGTCCACTGGCAGGCCTCAACAGCACGTCCACTGGCAGGCCTCACACTCAACAGCACGTCCACTGGCAGGCCTCACACTCAACAGCACGTCCACTGGCAGGCCTCACCAACAGCACGTCCGCTGGCAGGCCTCAACAGCACGTCCACTGGCAGACCTCACACTCAACAGCACGTCCACTGGCAGGCCTCACCAACAGCACGTCCACTGGCAGGCCTCACACGCTTGCTGTTTGTGTGTGCGGCGCCTATCGAATACAGGCGACAGCGTCGGACAGCGGACAGTGGACAGTGTCGGACAGGCGATAGTGTCGGACATGGGACAATAGATGACGCCCGTGTCCGGCGACAGTGTCCGGGTCCGCTACCCATCGGACCTCTGATGCGCGGACGTGCCCATGGCGTCGCCGGGGCGCTCTCCTCGGCCGCGCTGTAGGGTCTGAGCCATGGGGCCATGGGCTGATGCGACACCACCACCACCACCACATTGGGCGGAAGGCCAGGCTGGTGTGGCTGTCTCTAACCCGGTAGCCCAGGCGTCTGGCGGCACACACGGCGCACTCCAGCCGTCGACACGTCAGGTAACATCAGCGAGGTGGCAGTCGGACAACCTCGGCGCTGCACGAACTGCAAGCGCGCCTCTGTCCATCGGAGTGCCATCGTAATAGCATCCTACACTTACAGCTTGCATAGGGAAGCTCCCAGTAAAGACGGCAAAACCTACTGTTGTGTCGAGATGAAGTGTCGAAGGAAAGTGTCGAGACAGTGTAGAGATAAAGTGTCGAGGCCAAGTCGACTATTTAACAGGAATGAAACGACATCGAGAAACAAAAATAACATCTGCATACACAACCTTTGCATAAAAGGGAGTGCGGTGAAATCACCACTGACTTTTGTCGTTCAATGCTGCCACATTTCATCGGAGCCGATTGAGCAATCCAAAATTATACTCCAAGAGTTCAACACAGACTTCCATGAGGTGAACGTTCCCTGTGTATGCTGGGGACATGGACACGCATGTTGAGAACTTTCTGACGTGCCTTCTCGAACCGTGGCAGCGGCGGCAGCGCCAGGTCCCGCCTCGTCTGTTACCACCAGCCACGCGCCGTGACGGCGACAACCGCCGAGCCACAGGTGTTCCCCCACCCTACCCCTCCCCAGTGGCCGGGGTCAGCAGCGCAGGCGGCCGACAGCTCCAAGGTCGGGCCCCGACCTGGCTGGTCCGCTCAATGGTGTACCCACTGACAACAGACCACTTTTGAAACTGGAAAAACGACCGCAGTCGCTCTTCTGATGAGCCTCAACGACGTCCACAGCACGAACGTCCCGGCAGAAGCTCTGCAGGCCTAACGCGTCGACAGGCCAAAATACTTCGCAGAAAATGTGATTGCTTGGCTAAGTGATTCAAACATAAAAACACCTTTGCCATGTATAGTCATGACATGTGAGCTGGCAGGGAAAAATGAAATCATGCTTCAAAGTAGCTGTCTAAAAGAAACACATTTCTACATATTTTCTTTGCACGTCTGACAGAGACCGCGAGTTTGATAGTGTGGTTGCACTGATAAATTGACAGCTCTCCTGCTGGTTCCGAATGATCACGATTGAGCTTCAATTCCCCCGGATGGCGGAGCGGACAGCGACCTCGAATCTCGGACAGCGCCGCTCAGCCAACTGAGAGTGACGCTGCCGACCCTCAGCGGCAGGAGAGTGGTGACCTCGGACAGCGCCGCTCAGCCGACTGAACGTGACGCTGCCGACCCTCAGCGGCAGGAGAGTGGTGACCTCGGACAGCGCCGCTCAGCCGACTGAACGTGACGCTGCCGACCCTCAGCGGCAGGAGAGTGGTGACCTCGGACAGCGCCGCTCAGCCGACTGAGAGTGACGCTGCCGACCCTCAGCGGCAGGAGAGTGGTGACCTCGGACAGCGCCGCTCAGTCGGAGAGTGACGCTGCCGACCCTCAGCGGCAGGAGAGTGATGACCCCGGACAGCGCCGCTCAGCCGACTGAACGTGACGCTGCCGACCCTCAGCGGCAGGAGAGTGGTGACCCCGGACAGCGCCGCTCAGCCGACTGAACGTGACGCTGCCGACCCTCAGCGGCAGGAGAGTGGTGACCTCGGACAGCGCCGCTCAGTCGACTGAACGTGACGCTGCCGACCCTCAGCGGCAGGAGAGTGATGACCCCGGACAGCGCCGCTCAGCGGACTGAACGTGACGCTGCCGACCCTCAGCGGCAGGAGAGTGGTGACCTCGGACAGCGCCGCTCAGCCGACTGAACGTGACGTGCCGACCCTCAGCGGCAGGAGAGTGGTGACCTCGGACAGCGCCGCTCAGCCGACTGAACGTGACGTGCCGACCCTCAGCGGCAGGAGAGTGGTGACCTCGGACAGCGCCGCTCAGCCGACTGAACGTGACGCTGCCGACCCTCAGCGGCAGGAGAGTGGTGACCTCGGACAGCGCCGCTCAGCCGACTGAACGTGACGTGCCGACCCTCAGCGGCAGGAGAGTGGTGACCTCGGACAGCGCCGCTCAGCCGACTGAACGTGACGCTGCCGACCCTCAGCGGCAGGAGAGTGGTGACCCCGGACAGCGCCGCTCAGCCGACTGAACGTGACGCTGCCGACCCTCAGCGGCAGGAGAGTGGTGACCTCGGACAGCGCCGCTCAGCCGACTGAGAGTGACGCTGCCGACCCTCAGCGGCAGGAGAGTGATGACCCCGGACAGCGCCGCTCAGCGGACTGAACGTGACGCTGCCGACCCTCAGCGGCAGGAGAGTGGTGACCTCGGACAGCGCCGCTCAGCCGACTGAGAGTGACGCTGCAGACCCTCAGCGGCAGGAGAGTGGTGACCTCGGACAGCGCCGCTCAGCCGACTGAACGTGACGCTGCCGACCCTCAGCGGCAGGAGAGTAGTGACCTCGGACAGCGCCGCTCAGCGGACTGGAGTGACGCTGACGACCCTCAGCGGCAGGAGAGTGGTGACCTCGGACAGCGCCGCTCAGCCGACTGAACGTGACGTGCCGACCCTCAGCGGCAGGAGAGTGGTGACCTCGGACAGCGCCGCTCAGTCGACTGAACGTGCCGCTGCCGACCCTCAGCGACAGGAGAGTGGTGACCTCGGACAGCGCCGCTCAGCCGACTGAACGTGACGCTGCCGACCCTCAGCGGCAGGAGAGTGGTGACCTCGGACAGCCGACTGAGAGTGACGCTGCCGACCCTCAGCGGCAGGAGAGTGGTGACCTCGGACAGCGCCGCTCAGCCGACTGAACGTGACGCTGCCGACCCTCAGCGGCAGGAGAGTGGTGACCTCGGACAGCGCCGCTCAGCCGACTGAGAGTGACGCTGCCGACCCTCAGCGGCAGGAGAGTGGTGACCTCGGACAGCGCCGCTCAGCCGACTGAACGTGACGTGCCGACCCTCAGCGGCAGGAGAGTGGTGACCTCGGACAGCGCCGCTCAGCCGACTGAACGTGACGTGCCGACCCTCAGCGGCAGGAGAGCGGTGACCTCGGACAGCGCCGCTCAGCCGACTGAGAGTGACGCTGCCGACCCTCAGCGGCAGGAGAGTGGTGACCTCGGACAGCGCCGCTCAGCCGACTGAACGTGACGCTGCCGACCCTCAGCGGCAGGAGAGTGGTGACCTCGGACAGCGCCGCTCAGCCGACTGAGAGTGACGTTGCCGACCCTCAGCGGCAGGAGACTGGTGACCTCGGACAGCGCCGCTCAGCCGACTGAGAGTGACGCTGCCGACCCTCAGCGGCAGGAGAGTGGTGACCTCGGACAGCGCCGCTCAGCCGACTGAGAGTGACGCTGCCGACCCTCAGCGGCAGGAGAGTGGTGACCTCGGACAGCGCCGCTCAGCCGACTGAACGTGACGCTGCCGACCCTCAGCGGCAGGAGAGTGGTGACCTCGGACAGCGCCGCTCAGCCGACTGAGAGTGACGCTGCCGACCCTCAGCGGCAGGAGAGTGGTGACCTCGGACAGCGCCGTTCAGCCGACTGAACGTGACGCTGCCGACCCTCAGCGGCAGGAGAGTGGTGACCTCGGACAGCGCCGCTCAGCCGACTGAACGTGACGCTGCCGACCCCCAGCGGCAGGAGAGTGGTGACCTCGGACAGCGCCGCTCAGCCGACTGAACGTGACGCTGCCGACCCCCAGCGGCAGGAGAGTGGTGACCTCGGACAGCACCGCTCAGCCGACTGAAGTGACGCTGCCGACCCTCAGCGGCAGGAGAGTGGTGACCTCGGACAGCGCCGCTCAGCCGACTGAACGTGACGCTGCCGACTCTCAGCGGCAGGAGAGTGGTGACCTCGGACAGCGCCGCTCAGCCGACTGAACGTGACGCTGCCGACCCTCAGCGGCAGGAGAGTGGTGACCTCGGACAGCGCCGCTCAGCCGACTGAACGTGACGCTGCCGACTCTCAGCGGCAGGAGAGTGGTGACCTCGGACAGCGCCGCTCAGCCGACTGAACGTGACGCTGCCGACCCTCAGCGGCAGGAGAGTGGTGACCTCGGACAGCGCCGCTCAGCCGACTGAACGTGACGCTGCCGACCCTCAGCGGCAGGAGAGTGGTGACCTCGGACAGCGCCGCTCAGCCGACTGAACGTGCCGCTGCCGACCCTCAGCGGCAGGAGAGTGGTGACCTCGGACAGCGCCGCTCAGCCGACTGAACGTGACGCTGCCGACCCTCAGCGGCAGGAGAGTGGTGACCTCGGACAGCGCCGCTCAGCCGACTGAGTGACGCTACCGACCCTCAGCGGCAGGAGAGTGGTGACCTCGGACAGCGCCGCTCAGCCGACTGAAAGTGACGCTGCCGACCCTCAGCGGCAGGAGAGTGGTGACCTCGGACAGCCGACTGAGAGTTACACGTGATCTTCTAATTTTGAATTTTGAATTTTGACAGGCTTCGCCGGTTTCCTTGAAGTACGCGATTTTCTTTTTGTTCAAATAACATGTCTCTGTTTTACAGAGAAGGTTGAAAAGAAAGAAGGCACTTGGGCAGCACCGACCCAGCCGTCAGGAAACAAACGCGAGCCAGCAAGCCTCCGGTCACGTGGTTATGTCGTCATACCAGGTGACCTGCATGCCCTGAGGCTGGACCACTGCGTGGTCGTTGGTGTTAGTTAGTCTGACGGAGGGCGCCCCGCTGAACGGATGTATGAGGTATACATTAAGCGGGACGGCTGTGACACCAAAGGACTGTGAGGCAGCACTGCGGATGAGCTCGATGTCGGCAATATTGCGGCACCGGGCTCTCGGCGTCCTCGCTCAAGCATTTTACACCTCGGTCAAAATTGAAGGCACCAATTTCCCAATCGGTTTCCTTTGATAAATACGAACACGCATCCCAAACTTGTATGTTCTGCGAGGAATTACGGGAAAGGGTTTGATTTAATCCTGCTCATTAACTTCATGATGCGCCGACTGCACTGGCCATATAGCGTCGCCAGTCCCTCACGCCGAGTGGGCGCGGGTGAAGAGCAGGGACAGGTGGGACTCGAGCCCACAACCTTCCGGTTGGGAGACGAGCATCCTGTCCGTCAATTCTGACATCCCTGCACTTCCGCGAAAACTGGACTCAGTGAAGTCTTCGCCGACAGCCAGGAGTACCACCAATGGAGAGTGGTGTCCGCCCCGCACCCGCCCACTCCACCAGTGGAGAGTGGTGTCCGCCCCACACCCGCCCACTCCACCAGTGGAGCGTGGTTACCACTCCACCCATGGAGCGTGATATCCACTCTACACCCACTCCACCTGTGGAGCGTGGTGTCCACTCCACACCCGGTTTGCCCATCTCACCGCCTGCTGGCCGTCGCCGGGCGGCTGGGCGTCGCGGGACGCTCGGCGCAGTAGGGTGGCCTTCAGAGCGGCCACCCGTCCAGCCTCGCTCGGCCGGTAGTGCCGCTCGCCGTCGCCAGAGGCGCTGCACGCAGTCTCCACCAGCGAGATGGAGCGCTGGAAGAAGAGCTGCTTGAGCGCTCGGCGGCGGCTGGAGAATGCGAGCAGCTCCTCGACGGAGCGCGACCGGCGCACGGGCGGCTCCTCTTCCGAGTCGTCGCTGTCCGTCAGCAGCTCGCTCTCGCTGTAGAAGTCCGAGCTTGTCGAGCCAGACGAGCCGGACGAGCCTGTCGAGCCTGTCGAGCCCGACGAGCCGGACGAGGAGGAGCTGTCGGTGGAGCTGGCGCTGTGGTTGCGCGTGGCGTGCTGGTGCGCCACACAGCGCAGCGCTAGCACGGCCTGATGCAGCGAGGCGAGCCGCGACAGCCGCTGGGCCCGCTCATCACGGCCGCCGGCAGACTGCAGCCGGCTCTCGGCCGACACGCTGCTCTCCTCCGCGTCTGGCGCGTCCGCCGCCTCCCTGGCCTCTGTCGGCGGCGGCGACGACACGCTGGCGCCGGGCTCCGCCTCCCTGGCCGACCCGCCAGCCGGCCGCGCCGGCTTGTAGATGACGGTGGACGCGCTGTTTGAGCTGGCGGCGCTCTCGTCGCTGTCCGAGTAGACGGCGAGCGCGTGCAGCGCCGACAGGCGCGGCACCAGGTCCGGCAGCGGCACCAGGTCCGGCAACGGCGCCAGAGACGGCCGCCGACCGGCAGACAGCACGGACAGCTCGCTGCGCGACTTGTCGGCCGCGCGCAGCCGGCGGTACGCGCCGCAGCGGCCGCCCACCGCCGACACGTTGAACAGCGACTTGGACTTCCACGCCGACTGCTTGAGACGGCCGCGGAGCCGGCCGTCGGCGGCGCTCGTCCGCTGCTTCTTCTGCTTCACCTTACCGACCAGGCGGGTCCAGAAGCCCTTGGCCTTCAGCACGTAGCGCTCGTACACGTCGGCCATGGTGGGCGCCAATGTGGTGAGACGAGTCGCTGGAGGAGGCGTCGCGGAATGCGATGCGATTCCACTGGACGGGAACAGTTCTCAGTCGGATCACACGCTGTCACCTGTCAGACGCGGACTATCGCAGTGTCTCGCACAGCACGCCGGCATCCGTCAGTCTGCGCCACCTGCCTCCATACCGACCGCCAGAACAGTCACCACCTCGCCTCGCATCACGTGCGTGCCCTCTCACTGCCTACGTCCCGACGGCAGGTCCACTGTCAGGTGGACTTAGGCCGACTCGGTCAGCAACATCCTGCGCGACTGTCGCCCGCGGCGGCCAGCCTCCTCTGCGCTACCTCTATACACGCCACCAGGAGTAACCAGGAGTAACCAGGAGTAACCAGGAGGAACCCAGAGGAAAACTGTCCGCCCTCCGAGCGCGCACTTCCTGGTGCGGTCGTCAAACCACACCGGCTTTGTAGCACCCCGCGAGCAACCGGGCGCGCCGCGCAGATAAAGCGTCACATGTCTCCCCGCACGCTCCACTATCTCCACACAACGCTCCCGATCCTCGGCACGAAAACTATAGTCCCACTGGCCCTACACGTCCCACTGCTTCTACACAGCGTCCGACTTCAACACAATCTCACTTTCTCCGTGAGCGGGCCACAACTTCGAGGTCTTTGCGCACTCCAAGCAGCGCCCAACAGCCTCTACCGCTGACCGCTGTCCCACCAGTCTGCTCACCGCGCAGCGTCCCGCCGTTTCAGAGCGCAGCACTTCACCTCACTGGTCCCGGGCTGGTGAACCTCACCGTCTCCTACAACACCTCCACACACCTCACTGACCCCGGGCTGGTGAGCCGCCTCACCGTACTGCCACCCGCCACAGCTGTCGAGCGAGTGGCCGCACCTGTGGCGGCCCGGCCGCCTGCCCACGCCGACAGCCGACAGTCGACAGCCCGACCGACAGCCCACGCCGACGGTCGAGGCTCGACTGGCCGACAGCCCACGGTCGACAGCCCGCCGCCTGCCCAAGCCGACAGCCGACGGTCGGACAGCCCGGCGTCGACAGCCGGACCGCAGCGATCGATGGTGCGCCGCCGCACACGCCGACAGCCGACAGTTGACAGCCCAACCGACAACCGACAGTTGACGCAAGCGAGTGGCAACGCAACAGTTGACAGCCCAACCGACAACCGACAGTTGACAGCCAAACCGACAGTTGACAGCCCAACCGACAACCGACAGTTGACAGCCCAACCGACAACCAAAGTTGACAGCCCAACCGACAACCGACAGTTGACAGCCCACGCCGACAGCCGACAGTCGACAGCCCGACCGACAGCCCACGCCGACAGTTGACAGCCCAACCGACAACCGACAGTTGACAGCCCAACCGACAACGGACAGTTGACAGCCCAACCGACAGCCGACAAGCATAGCGGCCTCTGTGGTGCGGCGTCGCAGCCATAGCGACCACGTCCCGTCTGGAACCATGGCAGCTGGGCTGGGCTGGGCTTGGCCAGTCCTTGTTCTGATCCGGGTCCGATCGGGTCTGAAACCTTGACAGACGCCCGCAGGAAGTGGCGTCTACATCCATACCATTGCAACGGTACAACAATGATGCTATTAATGGCATCAAACAGTCGGACGGACGAACGCCAGGGCGGCGTCAGACGAGCTCCGCCGCCGAGGCCGAACGAGGTGGTGCCGCTGGACGAGTCACCGGACGAGTCGCCGGCCACAGTCGATGGTCGGCCGTCGTCGCCGACGGCTGGGCGTCACAGCAGTGACGTCCGTCCGGTCCGGCTGCGGCCATCACACGCCGGGCATTGCGCCGTCAGCGGCAGCCTTCACCACGCAGCCTCACCGGCTGCCTGACCAGCCGCCTCGGCTACCACCGCTGACACCACCACCCTCCATCCATCGCCACCTCCGACGCATCCGTGCTCAACTCCACACCTGTTACCACCTTCGTGAACGTTACGACCGTCAGCACCGCTTCCACTTTCACCGGTGTTATGGCCATCGTCACCTATACCGCGAATTCCGCTCGTCGCGATGCATCGTCGGCCGGTCGCAAGGGCGCTAAGACTGACACAGTACGGCGCGAGTGACGGCACCGACGGAGACGGGCATCCGGCTGTCGTCAGCCATGCACTGTGCTGCCGGCGGT
Source organism: Ashinkailepas kermadecensis (assembly GCA_034440615.1). NCBI lineage: Eukaryota > Metazoa > Arthropoda > Thecostraca > Neolepadidae > Ashinkailepas > Ashinkailepas kermadecensis. The sequence continues at coordinate 168,759 of JAOTOM010003851.1, forward strand.
GGATCCGCTTCAGTGGCTGGTGGCAGGTGGTGGTCGGGCCGTGGCCGGCGCCTGCCGGACGGGCACGGTCGCCGGCCGGCTGTGTGGTCGGTCGGCAGCGCCGGCCGCCGGTGTCCAGAACTCGCCGGCCAGCGGCGCCGTCCGACGGAGCGACGCCGGCCAGCGAGGCAGCGCCTCCGGCAGCCGGCAGACCGGCCCGTCACCGCGCCACGTGCCGCTCCGCCGCACCCTGGAGCGACGCGTGTCCACGTCTGCCGGCCGCGGCTGGCTCGACGTGTCGGTGCCGCTCCGCCGCACCCTGGAGCGACGTGTGTCCACGTCTGCCGGCCGCGGCTGGCTCGACGTGTCGGCGTCACACCCGCCGGGGCCGGCGACTTGCAGTGGCTCGGCGACACGAACTCGGGCGGCCGGCGAGCCGCACGCCGCTCTGAAGCCGTCGCTCGAGTCTGCCCAGTCGGAGCTGTGCTCCGCTGGCGGCCGGTCTGGCAGCCGCGGCCGGCCGCAGCCGCCACACACTGGGCGGCCGGCGGCGTCGCCGCAGCTGCAGCGTGACACGCAGACAGGTCGGCCGGCCTGGGCCACATCCGAGCCGGCGAGGTCACGACTGACCGCCGCCGAGCGCGCCTCTCTCGCCGCCGCGCCGCGGCCGCCGTCCGACCGCTCTCCCGCGTAGTCGCGTCTTGTCCCGGTGCGGTGTCCACGTGTCCGTGCCCGCCGCCAGTCGGGAGATGCCGTCGGCGGAGTCTGGCCGGCGAACCCTTCCGACGAGTGTCGTCGCGACGCGTCTCCAGCCACGACAGCAGTCCCGTCACGGTCGCACCGCCGACAGAGCGACACGTGCACCACCACGTGGGCACGGTCACAGCAGCGACACTGCGGCGCGCTCGTCACCTCCCGCCGCGTCCACCCGCCATTGCCCTGCGGCGGCACACGGTCTCCTGTTGACGTCCGAGTGCGGGGCTGGTCACGACCATCACGACCTGCCGCCCGCACACCGTGAGACCGAGGACCGGGCCGGCCGACAGTCAGAGCCACGAGACACGAGCGGCAGCCGCCCCCGGCCGCCCGCACCGTCACGTCTGCAGCGATATTCACGGCACGTCCGTCCGGCATCACACCGCGCCACTGCCGACCGTCACGGCACGCCACCTACCACCAGCCACAGCCGAAGCCAGAGCACGGCGGCCTGGTCAGACCGGCGGCTCTGCCCACACCTCGTCCGCCGACCACCACCGGTCGGCACGGACGAGGCGCCACCAGTCTTCTCACGCGTCGGCTGGCAGCGGCGGCACCACCTCACCACCGACACCGGACGTTCGCCACTGACGACAGCCTCCACAGCCGACACGTCCACCTCCGCCGACGCCCCACACACGCCACCGCCACCCGACAGGGTGACACAAGAGGGTGCCGCTGGCCGGCTGCCGCTTCCGGTGGTGACGTCCGTTGGCAGCGCGGCTCGGTCCTCAGCGGGCGGCAGCTGGGCGCTGCCAAGTGTCGACGGCCGCACGCACACAAGTGGGACGGAGTGTTGATGCCGCGCCGCCCAGTGCCGGAAGGGAACGGCCAGGAAAATAAACGCACATCACTCCACTCGACATGCGGAGCGGGATCGGCGACGGCGACGGTGACCACGAACGACAGGCATTTGTGTGGGCTCAATCTTAGTCCCCGCCTGACCGGCCACAACCACCACGCCACACAACGGCCGAGGTCATCTGGCGGCATTCGTCAGGGCATCAGGTCATCCGCCAGGAATGGGTTTTTCTCGGGAGATGCTGACTTCATCTGTGTGAAGAAGACATCCAGATCGCATAATTTGTGCCAAATCAAATATCAGATATCAGACCGAACAGTTTAAAGAGTTATCTTGCATGTGAAGGGTTTGTGATTAACTTGATGTTTGTGTTGTTGTGATGTTTTGGTTTATAGATTAAGAGAGACTGGTTAACAGTTTGGAAAGCGGTCGAGTAGTCTGTACAGATTGCGTCCGTTTGATATCCATCCGACACGGCCAGTTGACCTTCGCTTACGGCGAATGGCGCCATGCCTGTCGGCACGAACGTTTTCATCTATCTCACGACCCAGTTCCCGGCCAACGCCGGCCACGTCACGATTGGCCTCCCCGCCACGACCAATCACGCAGCCGATACTGCATGGCGAGCCTATGGGGGCGGCCAAGACAAACACGCCGTCGGCCGCAGCTTCAGCCCGCGCCCAGCTTCGCCGGCACAAGCCTGCCGTCCACCCGGCGGACGTGCGCCGCACCATTAGTTCATTCGCCGCTCGACAGGTAACACCACCATCGGCGCAGCAGGCGGCTCCGCACCGACAGCTGAGGCGACGATCGGTTAACCGGGCAAAACAAACAGAGCTTGCTTGTGTTTGATTGCGGCGGCGCTGCCGGTGACAGCCGTCGGCTGCTGCAGCTCAGGAGACACACCGCAGGCCGGCCGCGCACGGCACCTGACCTGCCGCCGACCTCCAGCCTCACCACGGCAAATGGCGCATCCACTAACACTCTGAACTTGTCAACACCAGCCCAACTGAGCTACTCAAGCCACAGCGATTTTCAGACTTATACTGCGCTAAGGAGTGCCACGGTCCATAACCGCCACGCGTCCGCTGAGTGGGCGGAAACGCCCGATAACCGACATCGACTCGCCCGGCGCTACGAACCCCGCGACGGCCAACGCGGTGGGACGAATAACGCCACGCCACGCCACAATTCATGAATACACCAGTAAATACAACACTTCACTCACTGCATCGCCATCATCCTCCGAGACCGGCAGTGAGGAAGACGGCGATGGCAGACAGTGAGCGAGATGGCAGTAGAAGAGGAAGCAATGTGATCAGTGGCTTGAGCAGTTCCAAGTTGGGCAGCCATTTCGTCCTTCCGGAGCATCAGCACAGCACAGCGGCCTACCCAGCCACGCCGACGTCGTTCACACGTGTTTGCGCCATGCATCGCTTCTCACGCAGCCGGCTATCTCCAGCTGAGTCTTTCTCCTCTATTCCACCTTACCTCCTCATTCAGTGCGGCCATAATTTTTTTTTACATATGGACTTCCCCCCCCTCTCTCTCTCTCTCCCCTCTCCCTCTCCCTCTCCCCCCTCTCTCTCTTTCTCTCTCTCTCTCTCTCTCTCTCTCTCTCTCTCTCTCTGTCTCTGTCTCTGTCTCTGTCTCTGTCTCTGTCTCTGTCTCTGTCTCTGTCTCTGTCTCTGTCTCTGTCTCTGTCTCTGTCTCTGTCTCTGTCTCTGTCTCTGTCTCTGTCTCTGTCTCTGTCTCTGTCTCTGTCTCTGTCTCTGTCTCTGTCTCTGTCTCTGTCTCTGTCTGTCTCTGTCTGTCTCTGTCTCTGTCTCTGTCTCTGTCTCTGTCTCTGTCTCTGTCTCTGTCTCTGTCTCTGTCTCTGTCTCTGTCTCTGTCTCTGTCTCTGTCTGTCTCTCTCTCTCTCTCTCTCTCTCTCTCTCTCTCTCTCTCTCTCTCTCTCTCTCTCTCTCTCTCTCTCTCTCTCTCTCTCTCTCTCTCTCTCTCTCTCTCTGTCCTCCCCTTCCGGTATGTTCTCGAAAATTGAAGCATTTCCGACACGAGACACTTGTGAGAGACGACTGTCAAAAGCTAGTCCGACAAGCCAATTGGTCCAAGTTAACGCGTTACAAAAAACGTATTAGAGCTTTTGAATGGATGCCTCTCACATCAGAACTTAGTTGTTGTGCTAGCTGCCGGTCACGTCAACCGGCGAGGTCTCCTCACGGTCAGGTCAATTACAAGCAAACAAGTGGAACTGCTCGACTCCAATGCCCTCAATCCAGTCTACTAAGCAAGCAAGGTGAGCATCAATCGGTGGTAGCGTGTTCAGCGTAATTTCCGAACACGTTTCTATTGCTTTTACACACATATCTAACAACGATGGAATGCTCATAGCATTACGTTTCTACTTGACTGGAACACGTTTCGAAATTCAGCTTCTTTTTTTTTTCAGAAGTCGACAAAGTGGTGTTACATCTTGAGACGCAGCTCGAGGAACGGTGATAAAATAGCATGAAGATCATCGGGAGCATTTGAAGAAGTACTCTGTGAGCCACTTTACAACAATGACAGCTTCACGGACTACTCATTATCGCATTTTGATGCTTTTTGATGATACTGGGACATTGACACACCAAGGAAAAGGACATTCTGGATGCACGGCCACCAAGATGACAGCAGCGCGCAAGCAAGCTCATGTACAATACCCCCGGGAAAACAACTTCGAATGTCGACACGCAATTTGGCTGGAAAGAAAATATTTCACGACGCTATGTGAGGAAAATCTTGCAGAGCAATGGCATGCGGTACGTACGGCGGTAAAAACTCATGTCACTGAGAAGCAACGTCAAACACAGAAAGTCCAGATCCATCGCATGTCACGCGACACGATGCGCACAAACAACAATAGTAATATTGCTGTGGACGATAAAGCATGTTTTGGCTATACTGGTGGCCTTAAACCCAGTAACACCGACTACGACAGTGGCGGAGGAGATGACAAAGAAGCCAGCGTGAAGTCCTGTCAAAACGACAAGTCCCCTCGTAAGATGACAGCACGGCTCGCACTGAGAGCGAAGTGTGTCTCAGGACCTTAATTCTGCCGGAGTGAAGCCTGCATGGACGGGATAACACACAGGCAGGACTGCTTAAACAATAGCTCGGTGCCCTTTCTGAACACCCACTAGTAGGGGTGTTCAGAACACCCACTGAACACCCACTAGTAGCAGGGGGAGTACATCTTCGGCCCGCCTGGTTCGCGCCATGACGCGACCAAAACTCAACAGCTTCTCCAGGACCGAGGATCCCAAAGTGAAGTGAATCCCCTGTGCGTGCCGCAGCTGCAGTCCGTCGAAGATGCACCGAGCATTGCCAAGGGCCGCGCGTACAAGGGCGACTGGCAAGCCAACAGTGACGTCGACCTGGGGTACTAACTGCGATCCCGCACACAGTCACTGGAACCGGAGCTGCCGTGAGCCATGCGGCGGAGGGTCGGCGCGCACGCGCCGCGCGGACCGACTGGGGGTGATGTCGCACATGTGTCCGATGGTGCCGTACACCGATGGAACCAAGGCACTGGAAATGTATGCATGTATGCATGTATGGAAGTGCACGCATGCAATTATGTATGTTGAATACACTAAATGTTCTTGATGAACGCAAGCGACACCGAGGCACCCCTAGCCCACCACCACATCCGGCACACCTGCCCGTCTGAGTGTTGCCCAGCACCGAGTGCCGACCCGAGCACGCCACCTACAACAGCGCCTACAGCCGCGCCTACGGCAGCGTCGACTCTCACCTCCTGCAGCGCCTTCTTGTCGGTGACCCTGCCGCTCTGCAGCAGGCGGATGGCGTTCTTGGCACCGTCCATGACGGCCATCTCGATGCGCATGTGGTGGCGCAGCTCGTCGATGCGCACGTCCAGCGGCGTCAGCTGACTCGACTCGAACGCTCGGTCGACTGTCCGGGTCACGCGGAGGTCAACACAGGTGGTCGTACAGCGGCCACGGCAGTCGACACCACAGAGGTCACACAGAGGTCACCACAGCGTCAGCTGACGTGATTTGAGATGTGACGATTCATTTTTCTTATAGGATATATTCAACCAATGGCTGTGCTCATTTTAAAGACCGTTTCATTGAAATGATGGTGAAATCTGAGGTCTACTGACAATGCAACTTCAAGATGTTTGTGGATCTGTATATCTGGTTCTCTAAACGTAAGTTTGAGAAGGCACCGTAGCCTTTTCGTCGAAATCATTTGTATTCATGTTTTAGCATTTGATTTTAGCCCAGTCCTCACCAAATTTTATATCATGCTGAGGTCTTCTTGTAATGAATTTTGAGCATCTAGCGACCCAGGTTCATGCCCTGAATATAGCGATATATCGTCAGCAAAGAATAACACCACTGATAAGTGTATCCGAAAGATCGTCTCAGTATATGGTGGCTAACATCACAGGTCATCGAAGGTCACACGTAATACCAGGCGTCACGTAGAGGTTATGCTGGCGTGGGGTCGTGCAGGTCATACATGAGTTACGCTACAGTTTTTCGATAACCAGTTCGGCGCCATCAGTCGACCGACCTGACCGCCCCTTCCCGTAAGCAGGTGGTGACTACACAGAGTCGAGTGTCACAATCAACCCAATATCACAGCCAATGTTACCACAGTTAGATATTTAATACCGGGTTGGATCGAGATGTGACACCAATTTGTTATCCCGAACAAAACTAGAATTGTCTAGCCCAACAGGCAGCCGATACACACACACACGGCTTCAAAAGCGCGATACACATGTACGTCAGTGAACATACACCCATTCGGACTGTAGCATGTGTGGCCTGGCTGTTTGTCTGTTTGGTAACCGGGTGTCTAGGTGTAACAATACAACCGGATAATGAAAAATCAGTAGCTCCACAAACATATTTCTTCCGAAAAATTGACAACTTTTGTTACGTTGCGTGTGGATGAGGCCCCCTCCTCGGCCCCCGCAAAATGACACTGTTTGTGGGAATTCGTCCCTCCGTTGCGTAAACTACGCGGCGACTTAAACTACTCGAAGAAACACACTAACCAACAGACATTCCAATTAGCAATGTTTTAGAACACAAACACGCATACAAAGGACACAGGAAGCCTTCCATGCCGTCTATGCGGCATGCCATACCTTCCATGCCTGAAAGGCATGCCGCAAGTAGAACGACACCGTTCGCCGCCCCGCTGAGGGGACGACCTCGTCCAGCACATCAGATATAATGAAATCGAGCAGGGCTTCATTGTCGACAGATGAAACACACACCCGCACATATATACAAACACGCCCAGTTGTCAGTCCATTCTAGAACACGACGCAAATGCGGAAACGTGATAGCTGCCGTGTTGACAGAAGCGCCCGAGCGAAGCCAGACATGCACGTGGCAACATCGCAGTGTTTTCACCACAGCACATCACGGCGCTGCGAATGCTACGTCAGCAGCAGCGTCAGCAGCAGCGTCAGCAGCAGCAGCTACGTCAGCAGGTGGGCATGCGGCCGGCTTGCTTGTCATGCCCAATGGCATTGCATCACCGGACGTGTGCTTAAACACGAGCAGCGAGACGACACGGGGGGGGGGGGGGGTTGAGCGCGCGCGCATTGTTCGCTCGCAACAGCCGCAGAGGAACCGATACATATAGATAATGTTGGCAGTGTGTGCCCTCCCAGGTTTGAAAAATATGTTGGTCCTGAATACAGAACAATATCCTCTGCAAAAAAATTATCCTTTCATTTTTCTCCTTTGGAGGTTGAATGGTGCTGCTGGACAATGAATTGCTCTGTTATAGTGCTCAAGATCCACTGAAAAGCAGGGTTTGGAAAACAAGTTCTTCCTGGATTTTGGACAACCAGAACATTATACTCTCCACAAAATTATATTTCGTTATATTTATCATTAGGAGTTTGAATGGTGATGTTTGACAATGAACTGCTCTGTGACAACGTGTTCAAGATTCACTGGAAAGTACAAACTGAGAATCTGATGTCACAGGTTGGAAGAATATCCTCTTGGCTTCCGCTTGGCATTCGATTACACCAACATCCAAATCCTCTCCAAATCCAGGATCATTAAGCACAAATCAAACACTGCTGGGAAGTGCAACCCTGGTTCCCTCATCGTCATGCTGCGTGGCTCATCATCCAAGCGACCCCCCTTCCCCTCCTCCTGATCATCCTCACTCTCCCTCATCTGCCAGGTCGCGTCTCACTCAGAGACGGCCAGCGTCCAGCAGGTGGGGGCGCATGCTGCACGGCACTACACGCTCCCGGGGACCAGACCGTGGAGGCGTGCGGGGCACATCCGCGCTCCACACGGCACAACACGCTCCCGGGGAGCAGACCGTGGAGGCGTGCGGGGTCCGTCCGCGCTCCACACGGCACTACACGCTCCCGGAGAGCAGATCGTGGAGGCGTGCGGGGCACATCCGCGCTCCACACGGCACAACACGCTCCCGGAGAGCAGACCGTGGAGGCGTGCGGGGCACGTCCGCGCTCCACACGGCACAACACGCTCCCGGAGAGCAGACCGTGGAGGCGTGCGGGGCACATCCGCGCTCCACACGGCACAACACGCTCCCAGTGACGATCAGGCTGTGGCGGGATGCGCTCCACTGCTGACACGCAATACGGATATGTGAAGCGCAAACAGTGATTAGACGGAAACAACACGGCGCTCCAGGGCCAAACATGATCTAACCCGGCCTATCAGTCGGCGGTGACACTGGGAGCAATCCGGAAAGTGGGAGTAGGACTGATCCGATGCTCATGTGACACGAGCCCGATAAATATAAGGGAAATGTCGAAGTGTAAAGTCTGGGAGCACGGTGAACGGACAAAGCCGCGGACGGCGAAGGACGCAGACTGTGTCACTCACGACGGCCAGGGGGGGGGGGGGGAAGAGGGGGGTCAGGGGAGGCTCGATCCACCCCGCCATGCCGACTCCATGCTATTGTCACCTCGTCCGCCACGGACGGTGGGGGACGGAGGTCATGCCAGTCCAGTGAGGCGACTACCGCCCTGTCACTCCAGTGAGGCAACTCCCGCCACCCCGCCATGCCGACCGCATGCTGGCGACAACACAGCACGACACAGCCACCCATCGATCCGTCTTCACCGTTGCTGTTGCTGGCGTCGTTCTGGCTCAGCTTGTTGAGCCGCATCTTGATGTAGTCGATCTTGGCCCTCGCGTCCTCCAGCAGCTGGTGCGCGTCGAAGAGCAGCTTCTTGCTCTGCTGGCCACCCAACGAGTACGTGCTGATGAGGTTCTCGGCGCCCTGCTTCACCTGCAGACGAACACACGTGTCACCGGACAGACCCGCCGCCGGCTCGCTCCGGCCGTGGACAGGGACATTGGACTGCGCAGAGGAACATAGGGGCACGTCTACAGTGTGACGTCACGGCCGTGGCCGCATCGCGTCCATCTAAAAACAGCCGCCCTGACGCGTCAATAAAACACAACAGTCCAGGTCGGAGAGAACAGCACTGGTCGTCGCATCAGCGCAGGTAGCAGAACTGGCAGAGAATGCGCGATCTCGTGTTGAGTCCCTCATAGTAGTGCAGCCAAGGACCCGAGTTGGCAGAAACAACATGATTTGAGGGGAGGGGTCGATATAAAAATGGTCATGCATTTCCGAGAACTCTTGGGATTCGGATATCGCACCACAGGGGCAGCCTACCACCACCGCACCACACCACAGGGGCAGCCGCTCTTCAGTTGGTGGACAGCAGCTCTTCAGTTGGGGGACAGCCACTCTTCGGTTAGGGGCAGCCGCTCTTCAGTTGGAGGGGGGGGGGATAACCGAAGGGTGGTAGAAGGATTCGAAGAGGTACGGCGAGGGAGGGCGGCGAGCCGTACCTACACCTAGCGACGGCACAGGCGCACAATAGGATACCCGTTTGCCTGAGATTTGTTGACAAAATGAGCATGCCCCCACGTCTGAATTACCCATGTCTTCCGAGATACTTTGGCATCTGTGAAGTACGAGCTAGTGCTTAACTTACTTAACGTACTTAACTGATCGTAAAAGGTTGAATTAGATTATACTCCTACGGATGTTTAATTCGAGTTCATTGTCGGCTACAAGGATCATTGAACACCCAAATGCAATGCTCACGTGCATAATTGCGGTATAATTGACAAAGAAGCCATGCTGAAAATTCACATCCACATTACATACACACGTAAGTACTTTGCATACGCATACACTTATGTACAGTGTACATAAAGACAAAACCCGCAAGAGCCAATCAAAACATGCATTATATGGTAACGTAGTATACAACTGCCGAGTGAAGAACACAAGATGCATTTTTGGAGCAAATTAAGTCGTACTTTACGCACCACGGTGGTCCCACGACAAGAGAACAATAGCGTATACATGCACTGAATAAAGCATTCCCGAGTGTAGAAGCTCATCTCCTCAGCACGTTCCATGGGCACACATTTTCGACAACAAAAAATAAGAATGTTTCGTCAACAGCCCATCATCGTTGCACATCGATTCGCCCTACTACAGGCACTCGACATCGTCCCAGCGCCGACCAAACTGCCGACAAACCGGTGCATCACGTCACGCGCTGCCGCTGCCATTGGGAGAGAAACGCCTCCGCGTGGGATGTTCCGCAAGTATTCACGCATAAGTATCCGCGCTATGATTGAGATAAAAAGGCCTCCGCGTGGGATGTATCGGAAGTATCCACGCCTAAGTATCCGCGTGGGACGATTGTCGGAAAAGTGCGCGCACAGTGCCCGGCAGTTGCCGTAAACGCCGGCTTGGAAGGCCATCCACACCCGCTAGGCGGCACCTCACGTCCATCGCTGCCGCTGCCAGGATCGGCGGCCACCCCAGCTGCGTCGGCGCGGCCGACGCACACCAAATGAGCCGGCACGTCCTGCCGCCACCTCCGCCGCCGTCGCCTGTTAGCGGCGGCATTAACGGCCACGTTAACGGCGGCATCAGCGACCGTTACGCCCAGCACTCCCACCGCTTGTCGTCGCCGCTCCGGCAAGTGAGAACACCGACAGCCGACCGGCGGCCGTCTCGGCGACTTCGTCGTAAACCCGCCGCATCCCTCCCCTCTCGTCACGTCCTGTCACGCCGAGCGGCACACACGCCCATCAGCGTCACGCGTCACGCGACTGGTGATGGATCAATGAGCGCCCGCGCTGCCGCCCACCCACACTGACACACGACCACAGGCGCCCCCACACACACTGACACACGACCACAGGCGCCCACACACAGACACACGACCACAGGCGCCCACACACACTGACACACGACCACAGGCGCCCACACACACACACTGACACACGACCACAGGCGCCCACACACACACACTGACACACGACCACAGGCGCCCACACACACACTGACACACGACCACAGGCGCCCACACACACTGACACACGACCACAGGCGCCCACACACACACACTGACACACGACCACAGGCGCCCACACACACTGACACACGACTACAGGCGCCCACACACACTGACACACGACCACAGGCGCCCACACACACTGACACACGACCACAGGCGCCCACACACACTGACACACGACCACAGGCGCCCACACACACTGACACGCGACTACAGGCGTCCACACACACTGACACACGACCACAGGCGCCCACACACACTGACACACGACCACAGGCGCCCACACACACAGACACACGACCACAGGCGCCCACACACACTGACACACGACCACAGGCGCCCACACACACAGACACACGACCACAGGCGCCCACACACACAGACACACGACCACAGGCGTCCACACACACTGACACACGACCACAGGCGCCCACACACACTGACACACGACCACAGGCGCCCACACACACACACTGACACACGACCACAGGCGCCCGCACACACACTGACACACGACTACAGGCGTCCACACACACTGACACACGACCACAGGCGTCCACACACTGACACACGACCACAGGCGCCCACACACACAGACACACGACCACAGGCGCCCACACACACACACTTACACACGATCACAGGCGCCCACCCACACTGACACACGACCACAGGCGCCCACCCACACTGACACACGACAACAGGCGCCCACACACACACACTGACACACGACCACAGGCGCCCACACACACAGACACACGACCACAGGCGCCCACACACACACTGACACACGACCACAGGCGCCCACACACACAGACACACGACCACAGGCGTCCACACACACACTGATACACGACCACACACACTGATACACGACCACAGGTGACCACACACACACTGACACACGATCACAGGCGCCCACCCACACTGACACACGACCACAGGCGCCCACACACACTGACACACGACCACAGGCGCCCACACACACACACTGACACACGAACACAGGCGCCCACACACACAGACACACGACCACAGGCGCCCACACACACAGACACACGACCACAGGCGCCCACACACACAGACACACGACCACAGGCGCCCACACACACACTGACACACGACCACACACACTGATACACGACCACAGGTGACCACACACACTGACACACGACCACAGGCGCCCACACACACACTGACACACGACCACAGGCGCCCACACACACTGACACACGACCACAGGCGCCCACACACACTGACACACGACCACAGGCGCCCACACACACACTGACACACGACCACAGGCGCCCACACACACTGACACACGACCACAGGCGACCACACACACTGACACACGACCACAGGCGCCCACACACATTGACACACGACCACAGGCGTTCACACACACACTGACACACGACCACAGGCGCCCACACACACAGACACACGACCACAGGCGCCCACACACACACACTGACACACGACCACAGGCGCCCACACACACAGACACACGACCACAGGCGCCCACACACACACTGACACACGACCACAGGCGCCCACACACACAGACACACGACCACAGGCGCCCACACACACACTGACACACGACCACAAGCGTCCACACACACACTGACACACGACCACAGGCGCCCACACACACACTGACACACGACCACAGGCGCCCACACAGGTCTAGGGGTAAGATGCTCGTCTTACAATCGAAAGGTTGTGGGTTCGAGTCTCACCTGTCGCTACTCTTCGCCCGCGACCAATCGGCGTGAGAGATTGGCGACGCTACATGACTCAACGGTCGACGCGTCGTGAAACCAATAACCAACCAACAGGCGCCCACACACACTGACACACGACCACAGGCGCCCACACACACACTGACACACGACCACAGGCGCCCACACACACTGACACACGACCACAGGCGCCCACACACACTGACACACGACCACAGGCATTCACAAACACTGACACACGACCACAGGCGCCCACACACACACTGACACACGACCACAGGCGTCCACACACACACTGACACACGACCACAGGCGCCCACACACACTGACACACGACCACAGGCGCCCACACACGCTGACACGACCACAGGCGCCACACACACACTGACACGCGACGACAGGCGTCCACACACACTGACACACGACCACAGGCATTCACAAACACTGACACACGACCACAGGCGCCCACACACACTGACACACGACCACAGGCATTCACAAACACTGACACACGACCACAAGCGCCCACACACGCTGACACACGACCACAGGCGCCACACACACTGACACACGACCACAGGCGCCCACACACACACTGACACACGACCACAGGCGCCCACACACACTGACACACGACCACAGGCGCCCACACACACTGACACACGACCACAGGCATTCACAAACACTGACACACGACCACAAGCGCCCACACACGCTGACACACGACCACAGGCGCCACACACACACTGACACGCGACGACAGGCGTCCACACACACTGACACACGACCACAGGCATTCACAAACACTGACACACGACCACAGGCGCCCACACACACTGACACACGACCACAGGCATTCACAAACACTGACACACGACCACAAGCGCCCACACACGCTGACACACGACCACAGGCGCCACACACACTGACACACGACCACAGGCGCCCCCACACACACTGACACACGACCACAGGCGCCCACACACACTGACACACGACCACAGGCGCCCACACACACTGACACACGACCACAGGCATTCACAAACACTGACACACGACCACAGGCATTCACAAACACTGACACACGACCACAAGCGCCCACACACGCTGACACACGACCACAGGCGCCACACACACACTGACACGCGACCACAGGCATTCACAAACACTGACACACGACCACAGGCATTCACAAACACTGACACACGACCACAGGCGCCCACACACGCTGACACACGACCACAGGCGCCCACACACACTGACACACGACCACAGGCATTCACAAACACTGACACACGACCACAGGCATTCACAAACACTGACACACGACCACAGGCGCCCACACACGCTGACACACGACCACAGGCGCCACACACACACTGACACACGACCACAGGCGCCCACACACACACTGACACACGACCACAGGCGCCCACACACACTGACACACGACCACAGGCGCCCACACACACTGACACACGACCACAGGCATTCACAAACACTGACACACGACCACAAGCGCCCACACACGCTGACACACGACCACAGGCGCCACACACACACTGACACGCGACGACAGGCGTCCACACACACTGACACACGACCACAGGCATTCACAAACACTGACACACGACCACAGGCGCCCACACACGCTGACACACGACCACAGGCGCCACACACACACTGACACGCGACGACAGGCGTCCACACACACTGACACACGACCACAGGGATTCACAAACACTGACACACGACCACAGGCGCCCACACACACTGACACACGACCACAGGCATTCACAAACACTGACACACGACCACAAGCGCCCACACACGCTGACACACGACCACAGGTGACCACACACACTGACACGCGACGACAGGCGTCCACACACACCGACACACACTGACACACGACCACAGGCGCCCACACACTGACACACGACCACAGGCGCCTACACACACGACACACGACCACAGGCGCCCACACACACTGACACACGACCACAGGACCACAGGCGACCATGCACAGAGACCGGGCCGGAGCTGTAAATAAAATGTCAATGTATGAAATAAATATTGATATTGATGATAATGATATAATAAATTACGCTCCAGAAACAATAAAAAAACTCATGGACTCAAAGCACATAGGAAGGGCTGTAATGCAGGATTCCATTTTACAAAACGTGCGATCATATTGCATGGGTTGGGTCAAATATCGGAGATGTCCCAAGCCCATCCAAACAGACAGGCAACTCCGTCTATGAACACAAATATCTGCTCTGCGCTTCTTGGTTGCCCAAGACGCATCCTGAGAAAACGCTACGACCACGGTATGCTGGTCTGACACAATGACACATAGCATCACCAAAAGACGCACATAAGGGAAACGTCACGACCACAGTATGCGGGTCTGACACCATGACACATAGCATCGCCAAAAGGACGCACATTAGCGAAACGTCTCACGAACACGGCTTGCGACGTTGACACAATTACAAATTGCACCACGAAAAGAATGCTGCAGAACATTACGCCAGAATAAGTGAGTGGATGCCTCCTACACTGTTCCCTGGAGGCGAGCATCACTTAGAGTCATTGACACCGACTCCACTATGAGTGGGAGGGCAGTTACACCACGCCTGGGATATATTTAGGGTTGTACGTGCTTTCGCGGCTTACATCAACTAGCACCATTTAGTGGAAAATCAGCCTGTAGCTGGCGAAAGCAAATTTAACCATCGTGCGCATTCACAAGGGCAATAATAGCCATGTCCATCGCGCCATAACCCTCGTCCGCGCGCGCGGGCGCGCTTCTCGCCCGCAGCCCGGCACAGTCAGCTGATCCGGAACCGAGCCGGCGCTCGGCCTACCACCTGGCGTCGGCCGCCGGAACTGCGGCCGGACGGTGCGCGGGCTGCAGGACGCCCGCGAGACCGCGCCGTTACCGGCCGCCGAGAGCGCCGCACTGGCGACGGCAATCAAAGCCACCGGCGACACGTGATCAGGTCGCCAGCTTCAGGCCCGCTGCCGCCCAGACCCGGCCGGCCCGAGCCGGTACCGGCCGGCCGAGAGCGCCGCACTGGCGACGGAAATCAACGCCACCGGCGACACGTGATCACGTCGCCAGCTTCAGGCCCGCTGCCGCCCAGACCCGGCCGGCGGTGGGCGTCGGCGACGGTGCCGACGCCGCTGGGGGCAATGGTGAACGCCAGCCGAACATGGGCGCTGAACGATCGTGGGTTTTGGTCGAAGAGCCTTTGATCCCAAATAACTAACAAACGAACTAACCAGCCAGTCAACCGCCCATGCAACAAACGAACCAACCAGACAACCAGCGAAACTAATTAACTGAATAACTAACTAACCAACTAGCTAACTGAGTAACTAACTGAGTAATTAACAAATCGAGTAACGAACAAACAAACTAACGAACTAATTAACTAACTAGGCAACTAACTAACCAATTGGGTAACTAACTAACCAACTAATTAACTAACTGACTAACTAACAATCTAATCGAAGCCCGGAGTGAAAACGCCAGTCAAAACCGGCGCAGTGCCCGATCGCTGTACGGGAAGATTGGCATCACTAAACGACCAACGCCCTTAGCTGACCCCCGTCCAAACCAAAGGAAGGCCGGTGGTGGCGAGAGACCGAGTCGGTGGCAGGCGGCCGACTACCGAGCCCTTCCGTCGGCGACAGCCGCCCGGCGAGCGGCGTCAGTCGGCACGGATCCGGTATCCGGCTCCCGGGTCCCACAACAAACTGCACGCGGCAAGGTCGAGGCTGGCAGGCGGCTGCCGCAGCAGACCGCACGGACCTCGCGAAGGTCACGCCATGCGGCGCAAGGCACGAGAAACAAAGCCTGTTTTTCCGCGCCCTGGCGGCCGGCCGGTCCACGAGAGTCCAAACCGGACCAGCCGATCGGCAGCAACATGGATCAGCACTCCGCCTACCGACTGGCCGAGACGCTCACACAACGCATTCCCAGCAGACGTATTTATAGCTGGCGAACTGCACGGAATACCCTGTCAGTGTGCAGGGTAACGGTGGAACATTTGTCCACGCCGGTCCGGGTGCAGCACCATCCCTGACGTCGGCCGGACCTCTGCCAGCAATGTCACTGACCGCCGTCCAATCCCCGGATATGGCGGACCCCAGCCACCGTCAGATCTCCGGACCTGGCGGACCCCACCCGCCGTCAGATCCCCGGACCTGGCGGGCTACAGCCACCGGCCAATCTCCGGACCTGGCGGGCCTGACCCAAAGTCAGATCCCGGACTTGGTGGACCCCAGCCACAGTCAGATCCGACATCTGGCAGCTCCCCACCAGCAGAGGTCAGCAGACACCATCCGATCCCCGGACCCGGCAGCTCCCCACCAGCAGAGGTCAGCAGACACCATCCGATCCCCGGACCCGGCAGCTCCCCACCAGCAGAGGTCAGCAGACACCATCCGATCCCCGGACCCGGCAGCTCCCCACCAGCAGAGGTCAGCAGACATCATCCGATCCCCGGACCCGGCAGCTCCCCGCCCCAGCAGAGGTCAGCAGACACCATCCGATCCCCGGACCCGGCAGCTCCCCACCAGCAGAGGTCAGCAGACACCATCCGATCCCCGGACCCGGCAGCTCCCCACCCGAGCAGAGGTCAGCAGACACCATCCGATCCCCGGACCCGGCAGCTCCCCACCAGCAGAGGTCAGCAGACACCATCCGATCCCCGGACCCGGCAGCTCCTCACCAGCAGAGGTCAGCAGACACCATCCGATCCCCGGACCCGGCAGCTCCCCACCAGCAGAGGTCAGCAGACACCATCCGATCCCCGGACCCGGCAGCTCCCCACCAGCAGAGGTCAGCAGACACCATCCGATCCCCGGACCCGGCAGCTCCCCACCAGCAGAGGTCAGCAGCCAGCGTCAGACCTGCTGGACCGGTGGTGTTCAGACGGCAGACACCACGGGCGGCGGCAGCCACATGCCGTGCCCATCACAGCCGCACGTGCGGCGAATAGCGGGGCCGGCCGGCGCCGATTACCTGGCACCGATCGGCAGTCGGCCGGCCCGCCCGGTTACCATGTGCTGTTCGTGCCGTGTGCAGACGGACAGCCGCGGCCCAGCCCGATCCACCCGACGATCCCCCCCCCCCCCCACACACACAACACGTGCACGGCTCCTCTTTACGCCAGACAACTCTCCGCGGCAGGCTACGACGGCGCTTGGCTGGCCGATCGGCTGCATAATCAAACGTGTACTCCCGAGGGAACATCAGCACGTGACTCGTCAGCCACCTCAGCCCGAGGGCACGTTGGCAGCTCGCGGGAACATCAGCACGTGACTCGTCAGCCACCTCAGCCCGAGGACAAGTTGGCAGCTCGCGGGAACATCAGCACGTGACTCAGCCGCCACCTCAGCCCGAGGACAAGTTGGCAGCTCGCGGGAACATCAGCACGTGACTCAGCCGCCACCTCAGCCCGAGGACAAGTTGGCAGCTCGCGGGAACATCAGCACGTGACTCAGCCGCCACCTCGGCTCGAGGGCACGTTGGCAGCTCGCGGGAACAGCAGCACGTGACTCAGCCGCCACCTCAGCCCGAGGACAAGTTGGCAGCTCGCGGGAACAGCAGCACGTGACTCAGCCGCCACCTCGGCTCGAGGGCACGTTAGCAGCCAATGGTTGTGCAGGAGCCAGGTTTGGACGCGCAAATCATGTGACGATCTCGTAAAACCGCATGCTTCAAGTCCACGAATCTGTGGCGAAAATCTGCCATCTGGAGCCATCCGATCAAGCCATTGAGCTGCAATTAATAATACTAGTTGATGGGCAGATACGCTGATCGCCTGGTGTCTGCAGATGCATCCGCAGAAGTATCCGAAGATGTATCAGCAGATGTCCCCGCAGATGCATCGGCAGATGTATCCGCAGATGCATCGGCAGATGTATCCGCATTAACTTCGTGGCACAGTGCCTGAACGGAAAACTAACCTGAGAAGCCAGCATAGAAATGGTAATTTGCCTGGCTTTCGAGAGGTTATCGTGATTTATCTCCATTGGAATCGTTGAGCTAATAGGTTTTCACCATACAAGCGTTGAGTTTCACAATGGCGAAGGTAATACCAGGGTTCTGAAAAAAATGAGGAAGCACGCACGCACGCACGCACGCACGCACGCACGCACGCACGCACGCACGCACGCACGCACGCACGCACGCACGCACGCACGCACGCACGCACGCACGCACGCACGCACGCACGCACGCACGCACGCACGCACGCACGCACGCACGCACGCACGCACGCACGCACGCACGCACGCACGCACGCACGCACGCACGCACGCACGCACGCACGCACGCACGCACGCACGCACGCACGCACGCACGCACGCACGCACGCACGCACGCACGCACGCACGCACACACACACACACACACACACACACACACACACACACACACACACACACACACACACACACACACACACACACACACACACACACACACACACACACACACACACACACACACACACACACACACACACACACACACACACACACCATATGACTGGCAGTGTGTGTGAACGATGTCCTGACCCATAACTGCAGCTGCAGTAGGAATCCAAATTCACTCCCGACCTTAGCTAGAGCCGGGACTACTATCGTGAAGCTGACACTAATGATGCCGCTCGATGGGCCAAGCTGGCTTGGATATGACCTTCACAGTGTCTGGTGTTTCTGTCCAGTTTCGTTTGCCCTGCCCTGTGTCTTGGCACTCTACAGTACGAGCCATTTTCTGACTATGGGGGTCAAATCTTTGTCGTGGTGTCCTCTGCGAATTGCCGCTGATAACGAGGCTGACTGTTGGGGTGACTTGATCTGTCCTGCACGAGGCGCAGTTTCAAAAGAATTCCAAGGCGTACCGGTTTTAGTCAGAAATCTTGTCAATAATTCCTGCGACTGTCCTATTGCACACTTAATTATGAGCAGACATCTTCGTGGAATCTATGAGTGAATTCTGAATCCTGGGTCTTGAAAGCATCCCCAAAGTGATCATTTGTGCTTTGAATCCTGAAGAAAATTCCCTCGATGCATTGAGACGTAGGTTTTGGATACCAACGGAAGCCGATCTTGGAACCCATGACTCCTGGTGGGGTGACAATATCTAGTTATGACTTTTATGGATATGCCCTGATGTGAATCGTGCCGTAATTTGTTCCATTCATCTTTTTTTCTTTGATCCTTGTTTTGTTTTCTCGCCGTATTTGAAAACATCTGGCTGGAAACCGTTTCCAAATAAGATGCTGATCCAAAACATGGAAGGTTTGAAATGGTTTTCAGCCGTGAAACGTTTCCAAACATCTTTTTCAGAACCCTGGTATTACCTTCGCCATTGTAAAACCGTGTATGTATATGCATATGTACATGTACATGTACATATATACATATACAAAAAAAAAAAATATATATATATATATATATATATATATATATATATATATATATATAACGGAACGGACCGGAATCAGATTCAGACGACACGATCGTTTCGCTAGTTTCCGTCTCACTGGGACCAGACTTGTGCTGGACTCAAATTTTTTAATCGGCTCACATTTGACTCATAGGTCTTGAGATCCGATTCAACTCATGATTCACAGCAGGTCAAAATATTTGATTCGACTCAATTCAGACTCAGAGCTACAGAGATCCGATTCAACTCACGACTCAAACATAAATTTGAATCGATTCAGATCCAACTCAATGGTATCAGACTCATAAGCCATATGATTTTGTGTGCACTGCTCACACACTATTTATATATATATATATATACATATAATATATATATATATATATATATATATATATATATATATATATATATATATATATATATATATATATATATATATATATATATATATATTTATATATATATATATATATATTATATATATATATATATATATATATATATATATATATATATGTGAGGTGAAAACAAATTTATAGCAAAACTAATTTACTTGACAGACAGTTTGATGTCAACTCATCTTCATCTGTCTAATTAAAGAAGGGTATCAGTATTTATTAACACTAACGAAGATGCTCCAACATCGAAACATCTGTTGGATATATTATTTTTGCTATAACTTTGTTTTCACCTCACATTATTTATCATTCACCATGCACTGTACTGGTTGATATATACGATAAATATACAGATAAATGAACGTGCATGTGCATAAAGTAATTGACTCAAACAGATTAACGAGATTAATGGTTGTCAATGCATATGCAAAGCAATGAGTGCATAATACCTCAATCCACATCAGCATGATGCACACACAACCTGAATCATATACCTGACACACATCACCTAACTGCAACATGGCACCCAGGTTCTGCACTGCAATAGGTATCTGCACAGAATATGATTACGTTGGTCTGTTGCCCCCACAAAGTTTGTTTGGTAGCAGGCTTGAAGGTTTCCCTTCACCATTGGTTTAGACCCAATTTTACCGACTTTCTCTACGCTATCTTGCATATTTTATGGCAATATAGGGTACTTTGACGTATTCTAATTGAAAGACCTATTCTTTAGCTTCATCAAAGGGTATCCTAAATGACCCAGTAATAATCGTCCTGCCCAACAATGTGCCATTTACGGCAGGCTCACCATCAAGTGCCTCCAAAATAAAGGGCTTGTTCCTGATATTGGCAGGCTCCCTCTACCATCCATTTTACATGTCCAAGTTGTCACACTCATTCAAGAGCGGAAGAAAGGACAGTCAGGGGGGAGCGCTAAGTGCTCCATAGCTTATTCTCCCCATTGGCATGAGAGTTTCAGTTGAGTTGCAAGTTTCAGGAGGGCATTCCTAGATCATAATGGTGTTGTACATAAATGTTCAATTATGCATGTATCATCGACAATCCATGCAAGATTCACCAAGGAAGAATGCATCATGCCCTGGGTCTAGCTGGCCTGGAAAAACTGTTTTCAACAACTGCTGTATGTCAATGTAGGTAGGTAGGTAAATGTTTGGAAAAATAGGCTGATCCTAGATTTTGGGGATCCCGAACATTATCCTTTCCAGAAAATTATTTGTTGTTTTTTCATCTGGAAGTTGAAGTTCCTAAGTTATTAACTTTTACGAAATGCTGTGATGAAGGAAATGTGCTCAAAATTCACTGAAATGGGTGCAAGTTGAGTTACCATGCATAAGGTTTGAATAAAAATATTCTCCATACTGGATGACTACAACATGTTCCTCTCCAAACGCCGGATTACAATGCACAAATCCGACCTTGTCTATGCATGAGAATAAAATGTGTCGGAACAAATGCTCACTGGAAAGAATGGGGAAAGATTATAACTCACCTGGTGAGCGGAATACAAATATATTTGCTAGAAAGCAAATTAAAGTGACCATTGCGTATGATAAGATAAAAGTTCTGCAACCAAACTTCTACCATATTTTTTTTAAACTTCGAATGACATGCGGGCTTGAAGGAAAATATTTAGCTACCTTCTTGTAAAGGTAACTTGGGTTTATTTGGCACACAAACCGACGCAATTTATTCAGTGCAAATGCCTGTTCCAAAAAAAACTGCATGGTCGTTTCAGTTCCCAATTATTTTTCACAATCACATCCCATTTCTGTGTTATGTTTCTGGCACTAGAATTGACTCATGCATGATACTGATTGTGAATACCAAGCTTAGCATTAATACTTTTTTTGGAGTTATTGTTATCCGTTTTTGGTAAATAACTTAAGTACACCTCATTCTTTACTCACTGGCAGCTGATAAGTTGACAATTGTAATGCTAAGCATTAATAATTATACTGTGTTTTTACTCCCTACCTTGTGTCATGGCATACTATTTACAAAGATACATGCTTTATATCATTTGTTCATAACTTGCATTTGAGTCGCAAGACTCAAATGACTCATTGTAATTCAAATGATTGACTCGTGATTCAACTCATTTAAAAAAAGAAAGATGTG
>JAOTOM010003852.1:0-191483 GCA_034440615.1 Ashinkailepas kermadecensis
GTTGTTGAGCGGGGTGTAGTGCGACATGGAACTTGCACTCGAGCCTTTTTCAAGCCTGGGCAGTATTTAACCCGCGCAGTGCTGGTGGGTAATTTTGATCCCACTCCCCTGATATATTAAATGGTATGTACCTCCTGAACCGTGCAAACTGCCGCATTGGGTTTTTGCATACTTTAAGACAGTGCTTAATAAATTGCGCTCTTGACTCTTAAGAGGGCGGAGCTAGGGCGAGTCAGAGTGGGGTCACGACTTCGTCTTACTATGGTTTTCGGTCATGTTTATGGTGTCTCAACATTGAAACCTTATCGTAAACAAACCATAGAAGATGAAGTCAAGAGTAAAATATGTGTACATGCACACATGACCGAAAATACAAACATGCAAAATATGACCTCAGGTCAGGTTCCTAGGTCAAATGAAGGCTTGACAAATGTTCATTTGCGTATAACTTTGTTACCAATCAATTGATTTTTGAAAAGCGAGAAAATTTGTAGCGGCTATCTCTAAAAGCGTGGCACGCTTCAAGTCATTAGTACACTGAGATATGACCTGAAAGGCACTCCAGGCACTCCAGGCATTCCAGGCGATCTAGAGGCTAAAATGCCATCTATTGCGAAGGTAAGAACAGCAAATCCAGAATACGTTTGCACGCGAGCTTCAGTTCTGACGCAAGTTGGGTTCCTAATTTCGAAAGGAAAATGTTGGATTTTTGGCAAATTTTTGCGCTATAAAGTATTCCCCGGAAAATCAAACGCATAGAATTCCTCTGATGGCATTCATTGCCTATTCCTGAGTGTCATCTACTACCAACTGATCATGCCCTCCACTTGGAGGGGCATGTGCCCTCCAAAAGTGCCGAAAACGACACCCCTGTCCCTCCCTTACCAATTGGAAGGTACATACTCTTGCTAAGTACATCGATCAGCCAATGCAGCCGTGATTGCCAGCGTTAGTGTTAATATCAGTAGGTGTCAGCGGAATTTGGAGTTGGCTCGCCGTGTTCTGTTTCCACAACAGGAACAGCTTGCAGTTCAGCTGTCACTTGGGAGCACCAAGGGATTGAGTTCACGAGACACACATGCGTTGCGCACCGAAGTACACTCAATGTCCGTGCCGGTATCGGAGAGGACTGTCCGTGTCGGTATCGGAGAGGACTGTCCGTGCCGGTATCGGAGATGACTGTCCGTGTCGGTATCGCAGAGGACTGCCCGTACCGGTATCGCAGAGGACTGTCCGTGCCGGTATCGGAGATGACTGTCCGTGCCGGTATCGGAGATGACTGTCCGTGTCGGTATCGCAGAGAACTGCCCGTACCGGTATCGCAGAGGACTGCCGGTATCGGGACTATCCGTGCCGGTATCGGAGAGGACTGTCCGGGTCGGTATCGGAGAGGACTGTCCGTGCCGGTATCGGAGAGGACTGTCCGTGCCGATATCGGAGAGGACTGTCCGTGCCGATATCGGAGAGGACTGTCCGTGCCGGTATCGGAGAGGAATGTCCGTGCCGGCATCGGAGAGGACTGTCCGTGTCGGTATCGGAGAGGACTGTCCGTGCCGGTATCGGAGAGGACTGTCCAGCTGCAGGACATTGCACCACGGCTGCACATATACTGAAAGCACGATTTGAGAAGGCACGACAACCCGCTTAATTTTAAACTACCCGGGTTCATTATGACGTTTCAGTGCATGAAGCCAGGTTTATTCATACACGTTGAGTATCTCCATATTGCTCCTAGCGAAGAGGCAATTAATAATGTCACAAGCATCAAACGAGTCGAAGGTAACGAAAAGGCCACCGGACTTAATTTCTACAATGTTTGCCCTATTCACCGACCTACTTGTGGTGCGAAAAGTCCTCGGCTATTCAAGTGGAAAGGATATAGAAACTTTATGACAAAGACGGAAGATTGTACGCGGGATGTCGCAATAAACTAACATGCTCATTCAGTTTGACTACTCGAACTGGAAATTAGTTGTATCACTGGAAATTGCCATTTTCGTTTTTGTTTCCTTAAAAAATCATCTCAAAACAGCTTAATGATAAATGAAGTAACTGATTTATATGAGTATATTCATATCTGGCAGCGAAGCGCACTTCATATTGGTGCGTGGCGCGGGTAGTATATTTATATCTGGAGCGAAGGCTTTATTGTCGCCGTGCGGTAGTCGTGCTGGCGCGGGTAGAACTCTGAACGAAAGGCAAGGGGTTCTGTTCCACTCCGAGGTTGTTCATTTGCACATGCCATTGTCTTGTTTTCCTTCATACAAGCGTGTGAATGCAACTCATCACTTATCCAGTGTAGTTCGTTGGCTGTCAGAGCCAGCGGTTTGATTCTGTGTGCGCCGCACCATTTTTTTCTCAGCGAAGCGTTAAGGATGTGCATAGATAATTTGAACCGAGGAATGTGACTTTATGAAGTTGGTTGGAGGCGGGCGGGGGGGGGGGGGGGGGGCGGCAAATGACCTTCTTTATGGCGAAAGCTGCCCCGAAGACCAATTGTATCTAGTGTATGCCCATCGGCCCAATAGTTAAGCTTCAGTCTGATTTAGAGTAGGGGAGTAGGGGGTGGGGGTGAGGGTGGGGGTCAAATAAATGATTGAGGTCCTAGTGCTCACGATAATTTTTCTCGATTTCCTAATTTCATTCCTCGGGTTTCCTCGCTAGCACTCAGGCGCTGCTCCACGACAAAGGCTTCAGGGCGAAGAGCGAGGGGACATCGGGTTTGTGAGTCGACTATTTCCATGTAACGTCGATGGGCATAACGTAAAGTGCTGAAACATTGAATGACATGCTCGACTGCCTCCATCCCCACCCCCTCCTGTGCCGGAGCCCTTGCTGGTACTAAGGAGTGAGATTTCGGCCCCTGGCTATTGAAAGAGTCGCATACTATATTAATCGTCGCGCATTTATAAAAAGAAAGCTCTTCGCTTGCCGAGATGAATGAGCATAACATATTTCAAGCAGAAGCTCTCGCCTCCTTGTATTTGTGCTTTTCAAGATTTGATCAGCCCCAGGCTTTTCAGAGATACTGTTGCATGATAATGCAAAGCCTACTGGACTCAATGCTGAAAGCCTATTTGTTTTAGGAGGATCAACTTATCAAATCGACGAGCCAAATTGAAAAGATTTAGCCTATCTTGACCAACGTGGGGCTATCGAATTTCGGTCATTTTTTTACTAAGAGGTGCCAGAATCTGAGAAGTCGGAAAAATCACCGTGGCCTTTCAACCTATTTAAATTGTACCTTCCGTATGATGATATGACGTTGCTAGATATGATGGAAGATCCCGGAGCCATCACTATCTGACAATAATTCGTGGGATGGGGGCAATATGTGGATGAAATTAGAAGGCCGAAATCGATTGGGGGCCTGAACATCGGGTCCCGATTAAAAACAAAACATAAATAATTGGCGAGAGGAGAGCGAGATCGATTCTCGCTCTCCTCGTAATCACGTCGGTTGGTTATTGGAGTTTAGGGGCGCATCGACTGCGTCGGTCATGCGGCGCCCATGCAGCGAGATCACGTCATGATGACGCGCTTGTGAGTTATTGCACACCGGTGTGATGCACACACACACGCTTGTGATGGCACACACACGCTTGTGGTGGACGCACACACACTCGCACACACGCTTGTGATGCACGCACACACGCTTGTGATGCACGCACACACGCTTGTGATGCACGCACACACGCTTGTGATGCACGCACACACGCTTGTGATGCACGCACACACGCTTGCGATGCACGCGCGCATGCGGCATTTGGTGCATCACAATTTGTAGAGTAGACGCTGACCAAGCATATTCGAATTACAATTAACATCCTTTATATATGACTCGTTCATGGTGTGCATTGATATATTTTTGTCACATGGTGGGCATGCTGAAATAACGTGCACCAGGTTATTCTACACACCACCACCTTGTGAACATGCCATACGCTGGTGACCAGTGGCGCAGCCAGGGTTTTCCTAAGGGGCGCCCGACCAAAGAAAGATGATGAATGAAATAAAGCTTCCAGGCGCGCGAAGTGCGGCCAAAAATTAGGTTTTGCATGATAAATTAAAAATCTTACAAATTTCATGTTTGATCTAGTGTACGTTTGGGTGCTAAGAGGGGGGGTCCGCCCTTGGTTGCACCTCTGCTGGTGACGATGATAGGGTGGCAATCCATCGCATCCCCAAGTGTGCTCATCATCCCGAACACTTCAACGAGATGTTGAACAAGCTCCAAGTTTGCCGTCTGGCACAATCTTTTGCTTCCGTATCTGTGCCCATCATTTTCTGGACAATTACTGGAAGTGCCGAAAGCTGGATCCACTCAAGCTGATTGCTTCCGCTTGCTACCTTTATTAGATGGCAATTTACTTGATGTACCGATTAAAGAGTAGTTGTATTCCTTTTCATCAACTGTTATGCCTTACGCGTGATATTGTGTGTAACTATCCGTTTGTCACGCGTGTTGGCATATTTACCTTTAATTTCCATCATGGTGTGGATTTTTCGTGCAGCTGAACCGAGTGTGAAAGAGACTCGACATTTTACATTTGGTTCCTAGAAATGTTTTCGCTGAAAATACCGACTTCAAGCGTATTGTCACAAAATATGAAGTTAGGTATGACAGGTGTCGCCAGTTAGACAATATCATGGGTCAGTAATGAAAACAAACAGAGGTCGAGATATGGTCCACCTGACCACCATAAGAAACCCAATCTTCCTTTGAATAGCATAAACGAAGCATACTTGATGTCACATGCAAGACAGCTTTGTGCTATCCACAAATATCCACCATCCTACTGAACACAAAGTACAGCAAACGATATTCGTGGCGTCAACACTAACATGGCCTTTGGAGTCCTATCTTCGCTCGTCATGTCCATTCGTGGCTAAATAACTTGTGCAGACAGACAGTGAAAGTGGTATTGACCTAGTGGCATTGAAAGTGAAGGCCTCATGGTAACATGACGGAACTGAAGGTGTTCATCGAGCATCTGAGTTGCGAATTCGATATATGCATACTGTGTTTGTTGTTGATACATTTGATGCACATACTATTTGTTGCTGTACACATTTGATGTACATACTGTGCTTGTCGCTGCATACATTTAGTGCACATACTGCATTTGTTGCTGCATAAATTCGATGTGGAAAATGTTTTTGTTGCTGCATGCTGTGTTTGATGATATCTCGATATGCATGATGGGCTCGTACTGTTTTTGTACTGATATCCAGATACGTTGCAGTGTTTGCTCTGTACTTACTGATAATCTGAATACATGTACTGTGTTTGTGCTGCATGCTGATATCCAGAAATGTATACTGTGTTGGCGCTATGTTTGCTGATATCTAGATATGCATAATGTGTTCGTACTCTTCTTGCTTGTTGGTAGATATACAAACTATGTTTATACCATGCCAGGTGTTGAAATGACAATGATGATAGCACGGGAGCTTCTTTAGAAATTATGTTCCAGTCATTTTCGACCTGTGGGGGGGGGATGCTTGGTGGTGCAGACTTGGCTGCCTTACCGCCACGCTATACGAGTCCGTGGATCTGAGTCAGCTTTGCGTGACACCGTCACGCCCTCCCTCTCGCGCCGACACCATGCAACGGCACCGCCCAGCAACGTCCGGTGAGCACGGATAAGAGGTGCTAAATACGGTCTTCCTCGGCAGCCTGGTCTCATTCCGCTGATAGCATGGCTGCGCGACGCGCTGCACGCCAGGTCGATCTGAATTCGTAATGACACGCTCTGTTGGTCACGTGCTGGTGGGGGATTGGGGGGGGGGGGCTGGTGGTTTCTATCTGAATGATTCGAGTAGCTGCATGTGTGTTTGCCGGTGACAACTGTGCCCCGCGGCCGTGGTCGCGTGCTGCCCCTCGTGTGCGTCACCATCAAAATAAGATCGTCTGCTTTCCACAGCTGACTTTAAAGGCATTCACTGATTCGTGAGTGTGAGTGTGCTGTGAGCACCATCCACGTCGAAAATCGTCATATTCAACGGGTCATCGTGTACTTGTTCGTAGGTACTTGACTTGTACCTACTTGTCATGGTGCGAGATTGAGTCTTCAGTTTGCACATCACTGATCTTGAAGTGCGAAATCCATTTGCTTTATGACCAAGTTCTGAAAACTACGGCGATGGCCGGGCCACTGACTACACACCGACGCATGCATGATCTGGGGATTCCGGGTGGGTCGGGAAGGGGGCCTCGACCAGTGTTCGCCACGACCGGGCCGGCCCATGGGTTCGCAGGCTGGGCTCGGGTCCAGGCCTGGGCCCTGAAATTAAAAATGTCATGGGCCATGCGCGGGCTCGGGCCCCATTAGTCATGGCCTGGTCGGGAAGTGGGAGGTGGGGGGTCTCAACAAGTGTTCGCCACGCCTGGGTCGACCCATGGACTCGCCGGCTGGGCCCGCGTTGGGCTGGGGCCTGGGCCCTGAAATGAAAAATTACATGGGCCATGGGCGGGCTCGGGCCTTACTAGTCACGAGCCTGGGTCCGGCCGGGCCGAGACCAGAGGTGCCGAGTGTCGACTGTCGAGGACCGGACGTCTGAGCGGAACGGCGGACACGGTGGCGTCGCCCACGGCCCAACTCGGCGGTGGAGTATCTAACAAAGAGAAGCATGCAATGGGCAGTTCAGGACCGGACCCACATCGCACACACTTCTGATAGCGCTGAGCCCTGAATTACGAACCTCACAGCGTCGTGCCCGATGTCCCGAGTGATCGATCGTTTGTTTTTGGGTTACTAGAAAATGCAGGACTGAAATTCAACTCGTGGCGCAAATTAACGGGCTGGGCTGGATATGGGCTGCTTCTTCGCCAGCAGCGAACGGGCTCGGGGCGGGCCCGGGCTGCAATCCAACGGGCTCGGACTGGGCTGGGCCCCTGATTTGGCACCCTGCTAATGCCTAGATTTCATTTTCCCCTGTTCATGCTGAAAATAAGAACCTGGAGCCCTAGCTTGGTGAGAGATCTCCATCCTTGGTAACATGCTTAATCTGAGATCTGGGAAAGCAACCAAAGGAGGTAGACACAAATGTATCAAGCAACTGCTAAAGTTCATTGATGGATCTACATCATGCCAGGAGCGGTTTTCATGGTGGGTGGGGGGGGGGGGGTAGGGACGCCACTTTTCCTTCCGAGGGGTACCTCTCGCTGAAAAACTCGAGGTCGGGGTGCACTCGAACCCTCTCGAAGGGGCGCCTCTTCTCCTCGGAGGGTCGCCCCTGGCTGAAAAACCGATGGGGCGGAGCTGCTCTCGAGCCTTCCCAAAGGGCGCCGCTTCCCGGCCGGAGGGGCGCCACCTTCCCATGTGGAGGGGTGGGCAACATTCCCAAACTGATCCTTGGGACTGCCGAGAGAAAGTGAGTAGAAGCGCCTGACACAGGTCGTTGCAGGTGCTGCCACCTTTAACTTGGCGCAGATGTCGCCACCAACTCGATCCAGGTGGCAGCACGAGCCGGATGAATGTCGGATGGCCGGCTGTCCGCGGACATGAGATTACTTCTGCTTACTTTCGGCTAAACACGAGGCATGCCCACTGGCCACCACCCTTTCGTATTCAGTCTGTTGTTACCTGGACTAATCAGAAGCAGGTCACCCTGCTCATACCACAAATATGTGCTGTCACGACTGCTGCGAGAGGCCAGCATCAGCTAAATCTGGAAAAGGTCGAATTAAACACCACTTGTTTGGAATGTTACCCGATGAACTCTGGCTGGCGGCTATATTCGAGACATATCACTCTTTTTTAGTTCTCCATTCATGCAGGCTAGCAAGATCAGGGTTGGCATGCTTTGAAAAACAATTGGTGAAATTACAATTGTCGCCTTCCTTCTACGCACGGTGGTGAGAAACATAGCTGCTTTTACTACTTTTCCAAAAATGTTACCGTTTATTTGCTGTCCTTATGTTATCGACATGACACAGGGACGGGGGAGAAGCGTGCTTCGCGTGTAGGATGGGCATGTCAGCGCCACGTCATTCCTTGCCCAAGAAGGAAATTCGAAATTGAGCACTTGTCATATGACAAAGAAGAACCCAAAATGGGTGGGATCTGGCCCCAGAGGCGTAGAAACGTCTAAAAAAGTGTGTGTGGGGGAGACCCCTTTTGAAGTTGATTCTTACCATGCATCGTCATAGCCTTAATGTTAAGCCTTCATGAAAAGTGTGTATGTGTGGAGGGGAGGGCTGGTCCCCTGTTCCTACACCTGAATCTGGCCCTGTACTATGGCACAGCCTACCCTGGTGCATCACCGTATTCGTAGCAACGCTAGATTCCACGTTTGTCTTGCAAGAACAATGGCATAATCTCTTGCTATGTGTGGTCAACCTGTAGGTCCAGTATCCTCAGAGTCTTTCTACTCAAATTGTGAAATTTAGCTAATTAGGCAAAAACCAGATCGTAGCCGCTCCTTCTGTCCCTAGTGGTGGAGACCAGAGGTACAGACATAAAGACATAAAGACATAAAAGATCAGTGCAACTATGAGCCACAAGGGCCCTTCTTGGTTGCACTCTGGACACTGAGCCAGTTGCCCACCAAATCCGTCGATCAACCCTCCCTGGAATACAGAAAAACAAGCCCCCTATTCTTATAATGATTGTCTATGCTGTTTTTAAAGATGCTGAGTGTGTTGCTACTGACAATGGTTCCTGGCAGCTGGTTCCAGTGTTCTACTACCCTGTTGGTGAAGAAAGACTGTCTTAACCTTGTCCTGCTGTGATTAACTTTAATTTTGAATTTATGACCTCTAATTGCATCATTTCTGTTAAATTAAAACATTTCCCTTATATATCCCTATTCCTGACCATTAATAAATTTAAAAACCTCCATGAGATCTCCTCTCAGCCTTCTATATCTAAGTGAAAACATATTCAATTTCTTCAATTTTTCCTCATATGCCAGGTTGCCATTTGCCATTAACCATTTGTGTTGCCCTCTTTTGTACTCTCTCTAAAAGCCAACAATCTTTGCAGCCAACGAGGATGGAAAGGAATAAGTAACACACCCAAAATAAATGCCACGAAACTGGGATCGCTTTCGGTGCGCGAAGCGCGTGGAATTTTTTTTGTTTTTGGTGGTTTTCAGTGACTTTGTGATGCATACCTCTAGTCGCCCACTACCGTCACTTCGGCCGAGTGAACTGCACACCTCCAGTCGCCCACTACCGTCACTTCGGCCGAGTGAACTGCACACCTCCAGTCGCCCACTGCCGTCGGTTCGGCCGGGTGAACTGCACAGTGCACACCTCCAGTCGCCCACTACCGTCACTTCGGCCGGGTGAACTGCACACCTCCAGTCGCCCACTGCCGTCGGTTCGGCCGGGTGAACTTCACACCTCTAGTCGCCCACTACCGTCACTTCGGCCGAGTGAACTGCACAACTCTAGTCACTCACTACCGTCACTTCGGCCGGGTGAACTTCACACCTCTAGTCGCCCACTACCGTCACTTCGGCCGGAGTGAACTGCACACCTCTAGTCGCCCACTACCGTCAGTTCGGCCGGGTGAACTTCACACCTCTAGTCACCCACTACCGTCACTTCAGCCGAGCGAGCCGCGCCAAGCCGAAGCGCCAGCCCTGAACAGCGGTCAGCTGTCGTGGCGGGCATTTGTCAGTCAGCTGTTGTGACGGGCGTTTGGCGCGCCAGGTGCGGCAGACGCCGCGCAGTCAGCTGCTGCAATAAATCACGCTGCGTGGCGGAGCGACGCGGCGGAGCCGGGCTGGCCGCCGACCGCCGGACGTCGGAGCCGGAGCTGGAGCGGCTCCGGCAGAGCCGTCCGTGGCGGAGCGACGCGGCGGAGCCGGGCTGGCCGCCGACCGCCGGACGTGGGAGCCGGAGCTGGAGCGGCTCCGGCAGAGCCGTCCGTGGCGGAGCGACGCGGCGGAGCCGGGCTGGCCGCCGACCGCCGGACGTCGGAGCCGGAGCTGGAGCGGCTCCGGCAGAGCCGTCCGTGGCGGAGCGACGCGGCGGAGCCGGTCTGGCCGCCGACCGCCGGACGTCGGAGCTGGAGCGGCTCCGGCAGAGCCGTCCGTGGCGGAGCGACGCGGCGGAGCCGGGCTGGCCGCCGACCGCCGGACGTGGGAGCCGGAGCTGGAGCGGCTCCGGCAGAGCCGTCCGTGGCGGAGCGACGCGGCGGAGCCGGGCTGGCCGCCGACCGCCGGACGTGGGAGCCGGAGCTGGAGCGGCTCCGGCAGAGCCGTCCGTGGCGGAGCGACGCGGCGCAGCCAGGCTGGCCGCCGACCGCCGGACGTGGGAGCCGGAGCTGGAGCGGCTCCGGCAGAGCCGTCCGTGGCGGAGCGACGCGGCGGAGCCGGGCTGGCCGCCGACCGCCGGACGTCGGAGCTGGAGCGGCTCCGGCAGAGCCGTCCGTGGCGGAGCGACGCGGCGGAGCCGGGCTGGCCGCCGACCGCCGGACGTCGGAGCTGGAGCGGCTCCGGCAGAGCCGTCCGTGGCGGAGCGACGCGGCGGAGCCGGGCTGGCCGCCGACCGCCGGACGTGGGAGCCGGAGCTGGAGCGGCTCCGGCAGAGCCGTCCGTGCGCCGGAGCGACGCGGCGGCCGGGCAGGCCGCCGACCGCCGGACGTGGGAGCCGCAAACACTAGGAGCGGCGCCGGCAGAGCCGTCCGTGGGGTGGGGGAGGCCGACGCTGTGCGCATCACGGCTGCGCTGCACGACACGCCGGACGTGGGAGCCGGGCTGGAGCGCGCTCCGGAGAGCCGTTCGTGACGGATGGTGGATCGAGGACTGTGTTCAAGATGGCCGCGACCGCCGGAGTGGAGTTGAGTCGAGGTTCCGGCAGATTCGTCAGTCGCGGGCGACGTCGGGCGATCTGGCCGCCGACCGCCGGACGTTGGTGATCTGGAGCTGGTGATCTGGTCTGGTGATCCGTGGTCTGGTGATCTGGTCGGGGGACCTGGTCTGGCCGCCGACCGCTGGACTGGTGAGCCGGAGCTGGTGAGCTGGTCCGGCTGAGCTGGTCGTGGTGAGCGACGCGGCGGAGCCGGGCTGGCCGCCGACCGCCGGACGTGGGAGCCGGAGCTGGAGCGGCTCCGGCAGAGCCGTCCGTGCGCCGGTGCACCGTCGGCTGCAGGCGTGCCCCTGTCTGCCGCAAACACTAGGGCCGCCGGGGGTGGGGGTGGGGTGGGGGAGGCCGACTCTGTGGCATCACTGCTGCTCTGCACGACACGTATGGCGTTG
The DNA here is from genome assembly GCA_034440615.1 of Ashinkailepas kermadecensis. NCBI lineage: Eukaryota > Metazoa > Arthropoda > Thecostraca > Neolepadidae > Ashinkailepas > Ashinkailepas kermadecensis. The sequence continues at coordinate 11,215 of JAOTOM010003852.1, forward strand.
CCGGCGGCGCGCTCTCCGGGAGCTTTGTGACGGATGGTGGATCGAGGACTGTGTTCAAGATGCGGGTGGGTGCATGAGTTGAGTCAGTTTGGTGATTCTCAGTCGCGGTCTCATCTGGTGATCTGGTCTGGTGATCTCGTCTGGTGATCTCGTCTGGTGATCTCGTCTGGTGATCTCGTCTGGTGATCTCGTCTGGTGATCTGGTCTGGTGATCTGGTCTGGTGATCTCGTCTGGTGATCTTGTCTGGTGATCTGGTCTGGTGATCTCGTCTGGTGATCTCGTCTGGTGATCTGGTCTGGTGATCTCGTCTGGTGATCTGGTCTGGTGATCTCGTCTGGTGATCTGGTCTGGTGATCTCGTCTGGTGATCTGGTCTGGTGATCTGGTCTGGTGATCTGGTCTGGTGATCTGGTCTGGTGATCTGGTCTGGTGATCTGGTCTGGTGATCTGGTCTGGTGATCTGGTCTGGTGATCTGGTCTGGTGATCTGGTCTGGTGATCTGGTCTGGTGATCTCGTCTGGTGATCTGGTCTGGTGATCTCGTCTGGTGATCTCGTCTGGTGATCTCGTCTGGTGATCTGGTCTGGTGATCTGGTCTGGTGATCTGGTCTGGTGATCTGGTCTGGTGATCTGGTCTGGTGATCTCGTCTGGTGATCTGGTCTGGTGATCTCGTCTGGTGATCTTGTCTAGTGATCTCGTCTGGGAGGCTGTTCCTTTTCTCGGTGATCGAGGCGAATAATTCCGAGGAAGCTACTGGAAGCATGGCTATTTGGCTCGAACTTCGTGCAGAACTCCCTAAGGTGTCCTCACGCTGTAACAGCCACCAGTTAATATAGTGCATGTGTCTGTTTGAAATCCTGCATGTCAAGGTAGTCCGATACCAACCCTGATTTGGCTTCACGCCTAATTTGACACTACTACTTCCCGTGACAAGTCCAGTCAAACACCAAACGTCAAATTCCGGTGTTTGCCGACTGAACCATGGAACCTATCATCCGCACCAAGCCTGCCATAGATTGACCTTCTCTCGCCACTCCCCCTCCCCCTCCTCCTTTGATGGCATCACTTCCGGTCCACTGGGGTTGGACCGCCGCAGATTTAATTTTATTCCTGCATTGTTTTGGAATGGATTTAATTATGAGACGAATTGAATATAGTTGCAACAGCACTATCAGGCATCGCACAAAGGATATCACGGATCGCACAAAGGTTATCACGGATCGCACTAATGCTGACTACACTTGTATTGATGCTGTTTAATGCATGGCACCAATAAAAGTATGCATGCTGTATGCATATCATAACTCAGCACAAAAGGAAGCAAATTAAGAGGTACGTCGTTTTGCTACTGGCGCTGCCAGAGTTCGACGGTGCTTCAGTCGCCGTATCACTAAACACGGCGAGCGGTTGTACAAAATCAAATGAATCCATTTTCCAGCGGACGGAATTATGAACTGAATTACGGATTGAACACCCAGCGTGGTGCACATCTAGATGTGATATCGATACACAAACACGGATCCGGAGACTGGATCGAACGAGGCCACTTCGCGATACGCTCCGGATCCGCTACCGTGCCGCTGGCCAGAGTCCGGATCCCGTATCCGCTACGTGCCGCTGGCTAGAGTCCGTATCCGCTACTGTGCCGCTGGCCAGAGTCCGGATCCGCTCCGGATCCGCTACCGTGCCGCTATCGCTGGCGGCCGGATCCGCTACCGTGCCGCTATCGCTGGCGGTCCGGATCCGCTGTCGCTGGTCGGAGGCCGGGCGCCGACGACCCTGAGCCCTGCCACGTCGGCGCATCGCGTCAACCAAGGTTTACCTCATACACGCGACCTTGACGTGCCCGCACCCGTCCTCACGAGCGCCCGCCGCGCCGGCGTGGAGACGACGCGTAGCCTTCACCCTCCCCCATCCCCCTCCCGTTCCGAGCTGCTCCGTTCGTGGGATCGCGGATCGTTGGTTCCCAGGGGCGCAAACTAGGGCCATTCAGCCAGTGTAGTGGAGTTGATGGATGGGCAGCCTCTGAACAAGCTCGCCGTGTTCCCACCTCGCCGAGAAGGTCACACCGGCGATTTGTGTTCGCAGCCATAGATGACAGCTGGGCTGGAAATGATCATCTCCGTTAGTGGGCTCAAGTTGTGACGGCATCACTAATCGAGGCCGAACGAGCAGGTCATTGTGCACGAAAATCGCGGTCAAATGGCTCGCCATTGGCAGAGAAAAGCCGCATGGCAGCTGTCGGAAAACTAGACGACGAATGAACGCATCGCACTACATTCTCGTAGATAGTGAGTGTGAATGCGACCAAAGGGAGGAATAGAATGCGATTGTAAATATTCGTTTTAATGTGTACCTCAACGACGGTTTTCTACGAATTTCATTATCGCTTCTGCAAATGCTAGCCTTGCATATGCAATGCTGGCGAGCATGAACGGGAGTGTCCAGTGAAAGGGAGTGTGAAGGGAAGTGTCCAGGGGAGTATCCAGAGAAAGGGAATGTCCAGGGGAGTGACCATGGGTGTGTCCAGAGGAAGCATTGGACATGCAGCTTAAACCTCCGGAAATCAGAAGACAGAGGGCACTACGCCATACCGAGGAGCCTGATCGCTTCTACCGACTGGTTCAATTGCTCCGAAATATAATTCAGGATAGACTAGAAGTAGCTCAAGTAGATCAACACGTTGTCATATATCACGGCAACTGTGGCAATTATTTGCTGCCTCGGTCATTACCTGACTTCCAGTGCGCCGATATGTAGGCTGACCACCGGCACACAACCATTATGAAGATTCATTTTGGATGTAATGACCACCATGGAGGCGGCCATTACATACATTCCGCCGGGCTTTGGTCTAGATTGATACATTCCGTCGAGGTTTGGTCTAGATTGATGCGCCTGGGAGGCTTGCTTCAATCCGGCGGGCATTCTGTGTAATGGCCGTGGGCAACCAACTGGCAACCACCCAATGTCCTGGTGAATGAAGCTGGCGCATGTGTGAGCCCCGTCCGAAGAGTGTTACGGGGGCACACGAACAGTCGACAGACATAGTGGTGTCGCTCATGTGTGAGAGACGGGACCAAGGGGTGCCACAGGGGTACAAGAAAAGTCGACAGACGTGTGGTGTCGCGCAGGTGCGAAAGACGGGACCAAGGGGTGCTACAGGGGTACAATAAAAGTCGACAGACGTGGTGGTGTCGCACAGGTGTAAGAGACGGGACCGAGGGGTGCCACAGGCGGGCACACGAACTGTCGACCGACATGGTGGTGTCGCGCAGGTGTGAGATACTGGACCGAGGGTGCCACAGGGGACAAACGAACAATGGACAAATATGGTGGTGTCGTGCAGGTGTGAGAGACAGGACCAAGTGGTGTCACAGGGGTACAAGAAAAGTCGACAGACGTGGTGGTGTCGCACAGGTGTGAGAGACGGGACAAAGGATTGCCACAGGGGCACACGAACAGTCGACAGACATGGTGGTGTCGCGCAGGTGCGAATGGCGGAATACTTGTGCGGGGTGTTCTTCGCTTCGTTTCGTGCCCTGGGTCTCTCGACTGGATTTTCTGTGCGCAGGATCGGCTGGAATCGGAGTTCATTCGCCGGTTAGTCGCGTGCGTGGTGTAGTTGTTTTCGATCTACAACCTGTGATTCCGCCCGTCCCCTGGTGCTTCAGAAGCCTATCATGCGATTTCTTCACCAGTTAGCGCACATGATTTGCTGAGACGTCTGCCCATCTACGTCTTCAAACTTCAAAATCGCAATGAAGGTCCGAGGAAGTCCAAAAATAGACAAATGTGAGGCTTTAACTTTCTCCTATATAACCGCTCAGATTGCCGTGCAAGTGTTCATAAGTTACTTTTGAAGATCCAGTGTACCACCTGAGCATGGACATCATGCATTTGAGTGCATGGGCGAGGTTAGGGATAGCAAAATGCTGGGATTGCTATTTGTCCTGTCCACCAATCCATAATTTATGAGAAACTAGGTGCTAGATTGCGTCTTGTCGGGGCTCAAGCGACACTTTGTGGTGTTGGCTATCGATTTTGTACTTCATGTTTATTTCCAAAAGCAGTAAAGCTGGATTCAGGGACCCGAATTTGGGCAGGTTCGCTATATTTTATTTTTAATTATAATTATATCATGAAGTCATGCATTAACCATAGAACAATACCCAGGTCCATATCTCACTCATTGAAAAACGCCTGGAGAAAGGTGGATATCGATACGTTAAAATGGACGACAGTGTCGTACCGTTCGTCTCCCGCCATGGTGTCCAAGACAGCGTACCATAATCTCCACAGGTCACAACGTCCACTGTCCAACACACACGGCTAGAATACCTTCTGACAAGATGAGCATGCCCATAAACATGATCGTGTGCTTTCCATGGTGTAGCCAGACTCAAAAACCGGCGGGAAATACCCGGAAAAAACATGTCAGTGCCTCTCGGGATTGGCTATCTGTACACACATTCCAGTGTTTAGTGTATGCCACGCCTTCCACTGTAACGCCCTGCAACTGTCACGAATCATAGTTTTGCACTGCTTCTGTCGTTTGGCAGATGCACGCCGCACGCATGTGGCGAATCAGGTGTTCAACTGTGATGACGGCAACAGACATTTCGAGGCCTCCCATATTGCAGCCGACAACGGCCATTGGTGACAAAAAGAGCATTACAGTGAACTAGGAGTGCTCCTTGTTACTCGTTGCGTCACCACGCAACTTCGTTTTCGTGCACATAGCCTTCGAAATTACTCTTGAACCTTATCTACCGGGACACGTCATTAATTTTATGAAGCATTACATAATCAAGCGCAAGATGTCAAGAGGTGAAAATCGGCAGACTCACACTCTATATCACCTTCCCATACAGCATAGTGCCAGGGGTAAGATGCTCGTCTCACAATCGAAAGGTTGTGGGTTCGAGTCTCACCTGTCGCTACTCTTCGCCCGCGACCAATCGGCGTGAGAGATTGGCGACGCTGCATGACTCAACGGTCGACGTGTCGCAAAACCAATAACCAACCAACCAACCAGCATAGTGCCCAGTAGACTTTGGTGGGAAAGGCAAAACTGGTAGAATATGTCTGCATCACTCTTTTCCGTGGGCCGCCCTTTTCAAGACTAGAAATTCGACAAGAATCATAAAACAGGCCAGGAAAAGTCACACAGGTTCCACATTCCAGTGCAAGCCTTTCAGAATTGGCACACGCAAGAACTCGGTGGTTCGGGGCAAAATCCGCGAAATGGGACGGATTTTGCCCTGGACCACTGAGTTCTTGCGATTGTCAATAATGCAATGCTCGCAATGGAATGTGGACACTGTGTGACTTTTCCTGGCCTGTTTTATGATTCTTGTCGAATTTCTAGTCTTGAAAAGGGCGGTTCAGGGGAAAGAGTGAAGAAGACATATTCTATCAGCTTTGCCTTTCCCGCCAAAGATTACCGGGTACTATGCTGTATGGAAAGGTGATATAGAGTGTGAGTCTGCCGATTTTCACCTCTTGACATCTTGTCTATAGATCTCCAAATATATATAATGCAAATACACCCAAATTCGGCCGCAACCAAAGACATGTCTGGAATAACGCTCATGACTGTGGTGGTCAGTAGCCATCGGAGAACCAATCTGGAATACACACTCTTGACTATGGTGGTAAGCATGTTCCCACAGAACAAATCTGGAATAACGCTCACAACTAGGCATGTCCTCACAGAACACATCTGGAATAAACGCTCTTGACTGTGGTGCTAAACATGCCATCACAGAACAAATCTGGAGTAACGCTCATGACTAGGCATGTCCTCACAGAACAAATCTGGAATAAACGCTGTTGGCTGTGGTGGTAAGCTTGCCATCACATAAAAATCGGGAACAAACGCCCATGACTGTGGTTGCAAGCAATTCTCACAGAGCCAATCTGGAATAAATATCATAGCTGCGCTGGCAAGCAGCCCTCACAGAACGAATCTGGAATAAACTCTCATGGCTGTGGTGGCCAGCAGCCATCACATAGCCAATCTGGAATAACGCTCGTGGCTGTATTGATAGGCATGCCCTCACAGAAACAATTTGGAACAAACGCTCATGACTGTGGTCGTAGCCGTGCCCTGACAGATTCACCTTCACGTTCCACCGCTGACTTTTATTGGAATTCGATATCTGTGCAACAAAGCGTACAATGCAAGTCACACTTCAGATGTAAATGTGTACCTGGAGATGATAAGTGACCCGACAGGTTCTAGTTCCCCACCATCATTCGCTGCTGCTTTGTACGCTGGGATAAGTTTGATCCCGACAAGGATTGAGCCCTTGGTGGACATCGGACATGGCTCGATACCATTGACCCCGACAGGGTCGCATTTGTTTCGTATTACCAGTGCCACACCGATGCTTTTTGCCTGCCTCTATCAAACCCTCAAAATGGAGGTGCCTATTGTAATTTACACCGAGTGCCGGTAAGACTTATAAGATAACCAGGGTCCACACAATTTTAGATCACCTTACCACTTTACACCAGTGCTTATCCTGTATATTTGATGTTGCCAGATTGAATGGGATGGGATTGCATGGAAAGATGGGCTTATATCAGACTGGCTGTCCCAATAATCATAGGCAGCATGCACCTAGTATGGAGACTGCTTGAGATACGTGAACCCGTCAACCTGCGTTATCACCAGCCCTGTCACTGCAATAAGTAGTCCGACCCAGAGCTATGGTATAAAACAACCATCTATTGCACGGGTATCAAACGACCTCTCGTCTATTGTATGGGTACCACACAACCTCTCCACTATTGTACGGGTACCACACGACCTTTCGTATATTTGAAATTAATGTAGGATGGCCTGTAACTGTATTACTTGTTTAACCTTAAGATAAGAATATGTATGCAATGCCCCACGTTTCGGTGTCATACCTTCTTCAAGGGCAAGACACGTTTTGAACACGTTTTGCAGTCAGAATATCTCGACCTCTCGTCTATTGCATAGGTACCGCACAACCTCTCGTCTATTGCATAGGTACCGCACGACCTCTCGAAGTCGGTACGTGCCAATGTCGAGGTAAACGACAAGACCATCACGGTCGCCAACAAAACCATCCCGGCCGGTCGCCAACAAAACCATCCCGGCCGGTCGCCAACGAAACCATTACGGTCGGTCGCCAATACTGGTTGGTTATTGGTTTCACGACACGTCGACCGTTGAGTCATGTAGCGTCGCCAATCTCTCACGCCGATTGGTCGCGGGCGAAGAGTAGCGACAGGTGAGACTCGAACCCACAACCTTTCGATTGTAAGACGAGCATCTTACCGCTAGACCACTCGTCCCCTCGGTCGCCAATGCATCCGCGCTGGAACGGTGTGCAGGAATCCCTGTCTGCGATTCACGCCCGCAGCCCGTGACCAGCTATTGCTAGGAATCCCAGAAATAGCGACACGCCGGGGGCTGCCATGGGCGTCAATCGACGTGAAAATCAATGGTCGGAGTGTCCGAATGCGTCCGATATTTCCTCACCCCATTTGCATCAACAGCGACAATGGTCGCCCCAGGCACCAACGGTGTTCTGGCCACGCTGTCTGCGCATCACCTAAACGACCAGAGCAGCCCCGTGGTGAAAGTGCATCCGAGTGCTGCGGCGCCCCTTGCCACCAAGTGCAGCGAACGAATTAGCCAATGAATGAGCGAATCAGCCAGTGAATGAATGAATGTTGCCGTTATGCAATGCACGCGCGCATCGTCTGCATTGCTCGTCTGATGCTGACGTTGTGGACTTGAGCCACAGCCTGCGTGTCAAGCGTTATCGTAATAGTCTCGGGTCCACAAACACAGCCAGTCTTTCGAACAGCAGCTATCTCTGGCATATGCTCGGCACGCGGAAGGCGAATTGGTGACCATCCAGATAAGGCAGGACGCTGTTGTAAACATTGGACATATGCAAATTTTATGGCCATTATTGGGAGATCTGTGGAAGATAAAACAGCGACATAACTTGGCAAGACCTTCGTGTCATGTTAATTCCACGCTACCAAATTCGGCTCGCTCAGAACCTTAGTGAGTGCATGAGGTCGGGTAGAGACCTGGGTTGGAAACAAATGTCTGGCATGTCACAGCCAAGAGTGATGCTGAAGATTAGGACATGTCCCCACGCACATGCTGCGCGTGTACCGAGTCGTGCTGCGTGCAGACACGTGTCCTGTGGAATAGGGGCCATTCCCGCGGGAGCAGTGACGCTCTGCTCCGACTGCGGCACGTCCATATTGCACAGCAAGGCGTACATCTAACCGTTTTATTTCCACGGGGCCCTCACGCTCTATTTTTGCACAATGCACCCCATACGTCCGTTGCGACGTATATTGTACAAGGATCGGTAAATCACCAGGGCACGACTGTGCTGCTGTTGCAGCGCAGAGATATCGCAGTTCTGGCGACGTCCCAAACCAGCATTGCCAGCCAAACAGAAGAGCCTTGGGTTCTCTCACAGCGCTGGCTAGTTGGTTGGATACCTGGGCTTACGGGCGCATCTGCGTCGGTCATACAGCGCCCATCTCTCACAGCGCATTCAACTGTTAGGTCACATAGCGGTGGCAGCCACTCAGGCCGGTTGGTTGCTGGTAGACTCGGTTGCTGGCATATTGGTTGCTGGTAGACTCTGTTGCTGGTATATTAGACATAAAGACATAAAAGATCAGTGCAACTATGAGCCACAAGGGCCCTTCTTGGTTGCACTTTGGGCACTGAACCAGCTGCCCTGTACCCCTATATTGGTCGCTGGTAGACTCGGCAACCCCGCCGGTTATCGGGTTCGAACCCACGGTCTTACCATCAGGAGAACAGCACTCTGCCGGCCGAGACACTGCGACCCCGTGTCAGCCAACCAACTTAGCTTTGCAGGCACGCACCCGCCGTACGCTTCCAGATGAGTGAGCATGTAAAATCGTATGCAAATCGACGTCGGTAGACGCCGGTAGACGCCGATGTCGAGCACCGCAACTTGGCTGTGCCAAAGTTCGCGCCGCTGGGCCAAGCGATTCAACAGCCACCACCTGAGCAGCACGTAACATTTGTGGTCGACTGTCTTTCCGGTGTGGAAGTCGAAAACGATCAAGTGAATGACCAAGCAAAAAAGACGGCCATCGCCACGTTTGTCCCACAACAAAACAAAAACGGGTGCCGCCAGCCGGTGCAGAGGCAGAGTCCTCTTCTTTGTGACCGTCGGCGGTTACTGCCTTGTACCGGCAACGGTGTGACTGGCGTCCGTCCAAGAGGTAAAGTTTGCTGACGTAGCTTGTGTTCGTCCCATGGCATTACCGCTGCAGCATAGCCTGTTCAGTTTGCTAGTGGAAACTGCTGCATATGCGATATTGCTAATACAACGCCAGCTAAATGTTGAAAACGTAACACTAGGCATGCACTCATTTACCCATGTACTCATTGTGTTCATTACATGGACATAGAGGGGTTACGTCAGACTTTGGGAACACCAATAATTATGGGTAGCCTGCACCCATGGTATGAAGTCCTGCAGAGGTCGCCCTCAGGGAAGCCTGCAGCATATCGCTGGATAGGTGTGCTGCTTGGTTTTTAGCGTTCCCTTTCAGTTTTAGCGTTCATCATTCCGTCACGATTTGCTTCGGCTCGTTCAGCCCCTTTGCTTGCGATATATGTTCCCATTCATCTTCCTATAAAACACAGCACGTTCTAAAAGGTGCTATGTTTTATCTTCCAATGCTTTCCTCACCTCCTTCAGAGCTATAATTCTGCCATTCCCGAGGGATTTCTACTGTTTGAGAACTCTTCGACTATTAAAACTCAAAATGAATAAATGAAATACATTTTGATACATTCCAGGAGGAACCAGTAACTTTACTTGAAGAGAGCCAAACACGACTTATAGTGGTCGCTGAAATATAATATTTCAGCGATATTATTTTATATTATATGATTATAATATATTGGTGGTTGAAATATATACTTGGGTCGCTGAAAACGAACCAATTAATTCGTCTTAATTCATCCGAAAGAAGAAGATTTCGACTGCTTTTGGTCTAGGAAGTGCCATGCAACATCCCGTTCTTCGCGAAACGCGCTTCATTTTCGAGAATTACCCGCTTAGCCAGGCTGCCTTGGGGATGACCAGACAGTGTTTTCTCTGGAGCAGCAACCCAAGCCACTGACCTCCGCCACCTTTCCCCATCTGAAGTGCTTTGAATGACGACGCATTTGTTCCCGTTGTTGTGACACAAGACGCTCCTATGCGCATCCACTTTCACTTTCAGAGCGCCAAAGCCACGCTTTATGGCGTGGCTTTTCTCATCTCAGCTGGTGCATGCTGGGAGCTGGAGATGGCATCACGGTAGCCCTTCCGCCTGCCACCTACACTTCTATCCTACTGGCGGCAATATGGCTCCGTGCCCTGTGGAAGATCTACAGAACGCACCTGAGGCTGGGTGAAAAATAGCAGACAGACAGAGCGCAGTAACGGTGGCAAGACGCTGATCGAAAACTCAAGTGAACATGCAATCGTGTTGGGTTCTGCTTCAGAACTAGTTATTGGTGTCTACATGGCGATGCCTCGAGCTCTCTAGTGAACACGGAGCTTTCACGCGCGCATTTCTTTTATGCATCTCCCTGCCGACTCACCATTATAAATCGCTCCATTCACCCATCTAGTCCACCACTCACCACCCCAATTATACACCGCATAGCCCACCACCCCCAACTATGTACCGCACCACGAACTATACATTGCACCACCCATCACCCGAACTATATACTGCACCACCCACCACCCGAACTATGTACCGCAAAACCCACCACCCCAACTATATAACGCACCCCAAACTATATATTGCACCACCCACCACTGCAACAACATACCGCACCGCCCATGACTCGGGCCTATCACCACCAGGCCGCACCACCACCACCACCACCAGTCCGCACCACCACCACCAGTCCGCACCACCACCACCAGTCCGCACCACCACCACCAGGCCGTACCACCACCACCAGTCCGCACCACCACCACCAGGCCGCACCACCACCACCAGTCCGCACCACCACCACCAGTCCACACCACCACCACCAGTCCACACCACCACCACCAGGCCACACCACCATCACCAATCCACACCACCATCACCAGGCCGCATCACCACCACCACCAGTCCGCACCACTACCACCAGGCCGTACCACCACCACCAGTCCGCACCACCACCACCAGTCCGCACCACCACGCGACCGACAACACCCCACCAGCCACATCCAGGCCTACCACCACCACCAGGCCTTACCACCACCACCAGGCCTTACCACCACCACCAGGCCTTACCACCACCACCAGGCTGCACCACCATCACCAGACCTTACCACCATCACCAGGCCTTACCACCACCACCAGGCCTTACCACCACCACCAGGCTGCACCACCACCACCGCCACCGCCACCGCCACCGCCACCGCCACCGCCACCGCCACCGCCACCGCCACCGCCACCGCCACCGCCACCGCCACCGCCACCGCCACCGCCACCGCCACCGCCACCGCCACCGCCACCGCCACCGCCACCGCCACCGCCACCGCCCCACCACCACCAGTCCGGCTCCCGTGCGCCAGTCGCGTGACGACCTGCTGTCTGGCCCGTGATATCACGGCTCGTTGCCTGTCGGGTAGCCACGGCCGCCCCTGCCTCCAGCTCACGGAACGTCGCGTGCGCCGCCAGGGGCGTTGACCTGACCACGAGTCGTTTGTTGGAGAGCCAGGTGGGCCCGTCAGTCCCCGTCAGAGCCCGTCGAAAGCCGAGGGCGGCCGCCTACGCACCGTGAGATCCGAGAATCAATGGGCATTTGCCCGGTGGAATATTTCATGAATGTGTGGAATGCTTTGTCGGCCCCAGTGTTCATCTGTCCCGTATTGTCTGTTGATCTACTGAAAAGGCCTTCGCTACTCTTCCGCGTTTTTCAGCTGTCTTTCACCCGCCCTCCTCTCTCTCTCCCTCTCTCTCTTTCTTTCTTTCTTTCTTTCTTTCTCTCCCTCTCTCTCTCTCTCTCTCTCTCTCTCTCTCTCTCTCTCTCTCTCTCTCTCTCTCTCTCTCTCTCTCTCTCTCTCTCCCTATCTCTCTCTCTCTCTCTCCTGTCTGTACCTCTTCCTCCCGTCCAATTTCCGGCTCTTTCTTTATCCATATCTGTATATTTTTCCATCCTGATTCCCCACCCCTCACTTCATCTCTACTTCTCTTTCTCTCTCCGAGGCCGTTTTTTTGTTGCGCCGCCCTACTCTGCGATGTTTTCCTGGTCAGCTGTGGCCTGTTTCTGTCAATGGCAGGCCGACCGATTCCATTGACGACGCTGCGTGCGCCTGAAGTGCAATCTCACACGTGACTCAGTTCAGCCCCTCTCCCACTGCGGGCGCTACCTTTTTGTCAGAGGAATCCGTCACGCCCCTTGGCTGTGCCTGAGCTTCGGTAAACAGCTCAGAGTGGATGCCCAATCGTCATCGCGCATTCAAATTGCCTAGACCTGCTCTGTGTTTCGGAGAGGCGGCAGGAAACCAGTTCAGTATCCTGCTGATTGGCTCTCCTATATGAAGGTAATTAGAGTTATTCATGACATACGCAAAGAAACAATATCCGCTTACTTGTGCGAACAATGACGCGTATGTGTCCAAGACAAAATCCAAGGACATGATGATTCACAACATTAAATTAACGTCTTTTACCACGTAAGACAGATCCCCACATACAGTCCTCAAAACTACAACGCACATTGTCACGCATGCTCATGTACGATAAAGCTGCTCGTGATCATCGGCGACAATTTGCTGCCGTACTCGAGGAAGAGCATTGCTTCACTGAAGCAACTGCACTGAGTTCAATCTGAGTAGCGGAATGCATCCTCGTGAACTGTGTTCCATGCCTCACTTGCCTACTCTTCTGCATGCCAATCTGGCATCTAGCAGCTGATTTGGATATATCTGGACGTATTCAGCAGCACTTACCGCCAGGTCCGTATGACTGCGAAGACACAGTTTACCAATCAATAGGCGCAAGTGCGTATTGCTGAATCTGTCCGGAAGTAATGGCAAACAGCGACGGCGCATTCGGCAGATTTGATTTAGGCCCGCGGAACTCGAATCGCTGCGCTGTTTGACGCACGCGATGTTACGCCGTCGGCGTGTCGATGCAGAACGGCCCCGCACAGCGGGACTGCTCTCCCGCCAGGTGCGCTCCCGCTGACCTCAGTCCTCGCTCCCACCCGGCGGGACCGTTAGCGCGCGCGCGCGCCGCACTCGCGGCGCGGTCTCGGCGCGCCACCGCCGCCGCGCGCCGACGACATTCCCGGCGCAGGCCAGCGCGCCCACTATGCCGCGCCCGCCACCGCGCCGACGCGCCAGGAACGCCGCGGCCGCCTGCCACGCCGCGGCACCCCAGCGAGTGCGGATGCAGACGAAGAAGAAGGACCTTAAGCTCTTTTACGACGCATTCAACTGCTAAGTCATATAACGTCGCCAACGTCTTACGCAGATTGGCTGCGGATGGACTCGGTGATCTCGCCGGTTGCGGGATTCGAACCCACGATCTTGCGATCAAGAATCCAACACCCTACCGACTGAGCTACCGCGGCCCCCGGATGCAGACGAAACCGCCGCCGACGGCCGCCGCCGCCTCTGCGTGTGAACGTGCGGGACGAGAGCCAGACGGGCGCGGCCGACCGACGGCCGCCAGAGCGCGCGTTTTTTACCGCGCCAACTCGCATCCGGCCGCATCTCGGCCGCCGCGTCGGGACGGTTTCCCAACCGGGCAGATCAGACAGCTGTTGGAAAGGTGCGCGCCCGGGGCGGCACCGCGGCGACCTCTGACCGCAGGTGCGCCCGGCACCGTCGATCAATACGCAGAACAGGCGGGAGCACTGCCTGGTGCTTCGGCCTGGAACAGATGACAAATGACAACATCTGCGCAGTCGGCGCTGCAATGTACAAAGTGCGCCGCTTGCGTAACTGAATGGTAGATGCCCGTTCAACCGGTTTGATGTGAGCCAGGTGTGTGGTCTCACTGCCGCAGACCTATTCATCTCCAGAGCTAGGCTCACCGTAGCTGACGAGAATGTAATAGGTATGTAGGTATGTATATAGAAATAATATAGGTAATAGACACAGATATAGGTAGATAATATGCTAAGATAATACGTAAGTAGAGGATAGTGTGAGCTATTACAGAGGATAGGATGAGCCAGTGCGTGCGAATGGCGCTCGCTGTGCGGGATAGAGTACAAGAGGAGGGAGAGGAAGATGGAGATGGAGATGGAAATGGAAATGGAAATGGAGATGGAGATGGAGATGGAGATAGAGATGGAGATGGAGATGGAGATGGAGATGGAGATGGAGATGGAGATGGAGATGGAGATGGAGATGGAGATGGAGATGGAGATGGAGATGGAGATGGAGATGGAGATGGAGATGGAGATGGAGATGGAGATGGAGATGGAGATGGAGATGGAGAGAGAGAGAGAGAGAGAGAGAGAGAGAGAGAGAGAGAGAGAGAGAGAGAGAGAGAGAGAGAGAGAGAGAGAGAGAGAGAGAGAGAGAGAGAGAGAGAGAGAGAGAGAGAGAGAGAGAGAGAGAGAGAGAGAGAGAGAGAGAGAGAGAGAGAGAGAGAGAGAGAGAGAAAGGGGGAAGATATGGAGAGATTGGGAGACAGGTATGCGAGATGGGGTCGATTACGAGCGAGAGCGAGCCCCGAGAGATTCTACCTACTCTCATGCATACGATACACGACAAAAGTTCATCTGAGCGCCCCGGCACGCCCCCCCCCATCCCCTCCAGATCCGACCCGACGCAATCCGGTCCAGCTTGACCTTCACGCTTTTGAAAACTGAACAGGCTTTGTCATAACGCTTCAAGATCCAATCAATTAGCTCAGAATTTGACCTGATTATTTCATTTTATTGCAGCTTCCCATACGCACTCCTTGAAGCACGCGCGTTTTGTACAAAGGGAAGGCTTGTTGCGGAACTTAGTCAGTACCGGTCCGGCCAGCACCAACTGACACTCACAGTGCAGCAGACCTACCTACCCAGCACCGACTGACACTCACAGTGCAGCAGACCTACCTACCCAGCACCGACTGACACTCGCAGTACAGCAGACCGTCCTACCCAGCACCGACTGACACTCGCAGTGCAGCAGACCTTCCTACCCAGCACCGACTGACACTCGCAGTGCAGCAGACCTTCCTACCCAGCACCGACTGACACTCGCAGTGCAGCAGACCTTCCTACCCAGCACCGACTGACACTCGCAGTGCAACAGAACTTCCTACCCAGCACCACACTCGCAGTGCAACAGAACATCCTACCCAGCATAGACTGACACTCGCAGTGCAGCAAACCTTCCTACCCAACACCGAATGACACTCGCAGTGCGGCAGAACTTCCTACCCTACAGCGCTGGGAGTGGTTACTTTGAGCCCGCCCCACCGCTAAGTTTTGCTGTCAGCTAGAACGAGACGAGGCAGGCGGCATGAAATAGTTCCACCCTTCCACGCAGCTACCTGGAATATGCTTATCGACCTTACTTGGTTGACGTTCCCGATCGGGTCATCCAGGTCAATGTCGTGATGTAGTCAGTCGCCCAGTCTCGCCGTAGTTTTCGGACTTTGATTGTAAAACAAACGATATTTCGTGCTTCAACGTCGATGATATGCGAACGGTAGCCTGGGACATTGACAGGCTCGAAGGTCAAGGTCCTTTGCCCACGCGACGTGTAACAGATCAGGTCAAAGTCAAGTGTCTGGAAATATGTGATATTTGAAATGTAATACGCTGTTGAAGCGGACGATGTTCGAAAGAGACTATGATCATGGAAGAATAATGAATGCCACGAACACCAAGCCAAATATGTTTTCCTTCCAGTCTTGGGAATTTTGAGAAAAAGACAATATTGTGTTGCTTCCCAATAACAAATGTAGAATCTTCAAAGCAAACTTGGGGACCATAATCGCATCAAAAGTGAAATCGGAATGCAAACTTAGCTGATTTAGTAATTTGCACCACGCAATAGTACCCTCCAGAGCGCCTGTAATTCCTGTACACTCGGAACATTTTAGGTGTCGTTAAGTACTCCGAAGCAGATAGGTTTTGTTTAGGTTTCAGGTCACGACGCTGTCAGAGGGCATATTTCGTCATAATATATATCTTGATGTTGCAAAAAATATTTGGTGAGAAGTGTAAGAATAATATAATGCTTTCGCTTGAAATCCCCGTTTAACATGGTGACGTGACATGAAGCCACTTCCTTCAAACGTGTTGCACTTTTCAACCATCATTTGTGCATACTCTCCTGTTTCACTTCCGATCGTATCTGGTATAATTCGTTCACGACACATGTCTGAATAAGCATATTACAGCCGCAGGTAGACGAGATTGTGACCTGTCATTGACCTGCCCTAACTCCGGGCTCTTGATAGACTGAGCCTCCGTTTGCCAATACAATATCTTGAACGGTTTGTGAGCCATCTTCGATACACCTCAGGGGAGGGTCAAATGGCCCTCCCCGACCTCCCCCACGATGGCACTGTGAGAACCAAGCGCTGGCCAGCCAGCCACCGGTCACGTGGCTTTGCCGCCATGGCACATGACCTGCGGGTCCTGAGGCTGAGTCGCTGCGTGGCTGGTCGGCGTCAGTCCGATGGAGGGAGCCCCGCTGAACGCGTGCATTCGGCATACACAGAGCGGGATGGCTGCGAGAAAAAGAACTGCGACGCGACGCGGCACCGACGCTAGTTTGATAATTCTGCAATAGTTCGGCAAGGTTTGCGATATGCACATCCTATTCGGCAGACGAGCCCGATTTCGGCAGAAGTGCAGTCAATTTAGATTGGCGGATATTTTTGTTTTCAGTGCACACACGCCGAACTTGAAGGCACTGTTTCTGCAGTCGCGTCCGTCCGCCAAATGGCTCCAAATCTGAGTGCACCATGTCGAATTGCCCACAAGGGCCTTGATTACTTCTGGAAATCGTGCATCTGCTCGAAAATTAGACGCAATAAGTTGCATGTCTTTAGCATATGTTTTTACTGCACGGTGCTGTTGGCCCGATAATCATTGTGCTCAGATGTGTTCAACACCGCTGCAATTTGTTCCACCTGAGCTCTAGATGTTGAACAAGCTGAACATTTGCAGCCGGTTATGTCCACGACCACCGCTGCGGCTGCCGACCTGAGCACGACCAGCGGTCGCCACCGGAATCCCGAGTTCCGTCTCACCGTCACCTGTCGGCGGTGCGCCACACTGTCGCCCAGATAAGATTATCTATCGCCATGACTCAAGCCGTGTTCGCCGAAGCCCCGAAGGACCGTCGTCAGTCATGTGGCTTATCGATACGGCGCGTTCACGTTCGAGGCGGGCCCGCGACGAGCTGGCCGATATCGTGCGCGCCGGGCGCCGCCGACCGCCGGGGGCGCGTTCGACCGCGGTTTCTCACACGATACTTTCGGCGACCGGAATTGCCGACAGTGCGGTGCGATATGTGCCTGTGGACGGCTGGCTCGGACCATGTCACGGCGCGCCCGTGCGGCACCTCTTGGTAATGAGGTGTGCCGAGCATACGCCGACCAGGTCCAGCTGAAAACAGCCCTCCGGCCAGTTGTCACCTGGCTTCGCATCTGTGTTGCAAAACTGTTCTGTTTCCGGCATGCCTGTCGTTAGATACATTCGGTTCAGTTCTGTCTAAAAGCTTAACATGCACTCTGGTCTGAACTGAATTGACGGGGCGGAAGACATGCATCACTACTAATTCAGTTAATTATGTGCCCTTTTATTGCCAAGTTTAGCATTCTGAAATGGTAAGACGTCACCGTTCTGGCTCTCTCTCTCTCTCTCTCTCTCTCTCTCTCTCTCTCTCTCTCTCTCTCTCTCTCTCTCTCTCTCTCTCTCTCTCTCTCTCTCTCTCTCTCTCTCTCTCTCTCTCTCTCTCTCTCTCATTAGAAGGGCACAAATCAGCATTGGAGAGGCACGTGTCTCTGCCGGGCTTATACAGCGGCACCCATGCTCGATTGTAAATTTTCCCTCTCGAGTCTGAGGGGTTCTCCGACACGGAGCACGAACACAGGAGCGACTAGCACACGCTCTGCATCCCAGAACACGCAGCCGGTGCGTGGAAACCGGAACCGGCTCCTTGATTACGAGCATTGGTCTGTGATCGAATAACGCCAGATGTACGCTCCGAGGAATGCGACTGGAATTCAACTGGGATCTTGTTTACGAAGCCGGGAGAGAGAGAGAGAGAGCGAGAGAGCGAGAGAGAGAGAGAGAGAGAGAGAGAGAGAGAGAGAGAGAGAGAGAGAGAGAGAGAGAGAGAGAGAGAGAGAGAGAGAGAGAGAGAGAGAGAGAGAGAGAGAGAGAGAGAGAGAGAGAGAGAGAGAGAGAGAGAGAGAGAGAGAGAGAGAGAAGAGAGAAGAGAGAAGAGAGAAGAGAGAAGAGAGAAGAGAGAAGAGAGAAGAGAGAAGAGAGAAGAGAGAAGAGAGAAAGAGAGAAGAGAGAAGAGAGAAGAGAGAAGAGAGAGAGAGAGAGAGAAGAGAGAAGAGAGAAGAGAGAAGAGAGAAGAGAGAAGAGAGAAGAGAGAAGAGAGAAGAGAGAAGAGAGAAGAGAGAAGAGAGAAGAGAGAAGAGAGAAGAGATACAGACAGACAGACAGATAGACAGACAGACAGACAGACTGAGACAGGGACAGAGACAGACACAGACACAGCGATGGAGAGGCAGCCAAAGAAAGACAGTGTGTCTGGGCTTCCAGACAGAGTCGTCTGGGTGGCCAGAGGAAGCAGAGGGAGGGAGCGTCTGCGTTTTCAGTGCCGGGCTTCGGTGGCCGCCGTGATTCCCGTGCACCGATGTTGTGGAAGAGTGCACGTACCCAAAGCACGTACCGACGTCGAAATCTGGCGCACGTGCCTGTGGCCCAGTCCCGTACAGAGCGCGCCCGTATCGATCAGCCATGCGAGGGAATGGCCATCGAAATACGGCTCCCGGCGTATTCAGTGTCGGCTCACCTTAGACGATATACATGTGGATGACGGGATGGTAATCGTCGGGTCGCGGTGACGTGCAGTGAAAATCGCCCTCCAAATATAGGTCAGGAAATCAACTTGTCTACGTTAGCTAACTTCTACCTACATTCCCGACTTGATGTAGCAGATGACCAACAGATCGCTCGATCTAAGCTACCTACAATGCAAATATCCTGACCGGACAGCATTCCACGTTTCGCCAGCCCAGAACGAATTGGATTGGACAGCAGAGATGGATTGCCCTTCGGCTCGTGCTGGTTAAGAGGCTTGCCGTAGATCACTACCCCGGGGGAGCAGTCGGCTAACGCGTCTCTTTGGAGTGCGGGTCTCTTGGTCTCTTTGGAGTGCGAGTCTGATCCCTGGCGGACTGGTCATCGGCCAGCGCCAACCAGGAGATGACAGTGACTGGAGAATGTTCGCCATGTCGTGGGGTTAAAGCGGACCAACATCACCATCACGGGCATGGTCTGCCTTCAAGCAGATCCTTCTGTCCGCTGACACACCCCATGGTCACGGCCTTGTCTTGTGTCACCGGAGCAGTGCTCTGTTCACCGGGCCCGAGACATCGGGATAGCCCCGCCCTCTACGTGCTCGTCTCATTCCTCCACTCCGCTCTCTATGTGCTCGTCTCACTCCTCCACTCCGCCCTCTCCCTCCTTGTTTCACTCCACCGCCCTGTCCTTTCCTCTACCGCTCCACACACTGATCCAATCACGGCAGCCTCTAGCTGCTCCCCCCACCCCCACCCCCGGGAGCGCAGCCGACGGCCGCCAGTGTCATGTGAGGAGTGCGTACGGCGGAGACGAGCCGCCCAGACGGCAGTGCTACCTACCACACTGCTCGCGTCGTCCGGCCGTGGAACGTGGGGAACCCGTGACGGATTCCAACGTTCACCGCTGTGTTCCGAGCATTTCCACGGCGGTCCGACTGTTCACCTGAGCCTCGAACGCTGAAATACGTGAGGTGCTGAGTTGTGTTCGTCCTTTCCCTATGTTGCCTTGGTAGCATGTTTAACCCAGTTCGCGAAGCTCAACTCAACTCCTGCTCGAATGAAGTCCGGATAATGCAAATTTTCTAAGGTGATGAAGCAGCTGTGGTTGTGCATTAAAACTAACCAAAACTCCTTGACACCCTTTCTGAACCATGCTTTTGCTTTTTAGTCCGGCTGTTTTTGTTGATCGCTATATTTTGTTTTGTGTTATTGATCAGTGGTAAATAATCATAATCCCAGAAGCTGGTGTCATTTACATGAAAAACACGTTAATTCTACCTTCATGGTATTCGCAGGAGTAGGCTAAGGTATTTTAAAGCTGAACTAATTCGTTAGCCGTTCTGGGTTTCTGACACGTCGGTGGCTACGTGAGAGATCGTCTACCTGAAACAGCATCCGGCCCGGTCTGCAGCAGCCAGGCGGCAGACAACACTATCGTATCACATACGTGCAACACACGCAATGCAGAAGGAAGGATGCATGGCGCGTGAGCCTGCGGATTGACGATCCGCGATCCGCGAATTGGCGACGATCCGATCGACGTAATATCCGTCCGCTCACGGGAGGATCCGGAAGGCAGGTTTTCGACCGGTTTTGGGAAATAAAAAATCATCCGATTTCTAAGAACTCTTGATATTTGAACACACACCACGCGTGGTTCCGCTTAGGACAATAATTTTCGATAACATGTTTTCTCATGTGGTGAAAATGCCATCTTAGTGCAAAGGTTCGGACAAATGCGGTCTTTTGGGAGGGTGGGGGGCATGTCACGCCGTGTCCCCGTATCCGCCAGAACGTCTGCTTCCGGTGATATTTCACTTTTCGTCGCTCTCGTCTCTCCTGGGTGTTAGGATATACCTCCTCCCCCCACCCCGCCGGCGTCCACCTCCGTTCCGCGACTGATGCCCCGCCCCATGATGTCACCGCCGACCAATGGACAGGGGAGAGACAAACCTGATCGGCGGCCGAAGGAAGGTCCGCAGTGATCGATCGCCGGCCACCGGAGCTTCCGTGATATCGAATGTCGCATCTCACACCATCGATGTTGGATGGCCGTATCGAGTTCAGCATCACAGAGTCCATCAGTCTCCGAGGCGGACGGGCGACACGGGTTTCGCGCGGGAAGGACTGGCGCATGGCTGGAGATCTCGGGTGGGTCGGGGTAGAAGGTGCTTCCGCCGGCCACCCGTGCTTCCGTGATATCGAATATCGCATCTCACACCATCGATGTTGGATGGCCGTATCGAGTTCAGCATCACAGAGTCCATCAGTCTCCGAGGCGGACGGGCGACACAGGTTTCGCGCGGGAAGGACTGGCGCATGGCTGGAGATCTCGGGTGGGTCGGGGTAGAAGGTCCGGACCCTGGCTTGGTACCCTGCTGATGTAAATTTGTCATTTTCCTTATTCAATCTGAAAATATGTATTGAAAATGAGGACCTGGACCACCCTGGCTTGGTGAGAGATAGCCTTGGATCGACGTCACAAAGGCAGGCGTGCCTTTATCAGAATCTAGCCTGACCCTAACCTAACCTAACCTAACCTAGCTCATGCAGGCAGGCGCGCCCTCATCTGTGGAAGTCGTGGCGTCACGTGGGAACGTCAACACGTCGCACGCTGAAGCGTGGATGTCGACTTAGCACATGCTGGGGCCCTTGGTTCTCCAATGTTGCCTTCCCCCAATAATTTCACTTTTGAGCATGGCACCCTATGACGGGGGCTCTCAAATCGATTTCGTTCCGCCTATTTCCTCCGTGTATTGGCCCCGCAATGATTTCCAGAAATTGACGCCCCTGCAAAGGGGTCCAGCACACACGGGGAGCTCAACACACACGGAAAGTTTGGCATTCACGGGGAGTTGAACATACGGAGGAAGTGTAGCCACACACGACGAATCATGTCCCAATGCCTGAATGGGTGTGCCAACTGAATTAATTTTGTGAATGTTCAATGAAATAATTGCTCCCTCCTAGCGCAAGCAAGACATTAGGTCATGGCAATTGAGAGAGAGAGGGCAGTCATACCTCAATTTATGTTTCCACTGCTTTGCTCTATTCTGGCTTCCTTAGTGGATTTTCATACCACACAATCGTGATATATTTTCATTCGTTCCAGATGGAGGCATGTGATACACAGCTCGGCACCTGCTTGCGCCGAAACACGAGCCAGTATGGTCTTCGCTCCAGCTACGACATGCTGGCATAGGAGGCGGATCTTCCGAATCGTCCCTGGGCACCGGACGGTTTTTGGGTCGATTCTTTCCAGTCAACGCAGTAGGGTCAATGCCAATTTCCGGATCGAGGAGGGAGGGGGGCATCCCCGTTGCACCGTCCCCCGTTTCCGCCGCAAACACATGCATGCCAGGAGTTTGTTAAGCTCTTTTATCTGGACATATACAGTAAGTCCGAAATCAAATGTCGTTTCCAAAACATAGCCTGAGATTGATATGTCAAGGAAATACCAGCGGTTAGGTTAGGGCTTAAGGTGCAAAATGCACAAGTTCACGTGAAATGCCGCAGGTCAGTCCAATGAAAAAACGAACATGTTTTCCCAGCACTTATCTGGTGACATGGCACGCGTTTTTGATATGCCAACTAATGAAATGTCGTGCGTTTATTCGAATTGGAAGGCTTCTACGAGTATCAAGCAATGTTCTCGTTCCCTTTGGCAGTAATATTTCCAGGCCAAATACTGAGGCTGATACTACGTGAGGATTGAAACCGGTAAAACTTAAGCTTGCACTTGTTATTCTCAAGTGTGATTTTAGTACCATGAAAGTACATTGCAGCTCATAAAATAGTCAGTGCTGCAGGTGTATGACGGGCAGCAACATCAAAAATCGGTCGACATGCAAACCACTACTTACAGCTATCTTTACAACGTTAGTGTGCATGGGGTCGATTTAGGACATGTCGGAAGTCTTAGCTCGCCCTCGGCCCCCAACAATTTTTTTTGCATTGGTCCCTGTGGACAGACACCCGAACCGACCTCGGCCCTTCCTTTGTCTCCATGCACTGCCCCCTCTTCCAATGATTTCCAGAAATTGACGCCCCTGTTAGTATGGCATGACCCAGGATACCATGCAATCTGGTACTTCACCATAAGGTGAAGTAATGATTAGTAGTGAAGCAAAATAAAGTATATTTGGCAGGTAGTCACCAAAAGTTTCAACTCTTTATCAGTGCAAGATCTGAGAATATTCGCATTCCCGCCCCGCTGGCAGTAAATGCTATCAAGCGAGATAATCTCCCTCAGCCCGATGCTTTTTCTCTACGTCTGGAGAACTCACGGGTCAAATCGCGTCAACTAGATTGACTCATATCTGGTGAACATGGGTGGCCTGTTTCCTGCACGTGACCGACTTCTGGTGCCGACTGCGCTGTTTACCACCATCCCCGAAGGTGAGAGAAATGAAGGATAGTCTACAACGCGGCTAACAATCCGCGATGGGAACGACGACACCAAACGGCCGAGGATATTCATATTTCGGGAATAATATCATATATCGGTTGTAATATAATAATATCGGTAATAATGGGGCGGCCAGCCAGATACTACACGACATTGAAATATGGTATGTACGCAGAAGTGAGAATAGGTGTAATTCCAATTTATTCACGGGTGGAATTTCCCATCTCTTTACATGGTCTCGAGCTTCTCTAATGGTGGCGCGAGACCCTCCAAGAGTTATGGACCAATCCCTCGAACTCGCATTGAGTTCATCAGCTTTAACAATGCTGGGTCGTCGCACCGATTTACCGCTCCAGAGTTGGTGTGGAGTTTTCCCAAACGATCGACAGGCGACATTCTGATGCCAAGGTTTGGCTAACTTTTATTCAATCAAATGATTAATCAACGGCTTCCCAGTCACCGTGTAGGCAGCACCGTGTATTCAAATTTAAGCCAGAGCTTGTGAATATCTAGTGCAGGTGGTCACGGTAGCTTTGTCGGTAAGACGTTGGAATCCCGATCGTAAGACCGTGGGTTCGAATCCCACGGCCGGCGGGATTACCGAGTCCACCCGCGACCAGCCGGCGTGAGACGTTGGCGACGCATGTGGCGACCTGGCAGTCTATTCGTCATAAAAGAACCCAAGGTTCACTCCACGACCGAGCGCAAGAACTACAGCAGCGATAACCATACCCTCAAAAGCGGAGGCGACACCCTGCCACGGCCCCTTTCCGATAACTGTCTGCTTCATGCTCCTCTCGGTTGCATGATATCCTCAGTGTCGCAAGCGCCTTCAGTCGCCCTGGTCGAGACGCCCGATTTCCATTTCTTTCCTCACACCGTCCACGAACGGTAGCTGTAAATCATGCCGGCAACCACGGAGACGGCAAGACGCGGTCCGCATGTTTCACTCTCCCTCGTAAAGAAGCCGAAGCACCCTCCACGGCAACCTTTCCAATCCCTCTCCGTTCCTCCGCTCCCGGTGCGGTTTCCGGCCTCCGCCGACCGTTCTCATTCATCGGCACCTCAGGGCGGACATCGGTCGCATCACGCCTAATCCACTGCTCTTTCATATCAAATATCTACCTCATCTCCCACCCGCGCTCATCCTGGCTGCGCCAACGCGCCCAGGTCGACGCAGCAGTCGACCCAGGCTCACAACACGCCTCTTCCTTATTTGCTTCAGTGACCCCAGATCAGTGCTGCTGGCAGCTCACAGCTGACTTCTCTTTCCTCACCCCTCTCCGTCATATTCAATGTTTGTCTCCATCAGTTCAGGCTACACGGATGCCGGCTTACAGGTGCCGCTCAGGGGCGAATACAAGGGGAGGGGAGCACTGGGGGCATGTGCCCCCTCGGAAGGTGGGCCCCTCCCGCCTGGAAAAGGCGGGAGGGGCCGGCCATTCATCTTCGGGAACGCAGACCGGCCATTCATCTTCCTCGAGCCACCCTCATCAAGGAGACGACGCAGCGAAGTACGGACGCGGATCATGCCGTTATGGTTGATTCAGAACGCGCTGCCTGTATTATCTGGTAGCTTTGCGTGCACATTGGAACGGCGACAGAAACACAAATCGTCTGGGGAGGCTCGAGTGCACCCCCGCCTTGAATTTTTCAGCCAGAGGCGCCCCTCCGGACATGTGCCCCCATGACAATTTTTGGATCCGCCCCTGGTGTTGCTTGGACACAGTGTTCTGCTTTTTGCAAGAAAACGATGGACAAGGGAAGTGGACACAGCGAGAGAAGCTGTAAACTGAGAGCATTGCTGAACTGAAGCCACTAAGACAACAAGTGAGCTCGTGAGTTCCACCTCCCTTTCCTTCTCACGGGAAAGGGAGAAGGATGGTGTGAAAGGGCACGAGGCTCAACACCAGATAATTGAGACATTTGCAGTCCCATGGGTGTAGCTAGACCAGCGTCTTGTTTACCGCCTTCCCCTCCTCTGTTCTGTTTCTCAGTGGTCACAGGTCGATGCTGGTGCTTTGCATTCGTCTTTGCTCGAAGTCGCTCCGGAGGGCATGCATCTCTCGGCATTGTGTTTGTTTGTTTATTAAGTTTTTCTGGACGCACTTTATGCACGATCACGGCTAATGGCCCCCCCCCCCCCCCCCCCCCCGGGGCCCCGGATTTTAAAAAATCCCCCGGGGGGGGGGGGGTGAGGGCCCGGACCCCCCCCCAACACCCCAACACCCCCCCCCCCCCCCCCCTTTATCGTCGGGGGGGGGGGGCCCCCCATCCCCGTCCCTTCGGCATTGTGGAGCCTGAGAGTGCAGGATGTTTGCTGGATTAAGGCGCCGCCCACAATGCTTCGCCGGTGGTGCAGGATGTTTGCTGGATTAGCGCAGGGAGGGCGAGGACTGAGCACCCATTGTGGAGCCTGAGAGTGCAGGATGTTTGCTGGATTAGCGCCACCGGTGAGTGGTGCGAGTGCTGAGCCCGGGACCCAGCGCTCAACACCTCAACATCCCCGTCCCTCTCGGCATTGTGGAGCCTGAGAGTGCAGGATGTTTGCTGGATTAGCGCCACCGGTGAGTGGTGCGAGTGGATGGCGCATCCCAACGGGGTCTGCAATTGATAGTTAGCTGGCCACCGCCAGATGTAGGCGAATCTGACAAGTAGATCGCAAGTGTTTGCCGTGCAGGAAATTTCCCATGCGTGCCCAATGCGTGTGCGATGAAGAAACCCTGCATGAGTTGGCAGCGCTGTGCCAGCTGTCAATTGTATGCGTGGCAGAGGGCGTGAACGCACTCACACTTCGTTGTCGACCCTGACACGGATCGGCACTTGGCTTTTTGGGTGTTGGTGTCTGCGCTGTTTTGTGCAGCCAAGTGAATAGAGCCAACATTCTTTCGACTCATCTCTCTCCATTAGCCACAGAGGGTGTCGCGGAGTGACAGTTTACTCCCGCGTTTCGTCAAGGTCAGATGGAATTTCAGTTAGCGCAGCCCGCGATAAAATGGCGCGAGTTCACCAGTCATCTGAATGCACATCCTGGCTGAAAGCGGAGCCTCTGGAACGCGGACCGGCCATTCATCTTCCTCGAGCCACCCTCATCAAGGAGACGACGCAGCGAAGTACGGACGCGGATCCTGCCGTTATGGTTGATTCAGAACGCGCTGGCGGTATTATTTGGTAGTTTTGCGTGCGCATGTGAACGGCGATAGAAACACAAATCGTCGCACATGTGCACTCGACTCGACTGGACTCGACTCGGTCTTGATAATGACTCGTTGGACACAGCGTACCAATGTGTATTTATGAGACGGTCGCCAGCGCTTGGTAGCACCGCTGTGACCTTTGACCATTTGTCTGGAGGTAAACAACGCGCAACCAACGGAGAACTCAGCTGTTTGTTTTTTGTTTTGTTTCGGTAATAGGTTTCGTAACTCGGCTTCACAATGCTCTCCAGCCGCATATGCTGGGCATATGGTCCGAAATGATGAAATCGTAACAAGCATTTCGTCACTCAAAAGCTGTCGACCATTTCAACACAAAAATTGGTGCGCAGTACATGAAGATGACGTTACGCGTCCGCGTGGCGTTATGCCTTGAGAGGTCTGGCGATTTGTTGGTGTGCCTAGGTCGTCCTGTGCCGGTGTGTCTGATGTATATGATTTGTTTCGGAATAATAACTCACTTAGCTTACAATAACTCACTTAGTGGACAATAACTCACTCCTCTGGCCAACAATGACCAGCCGAAGTAGCTTCCGACCAGTCAATGAATCCCATTACCTGCTGGAAGAGGGGGAAATGCGTCGGCTATGTGGCTTTGAATGTGCTAACAGCATGAGCCTGTGGTAGTCCCATGCCATCACGTATGGGTTCATAATTTCTACAAACGACGTTCATAACTACTATCCCATCTTTCTGCTGACAAGCACAAGTACCAGACGTTCATAGTTACTATACACTTCCCTGCTACCAAGAACAACTACCAGACGTTCATAACCGCTATACAGTTTCTTGCTACCAAGCACAAGTACCAGACGTTCATAACTACTGTCCCGTGCTCTGCTGCCAATTATTCAGCATCGAGAGCTCATAATGATGCACGCATCATTAGCTCTGCGCCAAATCTAAATATTTGCAAACTACAGCAAGCCGGTCGGGCGAATACTTTCATCAGCATGGGTTCATGGCCATGTTCTAACCCAGGTGCAGTCGGTGTCAAGCTTGTTTTTATCGTTGAAATCGTGCTCCCACCAATCACACGGCTTTTGCACATATTACTGTGACATCATGCATCACGTGACGTCATTAGTCGTGTGACCGTTGCCGACAATGCGTCATTGACCAGTGAAGCCATGTTCGCAATGAGGCACGCTTTGCAACAGAAATGCGTTCGTGAGGCGGCTTGGAACCACAGCAAACCGAAGGAACTTCCCACCACGCAATTCCATTCAATATTCTGGTCACAGCGTCAGCGTTCATTTTCCAGATGGCTGCGAGCAGAGTCCTGCTGACTCATGAGGTGCGTTTAATTCCGGCCTAGCGTGTCAGCTGGCGCATTGTGTCAATATTCCCACCCCACGCGCCCACCACCATGTCGCATATTCCATGCAGGTATCACTATGTGCGCCCATACTCGGGCAGATGCAACCGCGACAATACCGCGTCTCTCCCGCGATATTCTTGATTATATATAGGTGTATTAACAACACACACACGCACACGCACACGCACACACACAGGCACAGGCACAGACACAGACACAGACACAGACACAGACACAGGCACAGGCACAGGCACAGGCACAGACGCACGCACGCACGCACGCACGCACGCACGCACGCACGCACGCACGCACACACACACACACACACATACGTGCTTACCGTGACTAGCGAGGACTATGGCCTGGCAGTCACTAACGAGGACACTAGTTTCCATTGGAGAAGCATCGATTTCTTATCTGTGATAGAGCAAGATCTGCCGAGTAAGATGGAGGGTCGATCTGGGAGGAAACATCTAATCGTTGGCCTCCAGTGTGAATTGGAATACCGAGGACATCGATAGAACCTAGGACAGTGTGTGTATCGTCTCATGTTCACCATACATGCTTATCGTGAATACCGAGGACCGTCGCCTGACGGTCAGTAACGAGAACTACCTTTGACATCCGAGAGCAGTGTGTATGTCTTATGTCATGATTGGTGCGTCTGTGCGGTCTTTTGTGTCTGTGATAATCGCATGTGTGGCGTCTAAATATCCTAGTACCACTGGTGGGATTCCTTAGCATAGGACCGCTCTCCCCCAAAAAGCATTGGATCGTAGCCTCATGTGCAAAGTTGTGGTGGGACAAATTATTGCGAGGCACAGTATCCGACTGAAAAGTTATTGTATTCAGGTCGCTTTTTGGCTTTTGGAGATCTACTCTCACGACTATTGCATTCAGACGCTGAAGCATCTGATTACCGATCAAATTCGACTATCAAAAAGGTGCATAGCATTTTAAGCGAACTGATATTCGTGGACGTTCGGCGTGAAAAACATCACAGAACTGCTAGGCATAGCTGGCGGTGACGTAGCTCTTTTAATTTAATTCAACAATCAAGAATTGCTTACGTGTTCATACGTGACGATCGTGATCGATATCAGTGTTTCATCTGTGCGCGCACCAATGGGGTCTGAAAGTTGATAAAGATGTAGATGGCGCTGAGAGTCAATGGTCACCCAGCCTTCTTTGGCGAACCTAAAGCGCTATGTTTTGTGGGTTAGGGAGGGCAGAATCTTTATATTTAAAAAGCCTATTGTACATTTTGTAAGCAGCGTATGTTGTTTGCGCGTATTTAATTATGTTGAATGTACTTCAGACACGTCTAGTTTGCTGGAATATTTACCATTAGTGCGCTAGAAATTAGGAGAAGCAAGCCAGAAGTATGGGTGTATGTGCGGTTCCCGGCTGCCATAAACGTGATCCATATATCAGGTTTCCAGCAGACTGCAAGGTAAGAAGGCGGAAAATTGATTTGAAAAACAACTATCGTTTGACTGCCTTTCTGTAAAAGACGTAGTGGGAACCATTTAGGAAAGCACTGGTAAGGTACCTAGGCACATTATGTACCAAGGTAAGTACCTATCTATTGTCCAGACTGTAAAGTATGGCACAAGGTTCACTGGGGCACATCAGCCCACAGTGAAAATATGCACCAATCCACACCAAGGGTGAGAAATTGACTCCAATCTGCACCCCCCCCCCCCCCCCAATCCATAGCCAGGAATTTGTCATGGCTAATACCTAACATGCTAAGATTGGATTGTTAGCCTACTTAATTTGAAACTAATAATTTGAGTTCCACCCATAAGTTATGTTCAGTCAAATTAATTTCACCAAAATTGCATTGCAGGTTAGTTTGGGCAGTGGGTATCTGGTCACCTAGAGCTAGGTACCTTACCAAGGTAGTTGTTCATATGGGCCCCATTAGGGGCCCACACCCACCTCTCAGGGAGCCTGCACTGCTTGGGGCACTGACTCCCAGGAGCCTACATCTCTTGTGGGTCCTGTACACAGG
This sequence comes from Ashinkailepas kermadecensis, assembly GCA_034440615.1. Classification (NCBI taxonomy): domain Eukaryota; kingdom Metazoa; phylum Arthropoda; class Thecostraca; family Neolepadidae; genus Ashinkailepas; species Ashinkailepas kermadecensis. Next base: position 41,232 of record JAOTOM010003852.1, read on the forward strand.
AGTGGATCCAGAAAGCTGTCAAAGGGGGGGGGTGACCTCATAGAGAGGGGGCCCATGCTGTGCCAGGATACCAGCCAAGAATGTCCTTCCTGGAGAAGGCAGGGTGGAAAGTGATGTTTGATGAGGCCTGCTAGTATTCCATGTTCCGGTCTTGGGGGGGAGCAATGTCTGGTGTGACCCACAGGTATTCCATGTGCCAATCTTGGGTGGGGGGTCTGACACTTGTGAAATTGTGCCCCATCTTGGGAAAATTATCGTAAAGATTAAAGGGTTTAGGGTAGGCTTTAGGTCAGGTTTGGTCAGGCCGGGTTAGGTTTCAGCCCCACCCAATGTGTGATGCCTGCTAAATGAATACCGGAACTTCTCAGAGAACCTGCACATCCACTAGAGCGGTGGTTCCCAACCTTTTTGGTCCATTTCCCCTTTCCCCTCTGGCCAAACCTGCCGTTTCCCCCCTAAAAAACTGAAGTTATATTTGTATGTCACTCAAGACATCACTTACGTCAATGAGACAAATGCGTAATGGATCCCATCAAAATTTCCCCCTGAAATACCGAAATTTCCACCCAGGGGGAAATTTCTCCCCGGTTGGGAACCACTGCACTAGGGGGACCTGTAACTGTACCTCTGCAAGGCAGTGCTACCAGTCTGGCTGCTTGAAGCCAGGCATATGAGGCCTGGCCCAGCCTCCCATGTTCATGGGCATCCTTTGCACCCCCCCTACAACCTTTCTTCAACACAATATTTCCGAAATCCTTGGCCTAAATGACTTGCAACCCTAATAAAAGCCACATGCCAACACCGACTCCCGGCAACCCCACGCAAAATGCACAGCAAAGATGGCCGACGCCTCCTCGTCGGGTGACCATTGCGTACAGCGCCGCCCTGGTGGCCAAATCGTAGCTTTCAGACCCCATTGAACCAATTACAGTGCAGCATTTTTGTGACAATAGCCAAATAGCTTTTGCCAAAGCGCCCTCGAAAACCATCGACCAATCGGCGACTTTGCTTCAGGCAAATTCACCGGTTGAAAATAATATAGGGCGCACGTGCTGCCACGCCAGCGAAGCTCCCGTGGGAAGGATTTGATATGTGAATATCAGTACATCTGTATTGCATAGAGTTGCGTTTCACGAAAGCTATTTTTTATATTGTCACAACAATTCTGCACCGTTGACACACATTGCCACCGCCCGGTCTCCTGACACGCGCTCTGATTGGCTCACTTTAGAGCTTCTGAGAGCCCGGCGAATCTTGTTGGGCCGATTCGGTTATTCCCCCACCTGTCGCAGCACGAAAGCCGCGTCCTTCATGCCCTCAGCACAAGCACTTTGCCTAGCAGCCTCCACAAGCTACAGAGAACTGTGCTGTTGAGCAACTCTTGAGGACGCCCGACGCTGAGAACGGGCGCTGAGCTGATCGTAGATTCTACCTGGTCGCCCTCGCGCTCCCTCCACGGCCTCGTCATAAAGGCGGGTCTTAGCTTCATCATCACTCACGACGTGGTCACCACGCTTTTGGGTCACGTAGAACACCTCGTCTCCCGAAAGATAAGTCGCAAACTGACTTCTGAATTTACCCCGGGCTCGCTCACACTTGACCGACTTTCCTTTTAAGTTCTTGGTAATCAAGTCGGTCGCCTTTTTCGTGTCCACAATCGACGACTCAATCGGGAGATAGTCCTGTTGGATTTTCTCCATAACCAACTGCAAACTATAAGTAAATACATGAGCATAATAGTTTCCACGCCCAAACGCTTTTGCACTGGTTAACAAGTCCACTAATTCCTCTCTGCTGACAAGCACCGCCATTTTCACTGTACGCAAAATCCAACCACACTGACCGGACCATTACAGGCAAGGACAGCTCCCCTGCCATGGGAAACGCTCTACGCGACCTATCTCGACTTAGTCGCCTCGTCAGTTAGGGGATTTTTTTCATAGCGATCGCTGGATCAGGCTACCCGGTCAAAACACCCCGCCAGCCGGCGCGTCGCGGCGTCCGACTGGGACTTCCCCGTGCCGGCCACCGCATCGCACCGCGACCTGCCGGGATACAATTGATCACTCCCGGTGTTAGAGCAGATAGGTGCAGCTGAAACTTACGGTACATATAGTCAAAGGATCGCTGATTTCATTGGGATTGGTCTCTGGTTGTGCGCAGCCGTGCGTTTTTTTAAACCTTAATCGAACTTGGAGGTACTAAAAATTTAACGACTGTTGTAATGACTTATTTTTTAATCAAAAATCGAATATTGTGGATCGTTCTATGCCTTTTTGAATTGCTTATCGCATTGAGAATGTTCTCAGCTATCATTTCATACCTCACTTGTCCAGGTTTTTAGAATGCATCTTACTTTAATCAGTCGTCAAACTCCGACAGCATTTGTGCACGCGTGCATCGTTTTTCCACACGTAATGTTGTCCATGTCCATGGACTTGTAACTATATAAAATTTTGTGAAAATTGTCATAAAAACTGTGACCTGGTGGGCGTCAAGCATTTGCTGATGCCATGGCGCCACGAATATGGAATAAAATAATTGTCGAGAAATGCATTTTTGGCCAGTTTTTCCCTTGAGTTATCACACTGTGCACTGCCGTGCCATTGCCGGCTTATCCCAAGCAATAAAATTAAAGCATGCATCTAAAATTGTCTTCATGCTGAACCCAAGTTTCCACGATTACCAAGCAAAAGGGCTTAAGTAAAGATGTATGGAACAACTTTGAAATGTAGACAGTGCTGCTGTCAGTGTGTGGAATGTTTTGCAGCTCTGATATTGTTTGCTTTCGTCATCAATCCTGATTCCCTAGTTCTTAAGATGACCCATTTTCTTTTCCCGTGCCTTTCGGTGTGCCATCATCCAGCTTGCTGTGCTATGTGTCGTGCCGTGCCAGAATCTGCTGTGCCCGTGCCGCGTCTTATACCAGTGTTTGGAAGAAAATGTGGGTAACTCTACTCTCGACAAGTATCGGGTCATCCATCAGTGGCCATGTCAGACAGTGACTTGTAACCTAGAACACTATTGCGGGATATAATCTGTCCGTACGTGTCTTCAGGTTTTCACAAATATTCATTAGCAACAACATTACGTGAAAAATATCAAGGTCTAGGTTCCCCTTTGACCCGATGACATCACCTGAGGTTACTTTTTTGTTTCTTAGCATTACCATAATAATTTATCTCCACTTCAACTTAACTTTTGGCTGTATCTTATATGGTTTGTGAGATATATTCAATACACATCTAAGGACTGCACTGAGAAGAGGTCGTCATCTGATTTTGACCGACCCCAACTTCGTTAATTTAATAGACTGCACCTAAATCTTTGACATCATGCACGTTCATCAATTGTCGGATGATATGAGAAATTACCAAAGTGATGCCTTGGACGGGTTATGAGCGATGTCAGGAAACCTTAGAGGGGTATAATTAATCCCTCCACTGCGAGGTCCAAGCTAATCTAAGATATCATTAGTAACCCGAAGTATGCAAATAGGGTATCAATCACGACAGCTGATCACATGCAGCACGCTGGCCTTTCTTTTGCTTCGCTAGGAATCTCCGCTTGGAAATACTTGGAGAGGTAGCACACATTTGTTCGATTGCTGGCTGAGGTGGCAAAATGCAATGCAATGTAATGGAATGTAAATATACCGTAACCTCCATAGGTAACCTTCCGTCTCCTTCCATGTCAGGCCAGTGACATCTCACCTGAACCTTCACTTTATTTGGGACTATTCCTATGTGCCATAGCAATGGATGGACCGGACGCCTCTCCCCAAAGAACTCGAAATCTCCCCGTGTCATTGCTCGCCGGCGAATGACACTGGAGGCGGGTAGCGACGAACACACCCCACAGCGGTGGTCTATGCCGTGTTGTGTTCAGCCCTATTTATAAGGCACTAAATTAACAGAATCATCCGTCGAATTGGCCGCTGAATGTCACGTTGCATTCAGAAGGCGAATCAGCACTTTAAGACTGGTTTGTTGAAGAAAAAAAACATGAGCAGTGTGTTCAGGTATTCTTCCCAACCATGGTTATTCTGTATACAATTTGTGTACAACATTTTGACAGTGTCAGATGTACTCCCGCTGTGTCCCCCTTCCTCTGGTTCCAGCATCCCTGACGACAGTGCTGACATGCACTGGCCTGGCCAGGAGCATTATAAGGTGCGTGACCCCAACAGCTGACAAGGAATCCCGATTGATACATTTGAACGTGCAAAACGTATTCATCATGTTGGCCCAAGGAATGCTAGGGAAATCGTCACCACTGAGTCACGTTTCAGAAGTATATTTGTAAGTTTTTCGAGTAATTTCGCCTATGCTATCAAAAGCCGTGATATGCTCAGTAGTGCTCACGCTTCAAGAAATAGTAAGATCCTTGTCAGCTACTGCAGCCCCACACCTCATGGTGCTCCCTGTCACATCAGTCAATATCAATTGTGTGGTTAAAGTTGATGGAGCTGGATGAACAGATGCGGCTGCGCCTCCCACTTCATCAAAATTAAAGACAGATAATGTGGTGACCGTCACGTGTTGCCATAGGGTTATGATGGAGTTCAGTATTGAACTCATGCAGTGCGAAACTCCCAAAGTCGGAAAGCCCCGAAACCATCAGTCTATCTATCTCGGCCTAAAACCCGATGAACTCAGAAGCTGAAAAAGATCATCCGAGGTCCAGCTTGGCCCCGTATCCTTTAATCCACCTTTAATCACTTTGGAAAGCAAACCTATGTATGCACTGATGAGCTGAGCTCAGCTGATTAGTTTCAGCAAGCGAGGAAGTACTGTCACTACACCAGAATCTGGTTTGCTTCTACCATGAATGAAGGATGTCTCATCCCCATAAATATTCCCAAACTTTATCGTCTTCAATATTGGAGTAGGTTTCCTGCAACAACCTAGTATGATGATGATGATTGTTGTTCAGGAATCTGAAGAAATTATTTCGTCGTCAGCGCGACGTATTCCCCAGGTATTCAACGGTGGAACATATAATTTAGAGGCAATACATTAACCCTTCCCGTCATTCCGGTAAGATCCTCACACCCCGTCTCGGAGGAGGGGTGGGGGCTCATTATATTACCATCTAATCTCCAAACTAAGCGTCGCACGAAACCGGAAGACGTGTCATCGGAACGCGCTCGACGAATATGACTAGAAACCACCCGCAGCATTTTATCATCTCAAAATGTGACGTCAATAGGGGGTATATGTGGTCACGATTGACGTCATGTTGTATGCTCTGGGGAGTTTATTTTGTAGATTTTATAAACAAAACTTGCTCGGAATCAGAAAAGGACGACGAAATGGACCGTGGTCCCAAAATTTTCGCGCACTCAAAAATACAACTTTTTATTTCCAAAATTTTGAGTTTTCGACTTTATTTACTTGGTTTGTGTCTAATTGATACAACACACCGATAAACTTTGTTTTAAGTAAGCTTAGCCCCATAGAAATTGCTTAACTTAGCAAGAATCTTCGATATTTATCCCTAATAGCAAATATGCAAAACAAGTAAGTAATCAAAAACGAAAAATTTCAAAAATTCCTCTGGGCACTTTGTTGCATCTCCAAAAAGTAAGCAAACGCTGAAAGTTTCATTCAAGCATCTTCACCCGTTAAAGCGTGACGACTGGTTGAACATTTTGGGGTGACCTCACTTGACCTTTATTAACTCGGGGACCGTGAACGACCTGACCTTAAAATGTTCACGAAACATGTGAAATTGATGTAGGAACAGGTATGCCAATATTCGGCCCGCTGTTGCACGCTGTTTTTTTTTTTTACTATCCGAGGAAAACCTAATGGGGTGTACAAAAATCCCACGATACTGCGCGGGTTAAGATGCAATCCCAAAGATGTTTTAACACGTACTTCGCCTAAATATTTATGTAGGGCACCAGATGTTCTCACCCTCGGTTGTACTAATGCCTAGTTACAAAGTGTGGCCCATACTAGCTGTCTTAACTCCTAACCTCCAAGCCGTAGTCCTATCCCATCTCATTAGAATGGTAAAAATATGTCTAACCGAAACGCTAATCCCTTTGCAAGAACAGATTTTCCCGAACGCGTGTGCCGGTCGCCCGCCGCAAGGCGAGTCGGCCGGGGCCAACTGGCGCGGCCGCCTCACTCCGACACCCTGCCGACCTTGCACTAAGTTGCAATCATGAGTGGTGTCAAGTTGCAAACATGAGCGCGTCGCGTCTGCACTGAAACTTTCGGCTTGCTCACACTTTATCTGCACAGTACACACATACACACCTGCTGGATACACACGGTCACGTATATGGTGAAAACTGAGGATGTCGAGAAAATTCGTCAGGGGACTGGTAAGCATCTGACAATGCTCCAGACGGAGTTTGAAAACAGAGGACGTCAAAAATGTTCTCGGTATTCACTTCACGTCCTCGGTTGCCAGGTGAGCAAACAGAAAATGGCCTCGGTATGCACGAATTGCAAGTGCACACACACACACACACACACACACACATATATATATATATATATATATATATATATATATATACATATAAAATAAATATAAGTATATGCATAAACTAAGTACCAATACCAAGGCGGCATATTTTCAGGTTGAATACCGAAAATGACAAATTAGCATAGCAGGGTACCAAACCAGTCGGGTGGGGGGGGGGGTAGGGGGTCCGAACACCCGATCCACCCGGGATATCCAGCCACGACCCCTACACATTCATGCATCGGCATAAATACCCGCAGTTAAAATTGTGAGAGCATGTCGGGACTCTGGCGTGCGGTCTGAGCTAACCTAACCTGACCTGACCTGACCTGAACACGACCCACTTCCACGTGCGGACGGCGCTGTCGCCTCCAGCTTTCCACGGGCTGCCGCTGGCTCTGGAGCACATCACGGCGAGCGAGCAGAAATTACAGAGTGAACAGTGCGCCGGCTCGCCCGTGGAGGCCGCCGCCGGCAGAGCGGCCTACACGGCTCATCAGGCGGCGAATTAGGCCAACGTGGAGATGCGACAAATTGGGCAACGCGCCAGGTTTCAAACGAGCCGACGATGCCACACACTGTACATCACTGGAGATGCCGAGACAAAAAAACGTCGACCCTAATTCAGAATGTGAAGGGTACAAATTGGCATCACAAAATCAAACGCATGAGCGTGCGAAGTGATAATTTAACATGGAGTTGTCCCAGATCACTGTGACCAATCAGGGGAGGTGGTGAATGAAATCGACCCGCGACGGACCTACCGCAAACGAATTGGAGGTGAATTGGAGAGTATCGGGCGGGGTTGGGCGGCACAGATAATTAAATCACCAATATAGAATTTGTAGCGGCCGAAGACCTAACTGACAGCGCCAAAACGTCTTCTGATTTAACGGTGATGATCAACGTTTGTCGTCTCTCATACTGGTTGTCTCCCCGTGCATATATGTCTTTATCTTGGCTGTTGCTGGTCGCTTGTCCCAGTCGCGGCAGCTCGGCATGGGCCTGGTTTTCGCCCCGAGAACCGTCCGACTGAGAGAACGACGAACGGGCGAAAACGAATGGACCCCGGAACGGGCAAACGGTAAACGGAACGAGCAGGGAAGAATGAAGGCTCAGCTGGACCGGGTGCATTGGTGGGAAACGCACGTGCGGTCGCGTCACTTTCCGGGGCCGGAAAGTGTGAATGGACGGGGCCGGGATGGGCTGGACGGGGCCGGGACGGACTCTGGACGGGGCCGAGCCGGACTTGATGACACTGGAAGGGGCCGGGATGGGCTGGACGGGGCCGGGACGGACTGGACTCCCCGGCTCTGCTGCGTCCCGTTGCACCTCGTACTGAGGGGCTTCCAGCGTTGTCTTGTGTCGTCTGCCCATTATACCCTGACCGGTGCCAAAAGCGCTCTTCTCCCATTTGTCCGTCTCCGTGTCTGACCCGTCCGCTGCAGCACGAAACGCTGACGCTGCGTCTCCTCCGCACACAAACACCCCCGCCCTGGTCCCAGGCCCTCCGGCTGTTCTGCTGCCGGCTCCTCGAGTCGAGCCTCGGCCGTTCACCTTATGCTACGTACGCAAATAACGTCTAGCTTTCTGCCAGAGAAACGGCGCGAGTGAGCATTTTTGTACATGATGTGATTGACTGTCTGTGGGGTTCTCCAGTGCGTGGCGTACGGGACGAATTTTCTGACCCCTTCCTCGGTCCAGAGCCTGAGGCTGTGCGAGCCTAGGCTCGTACAGGAAGCATTTTCTGACCCTTTCCTCGGTCCAGAGCCTGAGGATCCGTACGAGCCTAGGCTCGTACAGGAAGCATTTTCTGATCCTTTCCTCGGTCCACTGTTTCTGCACGAGCAGGCTCGGTAAGCATTTTCTGACCCTTTCCTCAGTCCAGAGCCTGAGGCTCTGACGAACCTGGCTCGTACCGGAAGCATTTTCTGACCCTTTCCTCGGTCCAGAACCTGAGCTTCTGTGCGAGCAGGCTCGAGAAGCATTTTCTGACACTTTCCTCGGTCCAGAGCCTGAGCTTCTGCACGTGCAGGCTCGGGAAGCATTTTCGGACACTTTCCTCGGTCCAGAGCCTGAGGCTCTGACGAACCTGGCTGGTACAGGAAGCATTTTCGTCCATGCTTCGTCTTGACGTCCATCGGCGATTTCCCACCGTCTGATCATGCCGCCCTTCATTAAGTGAGGGTCGGGCGCGACTCGCTCCGGAAGTACTCCTGTCACAGAGGCGGATCCAGGGAGGGGAGCACAGAGGGCACGGGTCCTCCCGTGGAAAGGCACTTGAAGGACTCCAAGGACACTCGAATGAACCCCCACATTTACATCTTCTCAGTGGAGTGCATCTTACATCTTGGAGTACATCTTACATCTTCTTACATCAGTAGCGTCCTTCAGACGAGTGCCTTTCCCGCACCCCGACCACAATTTCTGGATCCGCCTCTGTCCTACCACGCTGGGCTTTACCAGCGGGGAAACCCAGCACCCAGCCAGTTGCCAGTTACAAGTTATAATTTTAACTGGTTTATAATTATAATTAAATTAATTTATAATTAAAATGTAAAGTTTAAATCAGTCAGTTACCTTCTAGGTGAGGCTTCAGGAATAACGTTTCTCGGAAAGATGAGTGTCGACAAATTTGGCCTACGCAGTCGTGACAACCACCTCGGATAGAGGAGCTAAATGAGCGCAATGGTGTGCCGTATGTTGGTGCTAACATATGCACACCTCATCTGACCTCATCGAGTGTGATGCTCAGCCGCTTGTTCAAGATAAGCTTCCACAGTACGCCGAGCTTCCCACACAATCGCCAGGTAAGTTTGTACTAGACTTCATCAGCGTTCGCGAGGGTAGAGTAGTCACTGCACTCCAATGGACAAGTTTCACGTAATGGGTATTTTGTTGCAAAAAAACGTATGTAATATTTCATATACAAAACTGAAGTATTTTGCTCATCGGAGGTGCATTTTCTACTTTATTAAATGATTTCAGTTAAGTGTTGTCTTCGATTTAAAAACCTACTTGTAGTGATGACGTCAGATATGTCGAGCCTCGAAGCGGCCAGGCCGGAGACGCGCAGTGAAGTCTGGATCGGATAGATCTACGCCAGGTTTTTCAACCGAATCACGTCATGGAGGACAAAGTGAGTGCTTGTGGCACTAAACTGAGTTTCATCCTTTCGAGCGCTTGCTGGCCGGACTGATGAACAGCCGCGTTTTGCTGCCTCGCTCTCCAACTCCTTGAAACCTCTATCTGCTAAAACTGCTGCACCGTTGCGCAGACAGTCCAGGTATTCTGAACTGCACACGATGTCCATGTCACTGACGCGCCCTGGTTTGCCATCCGATACAAGGTTGATCAGCCCGTCAGGGGTAGCAAAAATGAGATATTTTACACTATTGCATTTTGTTTGGTACTCTGACCATGACGTGCTCTGCGCGACCGCGTGAGCCGGTTTTTCAATTTGGATCTCGAAGCAATCAACAATGCTTTCACAGGACGAACAATTTGCCATAAATGCATGAGGCAGATTATCACGGATCGGTTGCTGTTCTGGCGAAGCAACCAATTCGTTTAAACAGCTCCCAAGCACAGGCACGACAAGAGCTAGCAGCCTGGATACGCAACCAGTGCTCACACCGAACAGATCGGCGAGCAGATGACTCGGCATGTCTAATCTTATGCGCATCATTGCCAGACACTAAATATTCCGCTGTCAAGCCTGACCTCTTTTTACATATTTAATCATATTGGCTAATAGACCAACGATAAAGAAGTACTCTGGAGGCACACAGATATACCGAGATGGGTGCCTTTTGACAAGAGCCCGAACAACCTGCCGGGACATCTAAGTCACCCGACGGTCGGATGCCATTTAAGCTAAAACAGTCACGATTAATCCAACCTCGGCAGCGTCCTATACGTAAAATCAAATGGCCCGCAGTTTCGCTACCCTCGACATACGTGACGTCACAGATGTGTTGACCAATCACAAAGCGAGGCATTCTGAAGCGATTTTAGGATTATTTACGCTCTTTAAGGACTTTTAAAAAATATATGCAGGCCACAATCGTCTTTAGAATTAAAAATCAGTAGTGAAACTTGAAAAAAATACGGTTTGTCCCGACATGAAACTTGTCCATTCAAGTGGCATGGGGTACCCACTACCAAATGATTAATTTTGAATAACAAAGGAATGTTTGTAAGGTGCCTGACTAGCTACTAACGCCCGATACAGTCACAGGGGATGTCATACCATAGTCACAAGAATTGCACGGTCCGTCAACAAAGACGACATTGCTGTGTGCTCTTACGAAGCAGATAAAGTGTGAACGTGAAAAAAAATGTACCAGTTTTCACCGACACGAAGTTAAAATAAGCATATTGTCATCTGACTGCTTTCCTTTCTTTACCTCCAACAAAAAGGGGGAGGGAGTCCTATAAAGCCGAGAAGTGTGGGATGGAGGAGGACGTCATGTCGCACCAAAAGGGCTACACCCGTCCTGAAGGCTGCTCACCATGGACGGAGGATTAATGTTCCCCTGCCGAGGGTGTCGACGTCGTCTGCCCTAGCAGGGGAAGGCCGGCGCAATGCTGTGAGTGCGCTACTGTCAACAATACGTGCAGAAATTCCCCGACTGTCACTGGCGTCAAAGGGAACACCCAACACTACCGCCTACCTGGGCTTGCATGTGTCACTGGCAGGTTCAGAATATTGCCAAGGAGGAAGGGAGGAGGTAGAAAGTGTCGGTGCCCCGTGGATTATAGTGCTCCGTCCCTCACCGAGAGTACCCCGTCAAATTGTCCCCCTCCTCTGTTGGCGTAAGAAGTGAATGGTAGTTGGGTCTACATCAGGCAATAATTTGTTCAGAGGAGGAGGGCAGTAAGCTGAAGTGGTGGGCTCCCAAAATGTATCTGCTGAATTACAGATAGTATCGTACAATAACTAGTGTTCGTGCTGGTTTGGTGGTATCCAGACCGTTTGCAGTGCATATTTTAGGACCACTACAAATCACCTAAGGAGGATTAACCGTCTTAGCGTGATGCAAATTGCAATTCGCGTCAATATTAGGGGAGGCTTGGAGGTGTTCCGCGCCCTTCCTATCTGTGCCACAAATTGATTAATTCCGTTGATTGAAATGGCAATCGAAAGCTCAACAAGGTTCATAGACGGTTAATCATTTTGCTGATCCAATGATCATTGATAACGTTAGAAGACTCATCAAGTGAACGCAACCTTGGACACCCACACAGTTATCCGGAAAGGAAGCATTACGGGACAGGAATGTGTCAAGAATATTCTGACATCGAAGTTTGATTCTGGAAATGGTCTACTTGAGCCGTTGTAGAGGTGTTCGGTTCCGGGCAAGAAAAGATCAAGTTCGAACAAAAGAGCAATTCATGATTATTTTTCGGTATGGAATATGATACGTGTCTGCAGTCTAAATAACGTCGGCTGGGGCTGAAAAGACAGACAATTGATCGTTGCATCTGCTATAGAGCATTTTAGATTGGTACATCATCACACTAGTTTCACACCCATGTAAAAAGTAAATCAAAATGAACGTACAGCAGCTGAAATGGCCTTGTTTATTTGGACCAAGTACGATATAAAATGCAGACCTAATTAAGCTAGCGGAAAACATCACCACCGACGGCGGAAGACAGCTACAATAAACTCTTCACTACCTCCGAAATGCATGCGTTTCATCGGAAAACAACGTCAGATATAACGCATAGGTGAACATTCAATGAACGGTAGGGCCGAAGACTTCAATGGGGCGAGTAGGGCACCCGGGGGCCTCTCCGTCGACTGAGGAGCCCTCGCCGTATCTTCAGCGGCCCTCGTCCCTGGCCTTTTTTCGTCAGCCCAGAGGCTCTTCCAGCGATCCGGAGCTCCCTCGGTCGGCTGAGAGGCCCTTCACGTTGACCCAGCCCGGGGCCCTCAACTTCTGCCCGCGGGCACACACCGTCGACACGGGACCCTCTTCATCGACCAGGGAACCCTCTCCATCAGCCCAGGACATCTTTCGTCGGCCCAGTGGCCTTTCACGTCGGCACAGGGGCTTTTCACGTCGGCTCAAGGGTCCTTCACGTCGGCACAGGGCCTTACACGTCGGCTCAAGGGTCCTTCACGTCGGCCCGGGCCTTCACCGGTCGCCCGGAACGCCCAATTACTTGTGCTGCATCACGGCCTTTGTAAGACAGCCAAACACCAACATGTTTCTAGTTAAAGGGTGGTTGATCAATGAAATAGTCTGTCTGGTAATGTAGTTGAGGGTATCCCATGGAATGTACCTGAAAATAACGTGGATAAATCCATTAGACACAAATATCGTATGTTTAATTTTAAGTTGTAAACAGGAATATTGTAAACATAATTATAAGAATCGTATTTATAAATCTAAGTTGTAAAGCAGGAGGTTAGGCATTCGGATGGATGGGATGGGATTGATGCTAGGTGTCTAAATAATACTTACAAAAGTGAAGTATGCTAGTAGCAGGCATACTTGGCGGCGGATTCACAACAAGCCTTCGATCATGTGATGCTGAAGAGACTGGCCATGCTAGTACAACATAGTGGTTTAGAACTCATTTGCTTCCTAAAACTCAGTTTCTTTAGAACTCAAAAGATACACCGAGGGGCTTTGTCGACCTTTTTCTCTTCTTATCGTATCATCTCTTTATAGATTAACCCAGATGGTCTCCTGTGGTTATTATGAATGCAAGCAACTTTGCGACTATATATTGGAAAAAAAAGTGTACTTAGTGGCTCGCTTTGGTCTTTTTTGGACTCACGAGGGTGGGGAGGGGTGATCTCACGCCTCCCGGTATCAACATGACTGGCAATGTTTGCAATTTTGGGTGAGCTGACTGGGCGATGTTTCGCAGAAGAATGACTGCATGGTTTCTCAAAAGTTGCAAAGCAGCTGCATGCTTTCTCGTGACAATCGTGGCGCAACACTTCTGCAAAGAGGAACTCCCACGCCCAAGTGAGACAAACTGCAAATGATTCGTGCGTCACGCTGGAAAAGAGCCCGACCAGATCTAAGAGCCCGGTCACCCTTGTCAAGAAGTGACTCGGAAGTAAGTGTGACCTGAATTTTACATCACTCGTCACTAGCAGTATTAATGAGTCCCGAGTGCAACAGTCGTATGCCATTCACCCGATAGCGACGCCCTGTGTTGTGTCTCATCGATGACGTCGCGATAGTGTTGCGCGTGATACGAAAGTTATCACTGCCATTCACTAGCAGATTCAGACGGGCAACTTGGCCATAACCCCGCCATCCACCCTGCCTTGGAGGGGGGGGGGGGGGGAGACAGTCATTCCCGCCCGACCCCTTCCTTTTGGGGCAGGATAAATATCCTCACTGAACACAGTTAACTGAACACTGAACAGAACACTGAACACAGTTGAACTCTTTGCCCTGCAAAATGCAATTAAATATTTTCTACCTAAGCGACCAAGGAGCGACCAACTTTCTTCCCCAATTCCAATGCGGCCACCTTTTTGTCCCCAAACATGCCGCCAGGATTTAGCATTTGCCATTATTGCCGCCGAAAAAGCATGTGTCCTCGGAATTCATACACACCGATTACACACGAATTTTGGACTACGCTCTACCGCAAGCACCACACAACAGCTGATTCTTCCGCCAAGGTCACGACCCCGTTGGCTGCCTCCAGGCACGCCGCTGCATAGATCCGCCACGTTAACACGGTGTGGAACTCGGCCGAGACTGCCGCGACTGGTTTCACCGTGGCTATTCCGCTTCCAATGTCGCCCCACCTGTCGAGCCGGGCCCGGTGCGCACTGGGTCAGTGGCGCCAGCTGTGCACATCGCGGCCAATCCCCGGTCCACCGGTACAGTCTCCAATCGGCCGTACAGTCGCGACCGGCGCACCCGGCGGCCGGCTGGCCGACTCGTTCTGGAAGAGGTGTTCGCACAGAGCGACCGGCGGTGGCAGGGTGTGAAGACGGGAGTAGCCGACGCGCCGAGGGGTGGGGGTTGGGACACGACACAAATTGAAGAGTATGTGTAGGTCCAAGGGCGAAGGGAGCGGACCGGGTATATGTGGATGATATATTTGGATGGGTATACATCGATGGGTATAAGGATGGATATGGAATGGTGGGAGTAAATCAAGGCCATCTTTATTTTGTTTTAAATAAACGGCTGTGAGGGAGGTACATGAAGTTCATTTTAAGGTTAGAAAATGGAGACTGAATCAAGATTTTGGTAATTCTTGGTACGCCGCGCAAGAAACAGCAATATTTTGAGCAGGGATTGAGATGTATTATAAGCTGTTTACCGTCCGGAGGGTCGCCACTTCGAAAGTACTTGGAGGGACACCTTTGCTCCGAGGGGCGTCTTTGGCTACAGAAAATCGATGGGTGGGTGCACTCGAGAGCCTTCCGGATGAGCGCCTATTCCTCTCGGAGGGGCGTCTCTGGGTGAAGAATTCGAGGGGTGCACTCGGGCCTTCCCGGAGGGGCGCCTTTCCTTCAAAGTGGGCGCTTTTCCTCTCAGAGGGGCGACTCTGGCTGACAAATTCGAGGGAGGTACACTCACGCCTTCCCAGAGGGGCGCTTTTCCCTGCCGGATGGGCGCCACCTTTTCATGGGGGAGGGGCGCATGTCTCCAGTGCCCCTTTGTATCCGCCCGTGCGAGCAAACGATGAGCTCGGATATCTTCCTAGGCATACAATTTCCATGGCCGCGTCTAGGAAAGCGTAGCCGATTAGAGGGTGTATATGAACCCTTATGATAATTATGGGGCGTCAAAACTATCTTTTCGCCCCCTATCTCGGACAATCATTATTTGCTGATATTATAAACGAGGAGTCCATCTAAACTTGCCAAGATATAAGCCACTGTATGAGCAACACGTTGGCTGTTTATTGTGATTGCCAGAGGGATTGATGCCGGAATTGGGTGTCGATCAATTTGTAATGCAATACTTTTTAAAGTTAAGGACTGGCCGAGATATTGTAAGCATGCTTAAAAACAGATACAAATTCATAACAATATTAATAACATAATAAATATAACTAGCAAAAACCACCAAACATCATCTTGCCCCTTCTCTTCAAGTCACATATGAATACGCCGTTCAGATGTGACTTGGATAACTCCTGTGGAGGGAAGGTAACTAGGCACCGATAGCTCTAAGAGCTATGTTTGACGCCTATCGTCCTGCACTTCGTGTCTGACGTTCATGCCCCAGGTCCCGTGGCACGCGTCCCATGTCCATGTCTCAGATCCTATGTCACTTGTCTATCTAATATCCATGTCCCAGATCCCGTGGCATTCGCCCCACGTCCATACCCCAGATCCCGTAATACGTGTCCCATAAAAATTCCCCAGATCGCATGGCACGTGCCTCATGTCCATGTCCCAGATGCCATGACAAGTGTCACATGTCCATGTCGCAGATTCTCTGTCACGTACCTCGTGTCTTTGTCCCGCCTCGCACTACTGATATTCTATATATCAGCGATCCTGCGTCTCTATCGTTTATCTGATCCTTGGGTTCAGCATACCGTATCTCATTCCTATCACTGACGTAACCGCATCACGTGCCTCACGACCAGTGTTGTGTATCCTGTGCTCCGTGTCTCGTTTTCCTCATCCCGTATCCTGCATCCCATACTTTGAGTCATGCACTCCGCATCATGTATCGTGCACCCCGCATCCCACCTCCTGAATCCTGTAGTCTGTAGTTCGTATCCCGTATCTTGCATACTGCGCCATATATCCTCCATCATGTATCCTACAGATCGTATCACTGCGCCTCGCGTCCTGTGCCACGTCTCCCGTATCTTGTATCCTGTATCCTACAGCCTGTATCCTACAGCCTGTATCCTACAGCCTGTATCCTACAGCCTGTATCCTACAGCCTGTATCCTACAGCCTGTATCCTACTGTCTGTATCCTACAGCCTGTATCCCATATCCTGTATCTCACACCTGTACCACGCATCCCGTATCCCGTAATCTGCATCTCGTATCCTGTATCATGCAGCCTGTATCATGCAGCCTGCATCACGCATCCCGCATCCCGCAACCCTATCCGGTGTCCTGTCTGCCGTTCGACATGCGCCAAGTCGCCTTTCGATCCACCATAGACTCGCGGCCGGCGCGGCGGCCAGCCCGCTAGTTGCCGCGGTCTATCGGTCATCAGAACTGTGCTCCAGCACCAGTGCGGCGTGCTCTATCGCCGGTCCGCGGGCCGTGCGGCGGCCGGTCGTGCCCGCCGACCGGACGCACATCGGCTTCTTTCAATTACGTTCATTATTATTTGTTGTCGTCCGGGTGGAGGCGTGCACCGGAGCGGCGGGCGTGCTCGAGTGCCGCCGCGTCGCCGCGCTCCCGATCGGCGAGCACGCGATCCGGCTCGCATGGCGAATACCGGAGCCGCGCCTCGACCGGTTGGTAATGATGTGTTGCATTTACGGTACGGCAGCGCGCGCCAACAGTCGGTCTTGGTGTCAGGTGGACCATCGAGCCCCGAGCTGGTCGGACAGTCGGTCTCAGTGTCAGGTGGACCACCGAGCCCCGAACTGGTCGGACGGCCAGTCAAGGTGGCGCGCAGCCGGCTTGTGGGTCAATTGGCGCCGTCGCAGCGAGCACTAATCATCATCTGTATGTGAAACATTCATAGAATCCAAGGTTCATTTCCTTCGAGGATCACGACGTCAAAAGTTCACGACAACCAAAGATTATGACGTCCAAAAAGCGAAATGAAGTATTGTCGCACAAGATGGAACGCTCAACAAGCACTGTCTTGCAGGCCACGTGGCCCAGCGAAACATCTCCATCCAGGGCGAGCCATTCGAACGGCTCTGCTTCGAACAGCGTCTGGCCCAAAAGCACACCGACGCAACAGCACGCTGCTGTTTCTGCTGTTTCACCCAAAAAATAGGACAATGCCCCGATCTCTCTCTCTCTCTCTCTCTCTCTCTCTCTCTCTCTCTCTCTCTCTCTCTCTCTCTTTCTCTGTCTCCCTCTGTCTATCAAGCTATGACCGCAACGAGCGTAGACCTACTAGACACTGTCATACCGGTCTTGTCTCAACGGGCTCGGCGGGCAAGACCCGGCAGGCTTCAGCACTGACAAAGGCACTGAAGCTGACAATAATACTGACACTGATATTGACACTGACACTGACACTGATGCTGACACTGTCAGATCAGTAGATTGGTGCTGGCTGTCCCACCAGACCAGGGGGTCGATTTTCCCTGTACCACCAGACCAGGGGGTCGGTGTTCTCTGTCCCACCAGACCAGAGGGTCGGCATCCGCCGTCCCACCAGACCAGTGGACCAGCATTCGCCGTCCCACCGGACATCGGCACACCAGGCACGAGCGCACATTCCTCCGCGTGCTTGCGTCGTGGCGGGGCCCTCGGGGCGCGGAGAAACCACCGGCTGTGACCCACATGGGGCGTGCCGGCCGGTCTGAGTGCCGATGGCCCATGGTCCGGTCCGGCGGTGGTGGTCGGCGCGCGCGACACGCCGGAGTGGCCGCCCTGAGACCCGAGGACCGGTCACGCTGGTCGGGCACGGCAGACGTGATGCCAACTTCGGCGCGTGTTTCGGTGCCCGGTGTGTCAGCGGTCCTGGGAGACGGTGGTGGCGGTGTGGCCGGCGGCGATGTTGATTTCGGGCAGCTCTCGGAGCTCGCGGAAATGCACAACGGTGATGACGTCATGGCGGACGGTGACGCCGATATTTCGTCTGAAGTCGGGCGAATGCTGGTGTCGCTGTCGCCTTCACTGTTGACCAAAATGCATTCACATCCGTATTTAATACGCATTTAGTTCGTTCGTATTACAGTTCGTATATAGTTCGTTATAGTTCGCATTGCATTCGTATTCGTATTCGGACGCATCGGACTGGCCTTGCCTGCGACGGCGACGATGAGAATGGCCAGACGACAAGCAAACGATGTGTGGGTACGCTCCAGCAGGCGCCAATGGCCAGGCACAAAACAGTGGGAAGTCGGCTGGCCCCGACCGAGCATCAGCCAACCACTGCAGCACAAACTGGCATCACCAACGAAGCACACGCTGGCATCACTAGCGACCAGCTCTGGCGACTGTGTCGGCCACACGACGATTTTCACTGATAGGCGACGTCCGCAGAAGGACTTAGTGACGTCATTTAACACGGCCGATGTGGGGAACAAGAGCAGAGAGTGGCCGCTTCGGACGCGGCTGGTGCAGATCCTGGTGTGTGTTCGTGTAATGGGTTGTTTGCGACGCACTGCATGCACGATCACTGCCGACGGCGCCGCCCACACTGCCTCGCCGGCGGGCCGCGGGATTGGGAAACGTCCCGATTGGTGCGTCTGTTGGTGTCTGTTGGTGTCTGTTGGTGTCTGTTGGTGTCTCGATTGGTGCGATTGGTGCGAGTGTTGAACACGGGGCCCTTTGGTACCCAGAGCTCAACACCTTAACCGCTCGGCCACCCCCGCCCCGCAGACACTGGTGTGGCGGTCAGAGCCGCGACTCCCCCCT
This sequence comes from Ashinkailepas kermadecensis, assembly GCA_034440615.1. Taxonomy (NCBI): domain Eukaryota; kingdom Metazoa; phylum Arthropoda; class Thecostraca; family Neolepadidae; genus Ashinkailepas; species Ashinkailepas kermadecensis. The sequence continues at coordinate 60,234 of JAOTOM010003852.1, forward strand.
CCCCCCGGCCGGGGGGGGGGTCGGTGGCCATGAGCGCCGACCGAATGTCTGCGGACGGTCAGCTGGCGCCGGATTCTGAGACTTTCATCCCGCCTTTTTAGGCGGTCGTTATCCCGGCAGGTCCCTCCGAGGCACGCTCCGGCGGCATTAAGCCGGGTGTAAAAATGCCGAGCACTGTGCAGCACATCCGCCACGAAACGATTCGGTGGCTTCAGCCTCCACGCAGGTGTAACGTCCCCCATGACATGACTCTCTCCGTTTCGGGAAATCTCAGCCGGTGTTGTCGCCAGGATTCGAGAATGGGAGTGGAAAGTGAAGCTTTTTACCCCTATTTCTCCGATTTATTTTTGCTCGAAAAACCGAGAAGCTCTCGGATTTAGCCCGCAATGTTCTGAGGTTGGGGAACTCTATCCGGTGCGTCCTCTTCCCGTGGCAAAGCCCATCACCTCAGTCATTATCCCTAACCGCACTGCATGGAAACAAAATCGACCTAGGAGGAAAATCGGTTGCAAATTTTTCAGCTGTTCATTTGCCAATATTTCATGTAGGGTGCTGGGAGACTATTCCTCTCGAGATATAGCTTGAATTTAGGTAGATCAAACGTAACTTCATCGTCAACAAGAAACTACAACGGTCACCACATAGACCAGTACCTCGAAAGGGGGAATGGCTCTGATGCGGTGCTTCTTAACCTCGGGTGACCAGTGCCTCAGCAGGGGAATGGCTCTGATGCGGTGCTTCTTAACCGGGTGTACTGGCACCCCAGGGGTGCTGAAATCGATCATAAGGCTGGAAGAGGGCTCCTGTCATGTGCACTGCGAGACGTCATGTCCGCTAACCAAACGCCTCGCACTGCACCGTCAGGCAGCCAGTACACATAAGGTACACATTGCATTGCATATATCAAAAGCGCATTTCCTCACGCGGTGGTTCTTCATAAACTCGTGCCGATATAGTACACTGAAAGTCATCTAGGTGTCACAGTCACGCATGGACATACCTCACTTTTTCTTTTTATTATGACACGTATGACCACCGGTTTAGCTGTTTTGTGACTTTTACCTTTTTTGTTCGGCTGTTTTATCTAATTGACGCGAGGTTATAATAGCCACACGTTTATTGTGGATTACCTCGATAAAAAGTATGTCTGTCTGTCTGTCTGTCACTACAATCACAGATACCCCTGTTACTTCCATAACTCAGGTGCTTCTTAAGACTGTAGATGTACTTGCATGCTTTGATACTGCACAGTTGTGCTCGATGGCAGTCTATGAGAAGCATCGGGCGGTCTGCATGCAAATCTTCGCCTCCCTGACTCCGTTCGGATATTCGGCATGTTTAATTGTTTGTTCTGGCGCGTGTTACACTTTACTGCAGATTGTCGACAGGTAAACTGTGGCGCCGGTTCGCTTGGTTCGCCTGTTGCCATGGTGCTTTTCAACAAACACAGAGAGTGATACTCAGCGAGTCCACGAGCCGACAACAATTCCAGTTCGTCTGTGACGTCGCTTACCCGGTCTCGCCGGCGTCGTCTCGAAATTACACTCTTAGCGAAGTTCATAAGTTTTACTTGCGGGACAGATATTGAGTTGACGAGTTGCCACATACCGTTATGCAGTATCGAATATGTGATAACACTAGTCCGTTCACAATTGCTGGGAGAAACTGACGCGGGATTCGGCGTCGGGCTTGACTCAGTCCTATGAGCACACCTGTGGATTTTGACAGGAGCTTGTTGACATGTGGTATAACTGGCGTCACAAATGGCTTGGCAGTCAGGCTGGGCGTCCTGGCACCTGAATATCCTGCATAGGTATAGGTGTGGTGGGAAACAGTATACCTATGCAGGATAGTCAGGTGCCACGACGCTCAGCCTGACTGCCAAGCTTTTTGTGACGCGAATGATACTTAGGGGTGGTGGTAAACAGTATATCAATGCCAGATATTCAGGTGTCAGGACGCCCAGCCTGACTGCCAAGCATTTTGTGACGCCAAAAGCTTTTTGAGCTTTTTGTGAGCTTTTTGTGACATATGACAGGCTGCGATCCAATACTGCATCCAGACATTTTCCGCGTTCGCTTTCATGTATGGCGGAGCCGGCCGAGATGTTCAGCACGACTTTAGGTAACCCACGAACCACTTGACGAATTCCTAGTACAATTAAGTGTGTTTCCCACAAATTTTGGTTCATTTGATTTTGATCAAACCAGCCGTGCAATGTCTCTACAGCGACCGCCATCCGTCGAATGAGATTATTAATGCCACGTGTTTTACCGGTGACAGCGAGCTGAGTGTGATCAGCGTGCGTCAATGCCGTTGTCAATATAAAGGCTGAGATCGTTCGAAAAAACATGTTGTCGAAGTAAAGGACCAAGTGATGTTCCTTGATAAACTCCGATTGGATTCGGAGCTGTGTCTGACAAGTACTCGTCACTTTGAGGAGCACTTCGGTCTGCATTTTGTCCACTTTGCCGTGTGCTAAATCGCACCTGTTGGACATGTCCCGGTAGGCAGCTGCGGAACCAAGCTCTGTCTACTCCGTAAAGATCAAGTTCCCTGATTAATTTTTCGTGGTTAATAACACCAAAGCATTTACTGCAGTCCATCACCAGTAGAAGGGAAATTTCACCTCTATCCATGGCCTATAGTATTGTCTCTGTGACCGATATGAGAGCAGTTTCTGTGGAATGAGAGCACTGGGACGGTCATGGCCGAGTGGTCAGAGTGTTTATTTGGATACAAAGGTCCCGGGTTCAACTCTCGCACCGCTCGGACATTTCCCGATCCCGCGGTACACCGGCGAAACAGTGTGGGCGGCGCCATTAGCAGTGCTGCATAAAGTGCGTCGTGAACCACCCAATACAAAAACGAGAGCACTGAAACCCGCGTTGTGTATTGGCAAACAGATGTTTGAAAAAGTTGAAATGATTACATAGCTGCTCATTAACAATACGTTCAATGAGTTTGACAAGGCATGACACAAGTGAAATAGCTTTGAAATTTTTGCAGGGTCTGAAACAGAGCCAGATGTTTCACATATAGGCTGTACGCTTCCATGCATAATTGTGTAAACGCTGTACATGTTAGTGTTTCCATACGAAGTATAAGTTGGATACTTTTTGACAAAGATGTACTTCCAAACTTCTTTCAGAGACGATGTGAACATTGGCGGCTGCCTGGGCCAAACATCCAACATGCAGCGGTTTTTATGCGCAACAGTATTGGTTAGCTATACATTGTACACATATTCTTATTTCTTTCGCAGCGCAGTGTAGCAACAGCAGTGTAGAAACCGGAGTGTCTGCAACCAGATGCAAGGACGCGGTGCCGGCCAGACCTAACCACAGTCTCGGCGCTTGGGGTCCGGAGGCTGAGACACGCTCCTCTAGCGGAACAGCGAGCGACACGGTCGCCTCTGGCGCGGCAGCGTCCGCCCGTTCCGCCTCGCCGAGTCGTCTCCCAGCGCCGCAAGTACAGCTACAGTTAGGCGGCGGAATGCGCATTGCACGGGTGGGCGGCTCGCCTGGTTATCACGCGGCGCGCGCGCCTCGGCCCGGCCCGGTCCGGCCACGGTCCACTGGCCGCCTGCGCCGCCTGCACCGGCGCCTCCCTCCCGGCCGCGTCTCACCAAGCCTGTCGCGCGCAACCGAACCGCGCGGTCGTCGACGAGCTGCCACAGAGAGCGTTGTCGCCCTCTTGAGGTCAGCCCGCTGACGTGTGTGGCTGTGGCGGGCAGAGACGTCCACTCGGAGCGCTGGTCGGAGCGCTGATTGGTTGTATTTTGTGCCAGGTTCACTTTGGTGTCATATGACAATTTTCCTCAGATCGGCAGCACTTGTTCATATCGACTATATAACTCAAAATTGATGGCTCTAATTCCGGCTAAGAGACTCCTATCACCCGAGTATCCACACGCTCCGACGGTAGTGTGTCACCGGGGCGCTCAGTTGCAGATGCGTTGTATGGCGGAACTCGGCCCCTCCCCTGCTCCCCATACAAGCAGTCCTTCACAAGTGTTCCGCCACGTGTGCGTTCCATCACACGTGTGTTCTACCGTGTGTGTTCCGCGACGTGCTCGAATCCCGGGCGGCCTGCTATCGTCGCTGTGCAGTTTCCACCGTCGGACTCGACAGGCGACGTGGCCGCCACGCTGGCAGCGACAACACTGTGGCCACAACGCTGGCAGCGACAGCACCGCGGTCCGCCGCTCAGGTCCGCCCCCGAAGGCACGCGCCGACACCGTGGCGCCCCACCCCGGCACCACCGATGGCCCATGGACTTGTGCAGCCCCTGCCGCCGCCGCAGTCCGCCGAGCCATCGGCCAGCGGCGCCGAGTCGACAGTCGCGTGCCGCTGCAGAGCGCTGGCATGCACCGCGTGCCCGGAGGCCGCCACTGAGACGTCATCGCCCAGCCGGACAGCGGAAGAAGGTGACGGTGAACGGGGCACCGTGCTCCGTCACCAGGCCTTGGAGGCGGGGCCGCCGCTATAGAGCTTTTTCCCCGATTTCTGCCAATTTGCTAGAAACACAAAATGCCCCCGGATTTAAGCAACAATGTTGTGAGATTGGTGAACTTCCTCCGGTGCCCCCCCCCTCCGTGGCGACGCCTATGACAGTGCATGCGGCTCGGGAGCAGCGCTGCGGTTTGCTGACACTGGCGGGGCGGCAGAGCTATGGCAAATAAACGTGTGCGACCAAGGCTGGTTTGTATGAGTGCCATCTCCGCCTGTGTGTACCCAAACATGCATGGGCATATATTAACACATGTCGTCATTCATTAAACATGCACATCGAGTATTTCATCGCATACTGTTATCGGTATGCAGGTGTTTTGCCAGTTCTGTGGGCGTCTGTCAGAATAGTTTAAGCCTTGGGTTCTTTTACGACGTGCACTTGACTGTCTGGCCATAAAGAGTTGACGACCTTCTACATTGATTTGTCGCGGATGGACTCGGAAAGCGAGCCAGTTGTGTTCAACTGCACGACTTTGCGATCAGCGTAAGTGTTACACATCGGCGTTTGAAAAAAGAGAGTAATTTCAGGGATTGTAACTCAACAGTGTTGCTGTAAGGAAAACATTGGTGAGCATCTCAAAATCATAACGCCTACAAGCTCATATTATTTTCTTCGGGGACACGCTGTGTTTTCCGCGATGAAGAGCCTCAAGATGACAAGAAGAAAGCCTATTCTGATGTCATCTACGAACGCAGACAGCTTTCCGTCAACAGATGTCGAATGAATCTCCTCTCTGCATCGTCGCCACACGTTGGCAATTTATCATTGTCGCATTTTATCTCCTCATACTTCACGATGAATGCCACCCGTTGACCCCTCGCCGCGGGCGTTCCAGAATGCAAACGGAATGCGTGATGAAAGCATTCGCTCGTCATTCCTGCGCACAAACTCAAAAGATTATCGATGCAATAGGGGGTCGAATATGCAAGGGCCAGCACGCCTTGATCGCTTGGCATTTACGAAATTGGCACTGCATTCACGTAACACGGCATTGGCCTCGACGGTGGCTGGTCGTTCCGCAGCAGGGAGTTTTACCGCCGAGTCCCGCCACGCTATGACGAGGCACCTTGAATGACATTTGCTCAGGCTGTGGAGCATGCATACCTCACGAGGATGGCGCAAGGTTGAGAGAACGGTTATCTCTGGCGACGGCCACGGTGTGGACAGGTCACAGGAGGTGGACAGCGACTGTGACGACTGCAGTCCTGACGATGGTGCAAGGTTGAGAGGAAGGTCATCTCTGGCGACAGCCAGGGTGTGGACAGGACACAGGGGAGGTGGACAGTGACGACTGTAGTCCTGACGATGGTGCAAGGTTGTGAAGATGGTCGTCTCTGGCGACAGCCAGGGTGTGGACAGGACACAGAGGAGGTGGACAGTGACTGTGATGACTGCAGTCCTGACAATGGTGCAAGGTTGTGGAGACGGTCGTCTCTGGTGACAGCCAGTGTGTGGACAGGACACAGGGAAAGTGGACAGTGACAATGGCAGTGGACAGTGGACAGTGGACAGTGTTGTCAACCTACGGCACCATCTATCATATAATCGCATACTATTATATAATCAAGCTATGCGTCGGTTCAGGCTAGTATCACGCTACTCATCGCAATATTCTCATTATGGACATTGACATCACCAACTGGCAATGTCAAAGCGCGGAGTCAATTGGCCGGCGGTAATTGTCTCGTGCCGCTCACCATCAGGTTGGCATCATCGCCATCGTCGTTGCCAATTGGTGATGTCAATTTTGGTTACCAACGGTAATGCAGGCGTCTCGCGATGTTGGTCCAATGACGCACGCGCCAAATGGGAGGCCGGCGTATATTGGGCTCCAGGTCTCAGCGCATTGCCATTTAGAACGGGAACGACCCCGAATTCGATGGAGAACAAACATAGGTACAAACAAACAAACAAACAACAAATACCGGGAAGTCTGAAGTGAGCTGTCACGGTTCTCCTCCCGGATCTTCCAACGTTAGTCCTATAATGCCGGATGGGGAAGAACAATACTCCATGTCGGTCTTTGCCCTTTAGACTCGGATACAATTCCTGCACCGGAGCAGCAGCGTTGCGACATATTTTAGCCAACTCTGAACCGAGACAGACGGTTGACAAAGTTACCATCACTGCGTCGGCCCAGCCTAGACACGCCCACCGCCGGCAGATTACGCATGTGCGCTCGTTTTGCTGCGGTCGACGCCGGCGCAGGCCCGGACAGCTGGGTGGTGTTTTTGTCGCCGCGGCACACAATAGATGGCGGCGCATAAAAGACCGTGTGACACAATGCGGTAAATCGATGTTGGCGTGTTTTTTTTGCACCTGAAACACAGGAAAAAAGCGTGATAAGGCGGGAAATTTGACACGACCGAGGGTTGGGTGGGTCGGTATGCATCAAACCCGCAGTCCATGTCCATTGAAAGTGTGCAAAATAGTGCTGCGGAAAACATGTCCGAACATATTTCACCTCCCCAATGTGCTCGCAGAATTGGAAAACACAAGCTGCAGTGACGTGTGAAGCAAGAACTTCACCGGTATCTCTGAATTCCGCATTTCGGCATATGGCACTGGTACAGTTAGGGCCCAGGAACCAGACCCTGTGCTCGGTGTGGGCTCGATATTCTGGATTTGCATGGATTCCACTGTTTTAATCCACGACATCTCTGCATACCTGGATGATGGCAAAAAGTAGTGGGCTGGTGATGCTGCTGTTGCTGGTGATGCCGCTGCAGGGATGTACCGGTGTGGCGTGACCTTCAAGTGCTCGTCAGTGCTTATTGTAGCGTTTCCTAGCGCTGCGTTTCGTTCTTCCGATGTAGGTGGTGGTGATGTTGGCGCGTGGAGAGCATGTGATCACGTGGGCGACGTTTCTTACGTGACATTTTCCTGCAGGCGTCACGGGAAAATACATTCCCGTAAGCATTGCAGGCTTACTGGGGAAGCCACGTCAAAAACGTGCTTTGCACCAAAAACGGCACCAGCAAGCATAGTTTCGGATTGTAGCATGTCGAAGGTGTGTCAAAGCAGCAATGCTGTGCCGGAGGTCACCGAATTGTTCATTGTCAGCAAGCTCCAGGCGGTCGCAATCCGCTAACTAAACAGCTCTGGCTCTGTTGATTAACTTGCGGTAAGTTATTGTTCTCGACTTCCAGCCGGCGTTCGTTTGTACTTTATTGGGTTCGTTGATATAATTATGTGTTGTTATCAGCATACAGGAGGATCCACTAGTCAAGCATTCCACGCATGCAGTCTTTCGGAGGTCTCAGGTGGTGCCCTGCACGATGGTGGTGCATATGAGGTGATGCTTTTCTAAATGTCGCCCTGGGCGTTATGCTACATTTTTACTTCTAGGTGGTACTCAATCAAGCATGATTGGTGCTCAAGGTTAACAAGCATAGGTGATGCCTGTTAACACTCAGCCGTGCAGAGAGTTGATGCGACCCCCTAGAGTATTGTGCGACTACCAGAAAAAAACAGCTTGGTGTGGCTGATGACGCATCTTTACTCGACCGCATGACATTAAAACATGAAAAAGAGACGTCATGCCAGACCACTGAGCTGTGAGAAAAACGAGAGGTACGAGAGAAGGTGTCGGACGGGTTTGCTTGCCAAAATCGCGAACTATCGGGAGTTAATCACGTCCATTGCCCCCAAATGGTCAAAGTTGGTTGGTTTTGGGAGTGTGACGAACAACTCAGTTGACATGCTTTCATGGGTTATTGATATTTCCAAGGTTATTCGAAGTCTTTGTTCGAACTTGACATCCGATGACATTTTTGCTGCTCCTGGAATCACTCTGAAACTAATTTGCACACTGAAGCGGAATTTCGCGTCCATATTTACCTTTTCGTACAATAAGTGCTTCCAGGTGCCATTTCGTAAGTTTCCGAAACGAGGTCAACACCTTGATCTCATCCGAACCTTGACATGCACGTCAGAATGCAACACATTACACATCGTTAATGTTCCAAGATGTTTCGGAACACCATGTTAAACAACTCCAGCGACACAGGGGACGACCAAACGTGCAACTCTCGATTGTTGCAAAGAAACTCTTTTTTACTGACCTGGGGGATCAACCAGCGACCCGATGCATACAAATGTGGAATCATCGCGAAACCCGTCACGTGCAGCACGATGTTTTCGTTTCATGTGACCAGCACACTTCGTTTGGAAACGCGCTGGGCAGATGGCAATCGCCCGGCACTGGGGAACGCGGCAAAATGTCAGGCACGAGCGAGGATTGGCAATAAAACTCCGCTCATGTGTGAATAGTACGCGGTTGATATGAAAATGATTGCCACTCAGTCAACGTCAGTGGTGACTGGCCTGTATTGCTTCCTGAAGCAATGCAGGCGGGTGACGCGTGGCGCGGTACCGGACAAAACATCACTAATACACCGCAGGGAGTGACGCGGTACCGGACAAAACATCACTAATACACCGCAGGGAAAAAACCGGCGGCAGCTAAGGCATGACATGGTGGGTTAGGAATATGTTGTGGGGACGAAGTCACTCACCAACAACTCAGCTCACTTGACTTGGAAAACCGAACAGAATGTAGCTTTAACACATTCCCACAACATGGAGAGACTGCACGTCGATGCCGTGCCATTTGCTGCAGACTTCCACAAAGGAAACGCAGCAAAACATTGCATTTTCACAAGGTCAATTTTCGTTGATCACGACCCGCTGGCAACCTCTTTCGCATCTGACGGTGTGCTGCTGGTCACATCATTGGTTCACACAAGAAGAGCACATGGCTACAGCTTGATGACTTGGTGCTTTCGTGCGAAGCAAGCTGGACAGATTATGTTCTGCGTCCAATTGAATGCGCCCACTTCATCCTGTGCTTACCCCAGACTTAACGATACTGCCCTCAGCCGCGCTTCTGTTTATCAGAGCAGATGCTGGGCTCAGGTCAGCATCTGAAATGCCAGGTCATCAGAGATGCTAGATCAAAAGAAACACCAGCCACCTCAGCTCCCTTGCGTCGGCTTTTCGTGTCATTGGAGACGCCGGTCACCTCAGCTCTTGCATCGGCTCTTCGGGTCATCACAGACGCCGGCCACCTCAGCTCTCGGAAGTCGGCTCTTCGGTAAACACTTGCTCGGTGGGTGTTGCTGGATCTACCGACGCAGATGTGCTGGTCACCATGCTGTTCGAGACGCCGAGAGTACGGCGTGTGTGGCTCTTGAGCATCAGTGAGGTGAGTTAGTTCGTATTTGGACTTTAGGACGCGTCGGCTGCCACGGCCATGTGACATCCATACCAGTGAGGCGAGCATTCAATGTCTCATGACAGGTTTCTCAAATAACAGCAGCCTTCAGCACCAGCATCAATAATTCAAAGTCTTCGCCTCAAACGGCTAAGTCTATTTCACAAAAAATGCCGATGTCTACTTCGATTTTCTTTCGATTTTATTCCGAGTCGACTGGATGTCGGCCGTTGTGTTGAAGGCGGATTTCACCCAACATTGTACCTCGCTTCGCCTCAGCGAACCCAGTCTGAAGGTAAGTTTTAGATCCTAAGGCGATGTCCAAGTCCGACAACCATGCAATGGTACGGATCTTCCTGCATGGATCTGGACGTTAAAACCTATTACAATGCAGGAAGAGCAGCGCTGTCCGAAAGTCGAGTTCCTGTATGCGCGTTGTATGGTTCGTGAACGAAGAACATTTCCATGATGAGCGTCTATAAAGTGATGAAGAACTCGATTGTGTTCAGTGGCGATCGCTTTCGGGTCCGGAGAGTGCTCCAGCTTTTTTTACGCGTTGCCCCGTACCATTATTGAGTGTTCAACTTTCCAGTAAACCTGAGTCGGAACACTTTGAAGTCACCATTACAGTCCGCAACTTGATATGAGTATCATTTGTGATTTTGCAACTTGATATGAGTATCATTTTGGATTTTGCAGCTTGACATGAGTATCATTTGTGATTCTGCAACTTGATATGAGCATCATTTGTGCGCGATAATCTGAAGTGACCAGCGCAGCAAACTACATCAGCAGCTAATTCCCCCCCCCACCCTCTCTCTCTCTCTATCTCACTCTCTCTTCCGAAATGCACGGTACAGAGCATTTATCACGTTTGTCAGAATGCATTGCCGTAAATGTAGCGATCCAGATAAGGATACTGATCGACTTACACTTAATCTGCAACTTCTCTTGGAAACACCACATTCCTGCGCACTATTTTGTACTTTCGTACACATTAGTCGAATAAATGTCTGTAGATTTCGGTACCCATGTAGACGCACATTCAAGACACAAGTTGAGAATTTAGCGGGATCAGGGTGGTCGCTTTCATATCTGATACACAGCGCAATAATGTGGCAGAAGCGTGTTGCAGTTTATGAAATACAAGCGCTCCTTCACCTCGCAGTCGACAGCACTCACCCCAGTTGGCACGGCTGTGCTGTGGAATGCCTGTGGTGATGGAAATACCACGATCGGAAATTACACAGCTGGCGGCACGACAGCGCAACACGCGCACCGAATGGTGCGTGCGAGAGGGGGGGGGACATAATCCGCCAAGCTCTCCTGTTTTCGACGATATTTCATAAACATGCCGGGATATTGTATTGGAATCTTGTCACTTTGCTAAAAATTGATAAGCGCATCCTATGCAAAAAATCAAAATCCATAGGAGTTGTGCGGATGCAAAGTTGGCCGACCTGCTAGCCAGCTGGCAGCCGAACGTTCAAGGTCACGAAGGATCCGTCGGTGCGGTGCTGCGACGGCGCGGTCGATCTCAGCCTCATTTAACCCTGAGGGCTAATACCTTCAGGGTTAAATGAGGCTGAGATCCGGACCGGGGTCATGAAATTTACCCTGCAGCGAGTTCACTGCAGCCGTAATTGCGTGCTTCTATCTTCATGAGTTTCGGAAATCTTGGGGGGGGGGGGTAGAATCCACCTCCCATCCGGTGGGCGTAATGTGAAAGGCCCTCCGGCACGCTTCCGTTATTCCTGAGAATACTTGCTCCCTCACGCCAGTCGTCCCAACTACAGACATAACTAGTTAGAAATGTTGTAGCGATCGCGACAAAGGGAGCTCAATCATGTCACGCCCGTGTCGAATAAGATGCAATTAAACTTCGATTTGGAACCTTGCACGTTCGGAACTTTACGGTGACGTCATAATAAGTTGCAGAACAATTATACATCCATTTGATATGCACTACTTCACTCTACATATCAGAAAAGGCGCCATTACGGTCGCTGGGCGAGCAGAGCCAAAGGGCGGGCTAGGTTCTTCCATACTCCGGGCACAAGATCCAGCACCACACCGCCACAGGAAACCTGTAACCGATCGCAGGTGTGCTCTCTAGGCAGTCCATGAAGACGTGAACGTCGCTGCGGTCATGTTTAATGGAAGTGCACGAATTTCAGAAATAAGCAAGGCGTGTCTCGTCATTTCGGCATATCGGATTGGAATTTGGAGCACGTGCTGCCTAATAGGCAGACTAGCCCAGATGTAGACATAGCGCCTGCAATTTCGGCATAAGTGCATTGAAAAGCAGCGCAATTAAGCCGAAATTGGCTGTAATCATGCCGAAGTTGGGCGCATCGGTTGGCTATGGTGATCGTGTCTGATACTCTAATGCACTTTGCCGAATTATCGAATCAGCCTAGGCACCTCGCTGCATCACGGTCCTGTTCGTATCAGCCTTCCCGCTAAGATTATGCTGCATGCAGTTGTTCAGCGCGGCACCCTCCATCGGACCGACACTAGCCACCCAGTCGCCTGACCTCGGGTCACGCATCATGACGACATAACCACATTGTAGGAAAGTTCCTATATCGGCTTGAGTGATAGTCTAATGAACTTCGCGTCTCGATAACCCCGGTTGTGAAAGCACCAATGTCCTTACGGCTGCATGTATTTGCACTGCAGCACTCGTACGATCACACGAGACAGACAGACGGAGTACAGAACTTTCTTCTATGAAGGAAAGCCGTGATATTGCCTTTATATGAATTTAGAGGCCGAATTTAGATGGAAAGTTAGCGCGCGCCGGACCGTCCAGCACAGAGGTCCGGTCGCCTTGAGTGTCCAACCGCGACTTACGGCCGGTCGCGCGGCCGCTGGCGACTCCCGAGACCCTCGATCGCTTATTGGCTGAAGATTCAGATACGCCCATTTACGTCACATTCCTGTTCTGGAATGATCGAGTGCCTTCCAGACGGGGAAGTTGGCCTGCATTTAGTGACGGTAGCGATGTTACATTTACGGTGTACTTTTACAATCTGTAGGTTTACGGGATTATTTCAATTACAGTTACGGGATAGCCAAAAGTATAATTTTATATGAACTCTGTTACAACATGAGCGGCGGCTGACTGGATGACCCCGAGTCTGTGCTGGATGAACCGGCATCGCTTGAGTTCCGCCGTAGAACCTTTTCTTTACGCGAAAACAAGTGCGTACTTCAAGGAAAATATTGTGGTGAATACTGCTACAAAAAAGCGAAAGCCCAGGATTAATAATGCGTCAAGGAAGTAGGGATTGAAACGTTGCCATGAAAAGTGATGAAGGTCTCAGATGCGTCACGGTCGGACCGGGTCGAACTGGGTCAGACCTGGCTGGGTCGGACTGGGTCGGGTCGGACCGGGTCGGGTCGCCCAGATGAGCTGTTGTGGTGCATGCACGGGAGAACTCATCTGGACGTCTCCCTCGCTCGTAGTAACTGCGATCATTCTGACTATTGGTAACAGCCTCCACTTTTCTGCGAAGCGTGTGCCATATGGTCATTATTGCTGTCACGCCGGGGCAACAACACATTCATTCTTCATGTATGTGCCTCCGACACACCACTGATGAGTCATCAATAAATTTAACCGCTGCTGAACCAACTGTATCTTCACTAACGATGACCACCTGCCTACTTCACACCACATGTCTCCTCCGTCCGGGGAAACCGTCCGTGACCGAGTCCGTACCGAGACATGTACCGTCACCTGTCCATGCTGCGGGGGTCAACGTACCCCACAGCCGCTCACCTCCCTCAAGCACGCCTGTAGACCATTGGATCCGGTTATCGAGCGCCCGAGGGGAACAAGCCCGGGTCAGTAGCCCCGGGCAACACTCCAGGTGGGAGTGGAACAGATGGCAGCGAACTGGTCCTCAGATCACCACCGGTGGATACATACCAGCTGTGGTGACGATACCGTTATGGGCACCAGACATGGTGCTGGTGGTGTTATGGGCACCAGTTGTGGTGCTGGTGGTGACATAGACACTACTCGTGGTGTTGGTGGTGTCATGAACACCAGTCGTGGTGCTGGTGGCGTCATGAGCACCAATCCTAGTGCTGATGGTGTCATGGGCACCAGCAGTGGTGCTGGTGGTGTCATGGACACAAGTCGTAGTGCTGGTGGGGTCATGGGCACCAGTCGTGGTGCTGGTGGGGTCATGAGCACCACTCATGGTGCTGGTGGGGTCATGGGCACCAGTCGTGATGCTGATGGGACCATGAGCACCACTCATGGTGCTGATGGGGCCATGAGCACCAGTCGTGGTGCTGGTGGTGTCATGGACACCAGTTGTGGTGCTGGTGAGGTCCTGGACACCAGTCGTGGTACTGGTAGTATCATGGACACCAGTTGTGGTGCTTGGAGCATGATTCATGTTCTGGAACTTGTCAACTGATTATGTCACTGGGGCCCGGCTGACTTGTCGCTGACACCACGGACGCTGCTGATGCTGTCACTGACACAGCGAACGCTGCCGATGCTGCCAGTGGCGGTGGCAGGCTGTTCACACTCAGCCAACAACAACAGCACAATCCCCAACATACTCAGCCAACAACAACACAATCCCCAACATACTCAGCCAACAACGACAGCAAATCCCCAAACATACGCGACTTTCTGGCCAATTCCCACTCTAGCGAGTGCCTGCTGTTGAACGGCGCCGTGTTGGAAATGTGTGCCGGTCTCCCAACCGCCCGGCCTGCGCCCCTGCCCACCTGCTCCTGCACCTGCCACTGCGCCGCACCGAGCTGTTTATCAGCTGCGCGCGTGCTCGACCACTGGGAGTGACGCGCCAGCGATACGGTGATACGCAGGCGGCATTCCTCTGTGTTGCCGCCGGCTTTTTCCGGCCGCCGCTCTCTGTGCGCCGCGTCCGGCCGAGCGGCCGGTCGGTGGACGCTCGACGGCGGTCGGTTTTTGCTGTCGATCATGACGCACCGCGGACGGCCTGTTCGGTTACCGCATCGCTCGCCGCCGCCGGTCGAGACTCCGCACCACGCGGGCGGTCGCTTCCACGCCGGAGAGGTGGGAGATGCGCGGCTTGTAGTTAGTCCATTGCGGGTGTTGAGTGTGTGGTGATTGTGGGGTTTAAATTGCCACCGGCGGTGGATGTTATACGTGGAGCTTGTACCTCTGCCTCTGAATAGTCAATGAGAATATAGTCGGTATTTGTGACCAAACAGACATTGGATGGGGAAGGGGTTTATCCAAGGGGCGGTAGATAGTATGGAGCTTTTATCCTCTTCTTCACTTGATAATCGTACCAGATCAGTATTTTTATGTTGCTTTTACACCTCACGCCAAAAATAAAACCTGCTGGGTGTGCCCATAAAACACGAAAAATCCATCTTCCGGTGAAGGCAACACTCCCCATTCCGTTAAGCAGGCCGATACACGCTTTTATGATTGCTAGCAACTAAGCTCATTTCATTCGTCAGCTTAGCCAGGCATCATTGGCTACACTGTATCGACTTACTTCCACTTGATCCAAAAACAATCTGCCGAAATACCTTCTGCGAACAGTACGGAAACCCTCTCCTTTTTGCTCCATTTTTACTTCACTTCAACTGGAAGTATTATCTCGGTCAGAGTTCAGGATGACGAAAAGAAAGGTAATTTACGGAAGAATACGATGGAGCTTTAGACCCCGTTTCAGAGCCGAGGGCGGATTCCAACAGCCGCTACAGCTTTTTGCGTGTCATTTCCCAGCCGCCTGGACGAGAACTGTCAACACGTGGTGACCTTTCAAAGCTAAATACTCCATACACCGTGTCAACAGCTCATGGTAGTGCTGGCCATGCAGGGGCGACTCCAGGGAAAGACTTAGTGTGGTTCTGTCATCGCCACCGCAGCAGCGAGTCGGGTCGCGCATTGACATGAACGGCATAGTGGTTAGAAAGGTGGCGCGCGATAATACGTGGCTACTAATCTCGGTTCAGGTTTTTGGGCGCATCAACTGCTACTGCCATTCAGCTGGTTGTTAATCTCGTTCCGAGACAGTCTGTGATGACATGGAGCTGCAGAAAAACAAGTTCAGACATTTACAACTTGGATGCTTATGGACAGTGCAAACACTGAGGAGACATGTGAGAGAGATAACATGTGCTAGACATTTTAACTAGGATCCGATAATATTGAATGCGGAGTTTTAACTAATTGTGGTAAGTGCAGAACCGAGGGTGTTTTTCCATTGTCGAAGTCAACGTTTGGTTCCACCCAATTTTTCTTTATATGTAGGGCGTGCATTTGGTAGACTGAAGTTCTAGTTTGTAGGCATAACTCGTGGCGGTTCCATTAATGCGAAGGTGGTCATGTGCAACGACGTACTCAACAGAACTGCGCGCAAATGCATCGGACCCGGTCAGGCATCTACTTGCTTTAAGCTCATGTGCCTTCCCAGTCCGTTTGCTTATCGCTCCATTGTAAGACGACTTTATGTTTGCATGCATGTTCATGTCGGTTCCAGGCACTCCGGTCGTGCCTTTTCGGGAGTCAGCGGCACGCGAATGTATTCTGGGAGCGAATCAGATTCCTTATCGTGTCTAAATCCGCCTCTGCACCGGTTTGGACATGCACAAAGAGAGCAAAATGTACATGAATTGTGAATTGCATGGTGCTTGCGTGTCATGAGAAGTTAAAAGGCACAGGTGATGAGATTGCATTCGAACGAAAAGGGAATTATACCGAAGCCGTAGACGCTAAGTCCACCATTTCTCTTTTCATCAAAATCAGAATTCGTTCCTGACTGATGGCTTATCCTACAAAAATTAGTTTGAGCTATAACAAGAGCATGTCCGCTCATCAGTTGTCAGAATATAAGCAAGCAGTGGGGAACACAAACAACTATTTCTCCTTCTCTGCTCCCTGACTAACGCGTTTAGACTAAAACCTACAGACTAAAACCTACAGACTAAAACCTAGACTAAAACCTATATTAAAACCTACATTTCGCACGCGATAGAACAGACCCGCGGAAGCAAATTAGCATATCAGGCGCGCACGTCGGGGCGAGACACAACCAGAGACTACAGGAGAGAACACGTCTTTGCACTTGAGACAATTCCTGAGGTGGCGAAGCACAACAAGAGTCCAGAGGAGAGAACACGGCTTTGCCCTTTGAGACGTGTCTTGAGGAGGCGAAACACAATGGAAGTCTAAAGGAGAGAACACTTCTTTATTCTTTGAGACGTTTCTTGAGGGGGCGAAACACAATGTGAGTCTAGAGGAGAGAACACGTCTTTACCCTTTGAGACGTTTCCTGAGTTCGCCCTGTATTTATCTTCTGTTGAAGTTTCGCGGCCGCAGTGGGACACACGGCGTGGTGCCAACGCTTCCCTGTCGCCAACTGTGGGATGTCGAACCTTTCGTGATCTCCGGGACAGGGGCGGGGGAGCGGATCATCCACACAGTAATCAAACTAAAACAACGGCACGCAATGGGGCTAAGCCTCCGCACCTGAAACCTCTAACGCATTCGCATAACGCATTACATCATTTACCGAGTCGTCTCTTCATCGGAAACAAAAGACTCCAGACGGCTTTCGGTCTTAACCGTGCACGAAAAACACCACCTTGCTGGTCTGCCTAATGACAGGTTGACTTGCCGCGGAACTGATGGGGCTCATTGCTCCCGTGACCTTCCCATTAAGACCCGTCATTTTCACACGACCCAGCAGTTGCACATGTGCGGTCCAATTAAAGCATCACGGCAATGGCGCACATCAAGGCAATGGCGCACCAAAGTGAGACAATGGCGCGCGCCGTGTGGCGCCACCTCGCCGCCGACGCAGAGGCATTCGGTGGCCGAGATTGTCGCAGGCCTTCCCCTAAGCATGATTCACCGGGTGTGCTTAGAGATTATAATCGGTCGCGGATAGCGAGTGCGTCATTGGTAGGAGCCTCACGACGGATGTTTGTGAGGACACAAGAGTCGCTGGGTATGCTTAGGGCGACGGGTAGCTAGTGTGTCGTACCAGACAGGATAGGTAGGAACCTCACGTATGTTTGTGGGGACATTGATGGCTACAACTGTGTCGTTCGATATGTCGAATGGAAGCATGTGTACCACTTGCTGATCATACGAAAAGTTTCCCGTGACTTTGCGCATCATCGGCGGGTTTGATCAGGAATAAGAATAAATTGGCGGACACTGAGGCTACCATTCTGTAGTTGCCGATCCGAAAGTAAGTGCCGAGCACGGGGAAGGGCGTGTATTCGCAGTAGTCAGCGACCGAACGAACCGACACGACTCACAAGAGAGGGCTCACCGTAATCAGACCAATAGCACCGGCCACGCGTCCCCTCGAATCACCGGATCGTCACTGGCGCGCGCCTCCGACCCAGCCGCCCTCAACAACAGACCGCGCTGGCAAACTGCTGGAGCATCGCCCCGGGCTCAGGACAGCTGACGGGCCGGGTGCCATTTGATTGATGCATACCAGCATGGCCGCTCACTACACATTCTGAAGTGAGGGTGATGTCGGTGGATGGCGGGAAGGAACGTCCTTCAGTACAGACCGCTCATGTCATGAGCCAAGTTTCATGCTTTGTAGCCTTCGTGCATATTTTATGTACGTCTATTGAAGCTCGCCGAGGCTTTCCAGGACGAGCCCATCATTGCAACAGTCACGATACTACTTTTGCAAGTCAGTCGCTCACGTTTCGTCTCGTATACGATGACCAGAATCGTCGCAGACTCCGTAAGAACCGGAAGAAGGATTGATGTCTGATGTCGTCGTAGCCGTTCGAAGTAACCCAACTCGGCAGGCGGGGGTCTACGGCCATCACAGCATCTATATGTGAATCGATGAAGCGGTGCAGGTCCCAGGAAATTGCAGACTAGACATAACCTACTGAGGTCGGCGGGTGAGGTCCCAGGTCATTGCCGAATAAGCACATAACCCGCAGAGATTTGGTGATGTCTCAGGTCATCGCAGGCTAAACACATAAACCGTCGAGGTCGGCGAGTGAGGTCTCAGGTCATCGCAGACTAGACACATAACCCGCCGAGGTCGGGTAAGGTCCCAAATCATCACAGACTAGCTACATAACACGCCGAGGTCGGCGAGTGAGGTCTCAGATTATGGCAGACCAGACACATAGCCAGCCGAGGTCAGCGAGTAAGGTCCCAGGTCATCGCAGACTAGACACATATCCCGCCGAGGTCGGGGGCGGCATCGCGGGACGCCGGCGGGTCGTGAGAACAATGCCGCGCCGGCATTGCCGCAGCACTGCCGCCGCGGCGAGACGAGGCGATCACGGCGCGCCAGGCACGAAGCCGCCGCCGTCTCTCCCACGTCCTTCGCCGGCGCCCGCGCGCGGTGTGTGGGGCGGCTGGCAGACGTGCGGCCATTTGCAGGCACGGCGCGCCAATTTCGGCGCGCCAGTCCCGGAGGCGTCGGCGGCGTCGACTCGAAATAACTCGCGGGACGACTCGTGGCCGGGCGCGCAACCGACATCGGCGCACCGGCGCACCGGCGCACCGGCGCACCGGCGCACCGGCGCACCGGCGCATCGGCGCACCGGCGCATCGGCGCATCGGCGCACCGGCGCACCGGCGCACCGGCGCACCGGCGCATCGGCGCATCGGCGCACCGGCGCATCGGCGCATCGGCGCACCGGCGCACCGGCGCACCGGCGCACCGGCGCGCTGCAGCGCGCGCGCGCCACCGGACGTGCACCGCCGCCACGCCGCCACCATTTTCCCGCGCGCTCTGTCGCGTCGTCAGCACCACGCGCGGGTCAGCGCCACGCGCGGGTCAGCGCTACGCGCGGGTCAGCGCCGCGGGCGGCCGCGCTGACCGGTGACGGCACGGCGCGGCGCGGTCGTGACGCGCCGACGGCCGTCACGCCGCGCAACGGCCGAGCCGGAGCGTGCGGGGAGCGCGGAGCGCGGAGCGGAGCGGTGCCGGGCAGAGCGGCGCGCGGCGGCCGCCGTGTGGAGCTGTAACGAGCGGTGCGCCGCCGCCCGTGATGGATGCCGCGGGAACGCCGGCCGGACGGGGCCGGGACGAGACCGGATGATACTGGATGGAGCCGAGACGGATTCTGGACAGGGCCGGGACGAGACTGGATGAGACTGGACGGATCCGGGACGGACTAGACCTTACTGGATGGACGGGGTCGGGATGGGCTGGACGGAGCCGGGACGAGACCGGATGATACTGGACGGAGCCGAGACGGACTCTGGATGGGGACCGAAACGAGACTGGATGATACTGGAAGGAGCCGAGGCTGACGCTGGACGGGGCCGGGACGAGACTGGACTGAGACTGGACGGAGCCGGGACGGAGCCTAGACCGGACTGGATGGACGGGGTCGGGATGGGCTGGACGGAGCCGGGACGAGACCGGATGATACTGGACGGAGCCGAGACGGACTCTGGATGGGGCCGGGACGATACTGGATGAGACTGGACGGAGCCGAGACGGACTCTGGACGGGACCGAGACGGACTGGACTCCCCGGCTCTGCTGCGTCCCGTTGCACCTCGTACTGAGGGGCTTCCAGCGTTGTCTTGTGTCGTCTGCCCATTATACCCTGACCGGTGCAAACAGCGCTCTTCTCCCATTGGCCCGTTTACGTGTGTGACCGCTCCGCTGCCGCACGAAACGCTGACGCTGCGTCTCTTCCCGCGCACAAACACCCCTGACCTGGTCCCAGGCTCTCCGGCTGTTCTGCTGCCGGCTCCTCGCGCCGAGTCCCGGCCGTTAACCTAATGTTACGTACGTAAATGACATTTGCTGCAGGAACGCTGGCTGGCTGGGGTCAAGCCGGACTGGATGATACTGGACGTGGCCAGAATGGGCTGGAAGGGGCCTGGATGGCCTGGGTAAGGCCGGGATGGGCTGGACGGGGCCGGGACGGAGCTGGAGTCAGCTGGCCGATACTGGACGGAGCCAGGACAGGCTACTGGACGAGGCCGGGATGGACTGGACGATGCTGGACGTGGCCAGGATGGGCCGGGACGAGGTCGGGACGAGGTCGGGACGAGGCCGGGACGAGGTCGGGACGGGGACGGGACGAGACTAGCACCCGCTGCGTGTTCGCACCGGGGAGCCAACACGGGTGTGAAGTAGACTGACAGTGCAGACGGCCAAAGGTCGATGCGGGAGAAGCGGCGGAAGTGTACAGCTCGCAGGGAACCTGTGCAACGACACGCTAGCGACAATCGCTACGCAGAGGCTATTCAGCTAGCTAAAGCCAGAGTGGCCCGGCATGCTGCATTAGGTATAGTTTGAATACCTGGAGCTGACTCGCATATCATTCGAGAGCAATAATCAGATTTGTCGGGCCTGCAATAATTTACTGGTGGCAGCTGCGAAATTCAAGGTTGATCAAGTTTGGGTTTGAACTGAACAGAATACGACAACAGAAAGGGAAGCTAGATAACGCAATGCAGTGTGGGTGAATGATTGATCAATGAAAGGTAGGAAGGGAATCAACACAGCTGACGAAGGATCCGGGGATTAGAGACACGAGTGACTGACCTGACCAAAAGGGATGAGCACCGACTGAACTGCACAGAAGACAACATCACTAACTGAGCAATCTATATCGTGACTGACTGAGCCATAAGAACCATGATAGACTGAGCAGTGCAGGATAACCGATCGCAGACGGAACTTCGTAGAAAGAGCGGTCGCACATCACGCGGCCGGCTGTCCACTCCCTCTGCAGAAGACAAGAATGTAACATTTTCACGGAATGTAAACCAAGACGAGAAAAGTCAAATGCTGCTTGTACCCACAGTCTAGAGGAAATCGTATGGTACATGGCTTCCAACGGCTATCGGGCAGCTACACAACTCTCGGTTTCATCCCTGTTTGAAAGGTTTGTAAAATTGCAATACGTTAAATTCCCCTTCTGTCCCCTTCTCTCGTTCCCTTTGTCTCGCACATACGGAGGGTGGGATTGGCCTTAGCTCATGCGAAAAATTTATGATCTTACGCAATGCCGACGAAGGCTTATGCTTCACAATATTCTAAATATTGTCAAACGTGATGTGATGTTAGATTGTATTACATCATTTTTATGTGCAACAGGCGGTATTAGTCCGAGTACAATGACATACTTAACCATCGCAGCGCTGCCGAATTTTTCAGTGGTTCATCTGTCTTCGTAGCGGAGGTCTGATTTAGTCACTTTGGACTAAAAACTGCGCATGCTCGGAAAACTGCGTGGGAATAGCATGGAGATTGTGGAAGCCATTTTTTTTCTACGCCAGATCTTACTTTTATATACAATACTTGAAGAGAAAGAAATATTACGTCCACATATCATTTTGACTGTATTTTCTAACGATGCCCGAAGCATTTTGCCTCAAGCATCTATTTCTCGATAAATTAAGCTGCAAATGTTGTAAGCAAATGCAACCATTGTGACCAACTGATCAATCCATGGTATTATCATGCTGCCAGTGAAGGCAGCGCAGCGAGTTGATAGCGGGTGGGTATTTTGAGTCTTGACCTGAGATTACGGTTTGATGGTATGCCCAGAGGTAACCTCTCAGGCAACCCAGTGAGGTAACCGGAAAGGTAACTCAGAATACAGATCAACAACGAAGTGAAGGGGGGATTCAATGATGATTGGTGTTGAACTGAGCCCGTACTTGTAAGAAGGCAGCTATAGGTAGCAGGCTACCTGTCTCAATCTAATTAATGTTGATTTTGCCTGAAGGATCTTATCTTATGCAGTATGACACGTGAATGACATGTGACCCTTCGATGTCTAAGGTTCAAGTCCCCCCTCCCGCTACACACACAACCATAAGGGTAGGCGTTGGCGTAGAAGCTGCAAGAAAAGTGGAAGGTGAGAAGGCAGGAGCAACCCTGATTTCCTGGTTGATTTTCCCTGCCACGCCAAAGGGAATATTTTTCACCACGTAAAACCAACAATTTCTGGTGCGCTTCGCGTGACAGAAGCGTTTTCTATTTCTTGTCATTTGTCTTTGGTCGCCCCCCCCCCGGAAGAAAGTCCTGGCTGCGCCACTACCTGAGTGCGAAGACAATCGCAGTTTATCCTCTGAAGCCGACGCACCCTAAAGCACGCTCAAAAGATACATCGCATCTTTGTTTGTAGATCTGTACATTTGGAGTGAAAAATAAGTTACAAAAATGTTGAATGCCATGTCAATAGAGCTATGTTCCGTCGCCCGTTTTAGGCGTCCATCGCCACTTTGATTGAGGTACGTCCACTATGGAGACAGATGAACCAACCGCATCTGCAAGAACCTCGGAATTTCCTACTTCTCGCAGTGCAGGGGTGTACTTGTCTTTCCAAACTAACTGTTGTCCTAAGCGACACAGATGTGCGGTAAATGCCACCACGTGGCTCCATGTTTGCACTTTCAGTTAATTGGAACATTTTTATCTCTATTTTACGGTTGACATCCCGCGCCACCTTAAACAAGTCAATGACTGGGTGAAGTCAGTCGCCCGCTCTTCGCCGTAGTTCTGGGACTACGGTCGTGAAAGAAATGCAATTTAGTGCACTTGTTCGGACAGGGCTTCTTTTTGTCTAACCGAAGCTCTTCCAAGCGTCGTTTTAAAGTCAAAATTTATAATCTCGAATTAGGGACCTTAATCACATCAGAACTTCAATTACCATCACACTATGCATAATCTATATTTTCATTAGCTACGAAGTAATGCACAAAAAAATCCAGGTGATAACTTCGTCTGACATGGTGATCTCCATTTAGATGAGGTTGTTGCATTGCTCCATTTTTCTCGAACAGTTGTTTGTGCACTTGCATGTCACTTTTGGCTGTATTCTGTACATCTTGTTCATAACAAATGTTGTAACAAAGGCATGGCAAATGCCAAAGCGACATCTGGAATGGTTCAGAAAGCATTTCCGAAAAGCCTCGATAACCCCACCTAGGAGGTGGGGTTATCAACACCACCCGTCACTGTGAGGGTTAACAAGGTTTTACCCTAGAAGTCTCAACGTAAAACAGAGCACGGAGAAAGCACCAGCGCTGTCAATCCTCTAAGATATCCATGTGGCATACATTACTTACGCTACGCTAATCCTGCATACGTCGAATACACCCTAAATGCTATGGTAAGCTGGTATTAAGTCGCTATCAATAACTCGGTCGATGGCTAGCGTTAGCTGACGTCACAAATGACGTCATTTGTATGCTGGAAAATTGCCAGGCGTCCGAACCTAATTGCTGAATATTTACATCACCTATAATTATGGAATCAGGCGCATTAAGGTAATTGATACATTGTTTGAGCCCAAGCCGTTCAATGCACGTTTTTGTCGTCATGGAGTGCGTGATTCGTGAGAGCAGCTCAATGCTTTTTCTTTTTTGTAGGCATGCGGTTGTGCAGCTGCATTTCAAGAAGATGAATGCGTTCTGTGGGGCTGCGTCGTTTCTGCTCCTCCAAAACTGTGGCATGGATGATCAAGTATCCTCAAAAATCCCACTCAATGCTTTTTGCCAGGTAAGTTACGTACAGCCTCGACACCTCGAATCACGAGCATGCACTGGTGTCTGTATTCGATCGTCTGGTTACCTTGTCCACAGTTGGTCAGAACCACCATTACAAACTGAAACCCCTCCCCCCCCGCCATCCCCGTCCATTTAGCCGACGTCACAAGGGATGTGCTCCCAGCATCAGCAAGCGGGCCTCATCACCAGCCGCCACCGATTCCGTGTTCAGATCCTCTCCAGGGACCCACCAGCGGGCTTTGACCCGGATCGGATCAAATGAAGACGAATGCAGTTTTCGTTCGCTGATAAAACTTGCGCCAATGCTGGCCGGCCGGCGCGCAGCCGTGGGGAGCGGCCGCAAATTGAGGCTGGGACCAGCGCCGGAGCCGCCGACCCAGCCGTGTCCATTATATATGATCAGCCGACGGGCGCTTCGAGCAGTGCGGGCATACTGGAGTCCGGGGAGAGGCAGAGAGAGAGAGAGAGAGAGAGAGAGAGAGAGAGAGAGAGAGAGAGAGAGAGAGAGAGAGAGAGAGAGAGAGAGAGAGAGAGAGAGAGAGAGAGAGAGAGAGATAGAGATAGAGATAGAGATAGAGATAGAGATAGAGATAGAGATAGAGATAGAGATAGAGATAAGAGATAGAGATAGAGATAGAGATAGAGATAGAGATAGAGATAGAGATAGAGATAGAGATAGAGATAGAGATAGAGATAGAGAGAGAGAGAGAGAGAGAGAGAGAGAGAGAGAGAGAGAGAGAGAGAGAGAGAGAGAGAGAGAGAGAGAGAGAGAGAGAGAGAGAGAGAGAGAGAGAGAGAGAGAGAGAGAGAGAGAGATGAGCGGACGGACCCAAGTGGGAGATGGGCAGATCTGGTCGCGACGATACGACAGTGGGGGATGACATGAGATGCTGACCGAGGGCGGTAACAGTCCCGTCGAAGAGTGCGGCGCCTGCAACTTGGCGATAAGACGGGAACGGCCGTGGCTCGGGACGACGCCTGTGGGACGTCGAGCCGACCGAACAGTTCCCGGAACGCCGTGCCCGGCATCTCGCCAAGTGGCCGCTCCACGCCCGCCGGAATGGAACGACTGCAGCTGGCTGAAACTTTTGACGGCGTGCTTGCCGCACGGCCTGGCGCCGGTTTAAGAGATGGAAATTTGACTTTATTGCCGTGCGTTTCGGTGCTGCTCCATCGGTCAGCTGTGACGACGTCCGGATCGGTGGCCCCACTCGGCGGAAATTCGTCCGCACGCGCTCGGTCCGCCTCGCGCCCCGTGCTTTTCTGTTCGCTTCTCCATGCTCCACCGCCTCTTCCACTTGTCATGGCTTCGGAACCACCAGAGCTGACCGGAAGGCTTGGGGGAACTTGTCAATCCTTGGCCGATGTATTTCACTGCGGCTGGCATGCGTCATGTATGTCATCACATTTCCTAATTAATCCCGTTTCTCGACACGAGGCTGTGGCATACCTGACAATTCGGGTTGCTCGACATTCGGATCACTGCTGAACCAGTTGGCAAGCAGACGTATTTCTGAGAAATATCGCTGGAAAATCCACCAAAGGCCGTCATTGAAATCCTTGCGTCGGCGAAAACACACCCTGACCACATCGCTAGCCACGCCCATGGGCGTGGCCAGTGAGACTCGCCGATCGATCTCATCCATTGTCCATCGTGTCCCGAGGCCGGACGTCGGCCGTCCCGCACCCCCTGACAAGGCAAAACCAACCGCAAACGGCGCGACTGACACCGACGCCAGCACACCTGTCGGGACAGCCGTCGGCGTCGACGATCGCCGGCTCCGACGCGGCTCCACGCCAGCCCCAGGCAGGCGGCCCCCTGCACACCGCAGGCCCGCCAGACGGCCGCTCGAGACAGGACGCGTCTCGTGTTACCCCGGCCTCCATTAGTGGCTGTCAGACGCCAGGGGTGCTCAGGCAAACACGCCGCCACTCGTCGGGGCCAGTTGACACAGCCATCCGGCTAGGAATAGTCTCGTTGCCGCTGCCCTGCCGGCTGCGTCCGGGGAGACTCGGCCTGCCCCTGTCTCTCTGTGCGCCCGTACCCCTCCCCCGGCCACGGAGAGCAGCAGCGGCGGGCAGGAACACATGTTGTTCGTCACCCTCTGGTTGTGATTTTCGGCATCCGTCAGCGATTCGCGGGCGCAGACCCGACATTAACCACGAGATAGTCTTGTGCGGCTAGCTTTGTTGACCGTTGAGCTAGTGGCAACTGGCACACGCTTTCAAGACTGTGGATAGTTTATGCTTGCTACGAGGAGTGCTTGAAACTCAGGTAGTCTTAGAATGATATCGGTTTTACTACCGAAATTGGCATGACAGTGTTCGCTTCAGCGTCATCTGCGCCCGAACAGATCAGGAGGTTAGAGATCCTGGAACCAGGAGCCGACTAGAGCGACCCCTTGATACTAACTAGCCTGGGCAGTCGGCAGAAATATTCACAGATCAGGTGCGACAACCTGGGCCTTGTCGCTTTTCGACTGTCTTGCACATTTATCAAATATTCCCCCAGGGGGGGCGACTGTGGCGGATCCAAGTAAAATCGTGGTAGGACGGTTGTTCTTCGCCAACATTTGAAGCTTCAAACCAAATTGCATCCCTTTAATTTGGTTTCACTCCCGTAGATCAATAATGTATATAGAAATATATATGTCTATGTTGATGAATATATATATATATATATATATATATATATATATATATATATATATATATATATATTATATATATATATCTGAACTCAAACCACCCACTGGTCCAAACTCAGCACGGCTTCAGACCACACCACTCTACGGAAACCGCTCTCATCTCAGTCACGGACAAAATACTAAAAGCATTGGACCGTTCGGAAGTAGCTCTCCTTTGCATTATGGACCTCAGTAAATGCTTCGACGTAATAGATCACACCAAACTGCTCACTAAACTAGAACTCCATGGAATCGATACTGACTGGTTTAGGGCTTATCTGGGAGGTCACACGCAGGCTGTTAGCATCTCAGATCAACGCGGAAACAGGCATCTCTCCTCCTTTCTCCCAAACAGCATAGGTCTTTTTCAAGGCTCATCACTAGGTTCACTCCTCTATTGCATCTTTTCAAACGACCTCAGTTTGCACGTCCCGGTAGCACACGTCACTCAGTTCGCAGACGACACCCAGGTCCTCATCTCCGGTCGCAAATCTGATAAATCAGATGGAGACATGTCTGAACCAACTTTACGACTACTTCCTGGAAAACGGTTTGAAGGTAAACCCGACCAAAACTCAGCTTCTCACGTTCGGATCGCGTCAAAATCTTCGCAATATTACCCCGATACGAGTGTGCTTTAGGGACGCCGTGATAGATGAGAGTCACTCGTGTAGGAACCTTGGGGTGACATTTGATCGCCACATGTCGTGGGATTCCCATGTAGCTGTTGTGGTCCGCAAGTGCACTGAATTCTTTCTGGCCCTGAGCCATCTGCGTCACCATCTGCCAACCAGTACCCTCTTCACTATAGTGAATAGCCTAGTTATATCCAATATCCGCTACTGCATATCTGTTTACGGGAACGGGTCGGCACCAAACATCCACAGACTAGACAAGATCATTAACTTCGCTCTAGAGTCGTGTCAGGTCTACGGAAATTTGATCATATTTCTGATGCCCGTAACGAGTTGGGTCTCCTCACCGCAGCTGATCTGCATCTATTTCACAGCCTTACTTTGTTCCACAAGATCATTCTGACGGGTGAGCCAACGCACATTACCGGTCAAATCACGGCAAACTACCCTGCGAAACCGTCATACGCGTGCAGACGACCACCTGCACCTGCCAGCCATACACAGAAAGGCGGGCCGCAGGATATTTCTCTACTCGTCTGTCTTCCACTACAACAAACTCCCTACTGAAACAAAAACATCGAGGCTGTCTAACTTCAAGAAGCATGTACTAGCTTATCTCCACGAGCAACACTAGCAACAGCAAAAAACTTACAAAATGGATTTGTGTACACTATGAACTCACATTTAGGCCATCGCTTTCCTATCACTTCTATAAACGTTTATAGCTCGTGTTGCAAGCACGGTGTGCGTAGTGCAGATAGTGATATGGGTATTGTATTATGTTGGTGTATGAATGTTTGTTGCGCTTCCGCTCCCACTATTGACCACAAATATATCCTTTCTTTGTAAATATCTGTGAGTTATACCAGACTGTCCATAACAGCCACTATACGTGGAGGGCGTGTATCGTGAAATAAATAAATAAATAAATAATAAATAAATAAATAAATAAATAAATAAATAAATAAATAAATAAATAAATATATATATATATATATATATATATATATATATATATATATATATATACATATATATAAATACATTTATAGTAATTACATTTATACAGAATTATTCTGCATCCTAGAATCTAATGAGATTAAATGAGGATATCGGCTTGAACATGCATGCTTGTAAATATACCGCCTCCCCACCCAAACAGTAATTCAGCCCCGAGCCTTCTGTGAATGCCTTAGCCGATGCTAAGGAGGCATGGAACACCTGCAGTGCTGTTCCTATGCCCAAGTGAGGACGGTTTCGAGTTCTACCAGTGATCCGGCCATATGCCGAGCATACCGGCAGGCATGACATACGTACGAGGCACGTGCAGCACCTCCTTCAGAAATGTTCGTCTTGAATATGTGTGCAGGACCGGCAAGCAGCTGAATTATTCGAAACGGTCGACTTGGGACGCTTTCAAATTAATTATAAGGCAACCCAGTGGCGCCCCAGCTACTTTATCGCGGGCAATAGGGCGCCCCCCCCCCGTTCTGGATCCGGCCCGCTGGGGCTGGGTGTGTGGAGCCATGAGCAGGAGCACGGTCCGCTATCCAGGCCAGGAGCTGCGAGCTTCGGCATCGACCACATCGGCTTGTGCGGCAACTTTCCAGCCATGTGGACACAGTGCTTGCGAGGTGGGCGGTTATGGACGGCGCTAAACTAGCACTCTTACTTTCCTGCGGCAGAAAATTAGCATAGGCGTTCGCACCGGCGTCGATTTCACCGCCCAACAAAAGCGCGCTAGAATTACCCGCCACTAGATTATGGGTGCGTTTATTCAGTGTGCTATGTAATAAGGCGGCACTCATAAGCTATTCACTGCTCAGTAAACTTGGGCTTTCGGTAACTGTCCAATGGACAAGCTTTTTTTTATAAAGGCACAATTTATATCCTCGCACTTCATTTCAGGATGACAATAAACAAATCACTGCGTTGTCTTTATCTTTGTATTCGATCACAAAAGGTTACGAATAGCAAACCACCAGAAACGGAAGCCATGTTGGCTGTGACGTCATCCATCGGTTCTGCTGCAGTTGTGAGGTGCTCTGTGCTGTGTATCTATGGCGCTGCCCGAAGTGCGAATAGCACCGCGATTTCTTCATTCAAGGTACGAAGAAACAAGGCAAGCCTATGCACCAAATATATTAACAATGTTCCGGGTGACAAGTGAAATCCTGACACCAGTGACATTGCCACTGGTGCCACTGTCTCGAGGCATCACCACAACATGGAAATTATTAACTTTTCGAAGCAATCTTCGGCTAAGGTACCCCAGGTCCAACCCAGTAATGAAATGAGGGGAAATAATCTAGCCATACCTGATCTAACTCTCCAAGGGCTTGCTTGCACCATCACATCCAATATGTCGTTGTTGGGCTGCTGATGTCAGAGTAGGATACGTTAAATTTAGTAAGGTTGGTGAGGCTGATGTTAGAGTAGAACACGTTAAACTTAGTAAGGTTGGTGAGGCTCGTGTTCGACAATCCTTGCAGCCCCGCCAAACTTAACAATACCCAACTTAGCAAAACAGAGGCGGATCCAGGAGCTGTGATGGAGTGGGGGCATTGGCGTCGCTTTGTGGAATTTACTTGAGCTCCGCGTCTCCATGCGGGTACATACACCTTGTGCCTGCCCCTCCCCTTGGACCCACCCTGTAACAAGAGTTATATGGTGTCCATGAAAGTTGGTTTGGGTAGAGTCAGGGTAGATTTTTTCACATTGTTTGCATTTATCTATTACTTAGCTTACAATATAACTTCGAACATAGTATATATTCTAAAATTACCATTATGTATGCATGAGTGACCAGGGCAGTAACTTAGACAACTACTACCCTTTATAAGTGGTTCACAACTTCTGTCAGGGATATCATGTGCTCATGGCCAACAATGATCAAATTTCCGTGAAAAAAGCATTCTTTGCCAAGTACGTGGGGGCCTCACCTTAAAATGATCGCAACAGAAGCTATCTCCAGTGTTTAGAGGAGGCTCACGTCAGTCTGTTCTACACCACAGCTTTTACATTTTATTGTTCAGAGAGACAGTAATACAGATTTTGTCCGATGCTGAGGTGGAAGTATTCCTTCCTCATGGTGTAATGCAATACTTGTTCTTTATTAATGCAGTCATAAATGCCAAGCAATCAATTGAAATGAACCAAAAACCTGCTCCACTTGGCTACAATGTCTCCGATGATTCGCGGCGCCCCGAACTTTGGATAGTGGGGCGTCTTTATCGTTTTGGGATCAGCTCTTTCCGTGTGACGTCCAGAACACATTGTTCCGTTTCACGAAGTATGGAGGAGGGTGTGACCCCCCTCCGCCCCCATGGGCCGCACATTCCTCTGATTATAGCTGGATGACGTCACCGTACACCGAAGACGGCAGGACTGATTCATGACGTCAAACCAATCAGAAGGCATTATTTAGTCACGTGATTTATGAAGCTTTTCCAAACTACTTAAAACTCACTTGGGGCTTCAAAGAAATGCAAAAATATATGCACTTTTAGAACCAGCGTATTAGAAGACATTCGAAACCCTTCAATAAAAACTCATATTTTGGTCATCAACAACGTATGCATCGTAATTATGGGCGTCTAATGAGTTCTGAACCTAAATACTTTTCACTTTGACACTTTGACACTTCTTCACTTTAACTACATTGACACTTTTCACACCTCCTCCATGTTAATACCTGATTAATTATACTGAGGCTCTTCCTTCATTCTTCAAAGAGCACAACTTTCATGTAACTGAATCAACAAGCTAAATACGGTTGCAGTCGGTGCTATCGGAGGAGGGGAACGGGGGGGGACGAGTCATCCCAAACGTCGTGAAGCTAAGCATTACGCCTTTGGACACTGCGTTGAAAGAATGGACTGCATAATGGCAATCCCCCCCCCCGACCAGCCCGCTATCCAAAGCACGTGTCTCCTCCGATAGTTGCAGTGGTCTGCCTCCGCTGCTTGCCAATGTATAACTATTCAATATGGGCGTGACGCGATTAGTGTGACTGAGCATCAGTTATGAGGAAGCAATACTCGAGTGGCAGCGTAGCGTACCTACGTGATGTAACTATTTCCACCGCACATTGGTATTTCAGTGTGGTGGTCGTGGTTGTGGTTGTTGGCTTTACGGCACGTCGACTATTATTGGGTCAGATAGCATCGCCAATCCCTGATGTCGATTGGTCGCGGGCGAAGAGTAGCGACAGGTTCCCTTTCAGCGTTGTTCAATCTTATCGGGGGCAAACTGACACGGCTCAATGCCGTGTGCCTTCCAGCTGTGTGCACAGACACAACGGCTGTTGTGCATGCTGTGGAGATCTACACCTGAATGGGCCACATTATAACATCCAAGGTTCATTTACTCCCAATGTTTACAACCTCCAAAGCCGAATCATGATCAGCTTTAGCGGCCATCGCGACATTGTTTTCGGTCTGCCAACGCACAACGAGCACACAGCTGGTCAGCACGGAAGCGCGCGTGCGCCGCCGAGGAGGTCGCGTCACACAAGCGCCGACCTGACGTCACGCGGACCGGAGTCGGCGTCACGCGCGACGTCTGGAGCGCACGTGACAGACCGCGCGACCGCCTGGCGAACCTCGCGCACACCGCCACAGACGAGGACAGCAGCTCAGGGAGGGCGCCGACGCCGGACACGGGCACATCGCCGCTGTGTGACCACTGCAGTCGATGCGCCCCTTAAGCCGGGTCAAAGCTGTCTCAGCCCGTATGCCCTCTAAGACCTTTACCGGGTCACGTCGCCGCCCGGCGCTCTTGCGCGTCGCCGGCGACTATCACGGGTCGGTGTCGGACGCCGACTTCGACACCCCACCCCGCCGAGGGGGACGCAGCTCGCTTGTTGATGCGTGTCGGCGGACAGCCGGGGACACCGACGACGGCTCGTGTCGCCTCTCTCCTCTCCGCCCCGGCTGGGAGGTCCTCCTCTCCGCCCCCCCCCTTCCCGGCTCGGAGGTTCTCCTCTCCGCCCCCGGCCGGGAGGTCCTCCTCTCCGCCCCCGGCTGGAAGGTCCTCCTCTCCGCCCACCGCCTGGGAGGTCATCCTCTCCGCCCCCGGATGGGAGGTCCTCCTCTCCGCTCGCCTTGCCTACAATATAGGCGACAGAAGTCGGGCCCTCGTCAGACAGACACTTCGTTCGTTCGAGGCTTAACAAATGCAAACAAAAAGAAATCAGCAAACTCCAATGGGTACAAGGCACAACATTGGTAAGATTATCTCGATTTTGTTCATCTATCACACTGTCGAACATGCATCATTTATTTTAATAGCACCAACCTAATTTTCGTATTACGATTAAGCCTCACAGTACGAGCTGCACATTCTTGTCCTCAACTGTTTACACAGGCTGTCCGTGAGACTTCCACATTGTAGTTCTCCTGTCTTACGAGACAGGCCCGTAGGCAGCGTGAAGGCAGTGAAAATGCGCACCACATTTATCATGTAAATTGCCAGCGTGGGCCAGAATTTGCAGGCGATACCGTTCTCACGACTCGTTCCCGTGCAGGAGACAGCGCTGACAGTTTGTTTGCGCACCCCTGGCTGCTGGCGGCGGCGGCGCCGCCAGACCCCGGCCGGCCTCAGGTCGTGACCTCTGCGTCGGCAGCCGCCGGCCGGCCAGCGGCGTCAGCCGAGCCGGGACAGAGGGCGGCCGGAATATTCATGGCGCGCGCGCGGTCAGGCCGGACGGACGCCGTCGTCCCCACATGGCAGCGCGAACAAACAGACGGCGGCGCGACGGGCCAAACAATGCCGGCCCGCGGACGCCCGGCTAATGGCCAGGGTCGCGTGCCGCCTGGAGAGGGCGACCGGCCAGCGGCCGGTGTGCGGAGAAAGTAGCCAACCGCGCGCCGGCCGCAGCAATGCAGAATGAACGTGCCCAAGGGCGCGGTCAGGACTTGAAGACGGGCGGTCAGCTTTTGCCATGTAGCGACCGGGAGGGGGCGTTTGTTTGCAGAGGGAGCGTCGGTGGCAAAGCAACGCGTACTGGAACACAACCAGGATGTTTCCATATAAACAGGAATACAAAAAAGCCTTTGGAACAATGACGGTCTATGAACGCCGTCTATGCCCTTTCTACGCACCCCTGAATTCATACATCGCCGACGGAGAAGCGCGGGCGGGAGGCAGGGGCGACGGAGGGGAGGGCGAGTGATGGAAGGTCAGCACGCAATCCCACCTGTCCCTCGCCGCCACGACTCGACGGGTGGCCCGCACACAAAGCCCATCTGGGGCCAGCGGCGCCGGCTCAGCACGGCCAGGTACCGCCGGCCCCCGCGTCGGAGCGCGGCCACCCGGCCACAAATAGCAGGTGCGGCCGTTGTCGGCGGCGGCCACCGTATGCGTGTCGAACCTGGACACTCCCACCATTGACGCCGGGCGGCGACCAGCCGCTGGCCGTCAGTGCGACATGTCCTGCGTCTGCCCCGGCTCTGTTTTTCTGGCCGTCGTGTTTGTCAGCCGAGAATTCGCTTTCGCCGACATCGTCGCGTCACACGACCGAACAGCTCGGCGAAACCCAATTTGGTCGTAATTTGATGCCTGTGTGTGGCGACAAACAAGACGTCATTTATCGTGAGGTGTGAGCACGGGTTCCTGTCGCCTTCGTTCAATGTCCATCCTTGCCCTGCCCGCTCCCCAGCGTCGACTAGTGAGCACTGGCCGTCGCCGCCCACCGGGTCGGCCTGTTTGTGGGCCGGGGGCGCCCAGAAACATCGCCGCCGCGGGGGCACGACGGTAGACACGCAACCGGAGAGGGTCTCATGTCATGCACAAGAAATGGGAGCGAGGAGGCAGAGGGTGGGTGCGTGGGGTCGTCACCGTCTCCTGTTCCGGCGTCTGTCCGACTAATTTACGAGCACTCTCCCCTCCTCCAGTCATGTTATCGCCCCCTCCCTGCATGTCAAAGTCTCCCCCTGACTCCGCCGACCCCTCTGTCGCGTCCCCGCGTCACCGCACCCCCGCGCGACTGCGTCTGGGCCTCCGAACCAGCACAGCGTGTGTCGCTATTTAGCATGCATTGCATCTGGGACACCGAAACACTCTTAATCGGCATTCATTTGCATTATTTCCAGCATGGCCGGACATACGTGGAAGAGCACGGAGCGTATTCTAATGACGCACAACGTTAATCCTCTTCTATGCTGGTTTTCCATGTAAGTTTCGGGACGAGGCAGCCTCGTGAATAAACAACTCCGCAGCAACGGTTTTGGAGCACCCGACGTTAATACAGATGAGAAATAACTAATGCATGGTGTGGTGTGGAACGCCAACCTCGCCAGTTATACTGAAACGCTTTTGTAGTTTGCTCTGCTGCGAGGTGGCAAGCCTCGGGCGGGGATGACCGAGTGGTTAAGGTGTTAAGCTCTGGGTAACAAAGGTCCCTGGTTCAATACTCGCACTACTCAGGCATTTCCCAATCCCGCGGCCCACCGACGAAACAGTGTGGGTGACGCCATTAGCCGTGATCGTCATAAATTGCGCCGTGAACCACCCAATAAAAGAAAGAAATAAGAATAAATAAAAGAAGAAAATAAATAAAGAAATAAAAGAAGGAATAGGCGAGGTGGCAAGCCTGGTACTATTACAATTGATACGTATATCTATGGGGATGATAGTGGGTACCTCCGAATACACAACTGGACGTCACTGCCGTCCAATCCCCTCAGGTCTGTCGTAAGCATTCGACGCCACGGAACAGCGCGAAGTGACCGAGAGTCGAACACAGGACCGGCGGCGCCGGCCGACCCAAACGAGCCCGCACGGTCGCACCGGGCGGGTCCTCCCGCCACGGAACACCACACCTGGGGAAACCGACCGGCTCCGCGACAAGGCGGACACGACGCACGCCGACCGGCTCCGCGGCAAGGCGGACACGACGCGCGCCGACCGGCTCCGCGACAAGGCGGACACGACGCGCGCCGACCGCGCGACGCAACCGCCGAGAAAGTGTCCGGGCAGCCGCGCCATTGTCACTCGCCGATCCGTCGCGGCGCCGCTCGACCACCGCCGACCACCCACAAGCCGGCCAACCCCCCAGCACGACACTCGCCGACAGTCCATTGTCTTCACGCGCGCAGCCGGGCCGGCCGGCGCGTGCCCGCCGCACACTCGGGACCGCTCGGCCCCCGGTCGGCATAACCAATCGCTATCGCTACCTACGCACGTCTCACCACTCAACGCTTCGGACCGCTGACGCCGACCAACCTTCCGGGACGCCAGGGACCGTTCCCGGCTCGACGCCAGAACTGCCGTTGCCAAGTGCAAGACGCCGTATACCAGCCATCATCTACGAGCCACCAGCCTGCCACCACACACACACACCGCACAAGCCGACAAACACACACACACATACGTACAGTACCCCCAACCTAACCCTCCGGCACTCCACCACTATCCAAACCTACTCAACCTCCAACCGCTCTCTCAAGCTCACCTGCTACATCTACTGAGCCGTCGACCTCTACTCTACTCTTCGAGATCTCGAAGACCTACATCAACTCTACTGATCCTCCAATCAACTCTACTCAGCTTTCTACTTCATCTACTTCATCTACCACAGTGGCCAGTGACAGTGCCTCTCCAGAGCAGTGCCCGTCTCTACTTCTACAACGCCATCTACTTCTCTACGCTCTACCAGGTCAGTCCGGCGGTGCTGCCACCCCTCCCACCGCGCCCCCCCCACCCCCCCCCCCGCTTTTCCTCTAGTGCCGTCTGCACGATCTTTTCTGATCTTTCTGACCGTGCTCTCTTCACGCACATCTCTGATTTCTTTGTGTTTTCTTCATCTTTATCTGCCCCTCTTTTGACAAACTGTCGGGCTTCCTTCACGCCCTTCTATACCCTCCGCCAGCCATTTGTACTGTTCTGTGTCGCACACACACCTGTCACACTCATCTTTTTCCAACACCACACACAACAAACACAGCCAACACCACACGCTTCAACACCATGAACACCAATACACCACCTACAGGCGAGTTCTTCATTTGCCGCCGGGGAGACCCATGGGCTCCCTCGACCCCTGGCTGGTGGATGAAGAACTCGTCCGACAGACAGGAGCGCCCCTACACGCCAAACCTATGAGATCTGGGGCGCTCCTCATTCACGCCAACACCGACATAGACGGCCGCATACTCCCCACCATACATCACATACAAAACACCCCTATCTCGATCACTCCGGCCACACACATGAACACCTCACAAGGCACCATCAAGGCACGGGAGTTGGTCTGTATACCGGAGGAGACCCTAACCCGGAGGTTCCGGGAACAGGGCGTCTCCTCCGTGTACAGGCCGCCCCCACGCCACGGATACAACACCACGGACATACTGATTCTCACCTTCACAACACGTACACAACCCAAACACGTGAAGGCGGGCTACCTGCTTTTTCCGGTCACACCACGCGCACCCCTCCCGCGAAGATGCCGTAAATGTCAACGGTACGGGCATTCAACGGGGGGTGCCACAGCAACACCCACACCTGCGCAAATTGCGCAGGACAACACGACACAGACCACTGCACCAGCGGCGTGCGCAGCTGCGCCGCCTGCGGGGGGGACCACGCGGCGTCGGACGGGGGCTGCCCCCGATGGCAGGCGGAGCGGGAGGTGCTCCGCCAGGTCCACCTCGGGGGCATGGCCCTGGCCGACGCCAGAGCGTCGGTGTTCGGCCCGCGGGCGGCGTGGCCGCTCCGCCGCACAGAGCCGGGGAACCCACAACCACCACCACTATCACACACAGAATACCCGGCTCTGCCTGCACCCACGCCACACAAGCAGACAACGAATACATACACACCACAACCCGACGCACCAACACCAACGAACACCAACACACACCCAAAACACCCCGCAACACCAGGACACCCCATCACCCACCGACCACTACAAGCACCACCAGCCATCCCAACTCGCCTATCAGCACCCACCCCACCCTGCCACCCACCACCACCGCCACCACCCCACCAACCAGGAACCTCAACATCCCCTCAGGCCTCACTCACTTCAAACACAACGGACACATCACTGACACAGCACTCGCACACAGACACGGGGTCTGAACAGACAGACACCGAGCGCATCAACACCGACTCAGACGTCACAGTCCCCTGCACCCCAACACCACCCCCTACCAACCACAAGTACCTCATAGGCCCACGAAAAGTACCAACAAAAAACACTCCCCAAAAGACCACTCACGCGTGCCAACACCCACAGACAATGAACACAATACTCCAATGGAACACTCACGGACTCATTAGACACTGGCCAGAATTTAAACACTACGCATTACAAACACACCACACTGCACTATGCATACAGGAAACACACTTTAAACCCCATGACCCGTATCAATTCAACATCCCTCAATACACGCTACACAGACAAGACACACAACACACACACATACAGATCAGGCGGAGTATGCACATACATTAGGAATACAACACCGCACCGCCTGATACCATTCAATACCACAGCAGACATATTACTCACGGAAATCCACCTACACAACACAGCTTACACACTCATCAACATATACGATCCCCCTCGCGAACCACAGAAACCCTTTCGGAATTAAACAAGGCACTCGATCAAATTCACACAC
Organism: Ashinkailepas kermadecensis; assembly: GCA_034440615.1. Classification (NCBI taxonomy): domain Eukaryota; kingdom Metazoa; phylum Arthropoda; class Thecostraca; family Neolepadidae; genus Ashinkailepas; species Ashinkailepas kermadecensis. The sequence goes on from JAOTOM010003852.1 coordinate 98,422, forward strand.
CCGTCATAGTCACAGGAGACTTCAATTCGCACCACCCACTATGGGACACCCGCACAACACGACCCGATCACAGAGCACTCACACTCATCACACTGGCTACACAACATAACCTCACAGTACTCAACACCGGATCACCAACATACCTCGTCCCAATTAGCCACACCCTCCCCACTACCCCTGACGTAACCCTGGCATCCTCCCGCATAGCCCTTACCCTATCATGGACATCCGACCCCGATCCTCAATTCAGTGACCACGCACCCATAACCATCACCTTTAACCAAATCCCGACCATCGGCCCACCGCATCCACCCACGGGCCGATGGAACCTCAAAAAAGCATCCTGGACATCCTTCTCAGAATCTATGGCAGCACAAACAGCACACAACCCACACCTCACACCGGAACAATTTGCAGACACCCTCATCACCACAGCACACCAACACATACCACAGACAAAACCACGCCATCAACACAAACCTCGCGCGGCACCCTGGTGGAGCGACGAATGCCACCGGGCAGTCCGCGCGAGGAACCACGCACGACACAGACACGAAAGACACCGCACACCAGAAACACTCACAGTATACAAACAACTCAGAGCAGCCTGCAAAAGAACCATTAGAAATGCCAAAAACGTCCTGGAATAAATTTTGCACCCAATTTAACAGATTCACTCCTCTCGGCGAAATTTGGACACTTCTTGGAACATTCCAACATCGACAAAGACCACCAGCCAAAGCCATCACACTCATACACAACAACGTCACCAACACAGACCCACAAAGAATAGCAAACATTTTCGCACACAACTATCACATTAGATCATCCACACTCGCACAGCACCCCCACCACCAATCAGACACACACGGCCACACCTTTACAACACTAGGTTCACACTCACAGAATTACAAATAGCAATCACACAAACAGGAAACACAAGCGTAGAACCAGACAACATACACTACTCATTCTTCAAACACCTACCAACACAAGCACTACAAACACTACTGGACACCTACAACACCGCATGGACAACACATACATACCCACAATCTTGGCTACACGCTCTGCTCATTCCTATCCCAAAACAAAACACAGACCTAACCCTATGCGACTCCTACCGCCCTATCGCACTAACCAGCTGTCTCCACAAACTCTTTGAACGCCTTGTCAAAAAACGCCTCCTCTACATTATTCAAACACAAAAACTAATCTCTCCTATACAATCAGGCTTTCTTCCTAATCGCTCATGTCTAGACAACCTCACCTATCTCACCACACACATCCAGGAAGCGGCGGCCAGGAAATGCTCCACCGTCGCCGTCTTCCTGGATCTCAAACAAGCATATGACACGATCAGCATCACAGCACTCCTAGAACACTTACACAACATAGACATACAGGGCAGACTTATACACTACCTTCATTTCTATCTACTAAACCGCTCTTTCCAAGTAAAAATAGGACAACACACTTCAGACACTAAATTCCCCACAACCGGCCTAATGCAAGGTTCGGTTCTTAGCCCCCTTCTCTTTATTTTAGGTCTAAATTCAGTCATCACCGACAACCTTCCGGCCAAAATTGCAATATACGCAGACGACATTGTAATCTGGACTTCACAAAAATTGCCAAACCACGCACTAGCAATACTACAGAAGACACTAACAGAACTACACAACAGACTCGCCCTACTAAATCTACACATCGCACCACACAAATCTAAATGTATGTTCTTCGGTCACCACAAACACACAGATGAACAACCACTAAAAATAGACCAGACACCCATACCATTTGTCACCAGTGCGAAATTTCTCGGCATCACATTTGACCGACTACTCACCTTTCGGTTACACATCTTAGACATCCACAAACGCGCATCAAAACGAATCAACCTACTACGAGCACTTTCTGGCACAAACTGGGGATCCGATCGAAACACACTTCTAACTCTCTACAAATCAATCATTCGGCCAATTTTGGAATACGGATCCCCACTCTTCGAAAATGCAGCTAAATCAAACATCCACCTACTAGACACACTACAACACCAATGCCTCAAAATAGCCACTGGAGCATACATCACTACACCTTATCTCGCACTGCACATCTACAACCACATACCAGAACTCAAACACAGACGCACTGAAGCACTACTTAGATATCATTACAAAACACAACTAGTCAAACACCACCCATGCACTGAAGCACTCAAAATCCGCACCAAACGCAGACACATACTCATGAACGCACCACGACTCAGAACCACGATAGGAACTCGCATACACCAACACGCAAATAGACTACAAATCACACTCCCCACAACACAACCCCTCCCACCACCCACAGCATGGTGGAAACACCAAGCTCCCACAACACACTTCCTCATAGACAAACCGAAACACACATACACAGACGCAGAAATTCAACAACTTTTCCTACAATTCACGTCACAATATGCAAATCACAACATCATTTACACAGACGGCTCCAAATCACATACACAGCAGACGGGCACAGCGGCGGTGCTGTATACAAATACAGCACCGCCCCGAGTCATCTTACGTGCCCGTCTGCACGACACAGCATCCACATACACAGCAGAACTCTACGCAATCTTCTCGGCATACTCCACCATCTATAACACACAAATGCAACACAATATCATAGCAACAGACGCAAAATCAGCACTACAAAGCATAACACCATACACCACATTCAAACACCCACTCATTCCCAAAATACTTTACATACATAACAAACTAAACATCCAACAACGCCCACTACTTCTCTGGATCCCAAGCCACACAAACATACACGGTAACGAACACGCAGACACAGAAGCAAACCTAGCCACAACACTACAACAAACCACGCAATGCCCATACTCAAAATCCGATTACTACCCCACAATCCGCCAAGCACTCCACAAACACATACAACAAACGTGGGACACAACAATAACACAACTCCACGAAATACACCCCAAACACGAACAATGGCACTCCATCAACCAACACACCAGACAAAAAGAACGTACACTAACACGCATACGAACAGGACACACAGCACTCACACACTCCTACCTCATTCTACGACAACAGCGACCACAATGCACAACATGTCACCGAATACTCACAATCAAACACATACTCATTTACTGCACCAAATACAACCACCAAAGACAACATATCACCAACTATTGCGCCACACACAACATCCCACTAAACCTCACTACTCTCCTCAACGACGACCATCCAGCACTACACGAACATGTCTTCCACTTTCTCTCTATCACACGCATACTAGAACAACTGTGAAAAAAGGGAAAAAGAAAACGAACAAAAAACGAACAAAAAACAAACAAAAACAAAACAAAAGATGGAACGAAAACAAAAAAGATGTTCCAAAAAATGAACAAAATAGCCAAAAAAAAAAAAAAAAAAAAAAAAAACGATAAGCATGACGCTGATTAAAGGACAACGAAAGAAAAACAAAAATACACCCCAATAACAAATGTTCTTGCAATGTTTCAACCAAGGCGAAGACCCAACCCCAAACCCCCACTACACCCCGTACCCCAATCTGGCACCGTCCGGACTGGCGACTCTTCTCAACCGCAACATCTTCGGACTCCAACCATCTCTACTATACTTCCGCTCAACCCAACTCTACTCAACTCTACTCTACTCAGCTCTACTCTACACTACAAGAATCTACTTCGACTCTGCTCAACCAATCAACACCCTCTTCCACCCCTCGACTAATCCTCCTACCATACCCCTCACCCATTTATACCACTTCACACCAACAACCGGAAACAGCCGACATCACCACACGGTGGCAGGCTGGCCAAATTCACACACACACACACACCCCCGGTCGGGCCGGTGGACACGTGGCGTGGGTGATGGGGAAGATGAGAGAACGCGCCCGCCGCACCTCCACTCGGGAGAAACGCACTTCTGGTGTGGCACGGGGCCGTCGCAGGGGCGGATGCAGGAGGTGGGAGCACCGGGGGCATGTGCCGCCATGGAAAGGCATCGTCCCTCTGATCACACGGGATGTTCGAGGCGCACCACCAAAGCCCCTGCCCCACTCAACACAGTTCCAGGTAAAGGCGCCTCTCAGAGGAATAAGCTCCCCTTCAGTATGCTCGAGTGCACCCCATCTCCCTCCCTCCCTCCCCCAACGAATTTTCAGCCACAGGCACCCCTCCAGGTACTTCCGCAGTGGCACCCCTTTAGACGAATGCCCTCCATCCCCCCGTCGCGATGAAAATTCCTGGTTCCGCCCCTGCGCAGACGTGCCGAGATTATCGAAGAGAGATGAAAAGCGCCGCTGTTCGCTAGCACACATTCGCAATAGGTCAAAAGCACAAGGTACTGGTGAGCCGGCCTTCGAGAAGCACCGTTGCATTATTTATACGCTTTGTGTGTGCAAAACGTTGAATTCCATTCATCTCACGCTCCGGGGCATTCAGCGACAACAATCGTCAGCCGCCATCGGGAAATCCCGACGCTTCTGTCGGACCGTGGGTGCTTCCCATCGGACAGGGTAATGTGCATCACTGCATCACCAGTGACGTCACCCAATAAGTAGATGCGTCCGGACTGGCGACGCGTGCGGCGGTGTTTTCTCCGCAGTTCGTGGGGACACGCCCACAGCCTGCGCGGTGACCATCTTGCGTACAGTGAAGCAACGCATGCTTCGTCGAAATTAGTATGCGTGTTCCCCTCGTACCACTTCTCCTTCCACAGAATCGCTCGCGGCGAGATCGCGTCGGGTATGTCTCCGCTTTATCCGTCAAATTTATGGAGGCGTATAACAGTCTCTTCATATGAGGGTTCATTCACGGTTGTTGTCTCCAGACGAGAGACCGGCGCTGTTATGCGGCACCGCAGGGCAGACCTCAATGCACTTCACCAAATCATTGCGTTGCTTCAAGTCATGATCATATTTGTTCGGCATAATAATCACACATGGCGTCATCACCATACCATAATGTTCCGCAGATTGCACGAGTTTCTATTTGTACGGCTACGGTGCGATTACGTCTCAGTTTGCCTTCACTTTGCCGACTCGGAAGTTTGAAGCGTGAGCCCTGGTGGCGCAGCGCCGTGCATTCCTGACGCCGTAACGCTGCCGGCAAGTGGCCAGCCGAGCCGCACGGCCAGCCCGGTTATTGAATCAAGCGCCGCCCGGAAGAGAAAACAGGCAATTTTCCGAGTCATTGCTGCCTATCTAGATCAGGCCCACCCGGCTACCGCAGGCGCGGCAGCGGCGGTGCAAGCGGGCGCAGACTACTCCACTCCCGTTCCCACACTCGACGCCTTAATTGCCATGATTTGCGCTGTGCAGGCGTGTCTGCAACGTTCCTCATTAACCCTCGTCGACGCTGGGGACCAGCCCCATATGGCGGTGGCCCATTTATACAGCACTTCTTGTCGTTAGATAGCCTATGTCGATGTGCGCTACACGCCCAGTGTTAAAATAATGCGCTTTTGCTGGGTGTGAGATGTCCAAACGAGTACAGTGGGATGTCGAAATTCGTCATGGAAACGATGTCATTGAGCATGGATTATAAGTTCTTTGAAAACAATTCTGATCCAACAGCGTACACATACGTGCACCGTTTTCCTTCGTTTTGAGATACCTAATTTAGGGTAGCTATTTTAGCGATAGCAATACAAAATACTTATCCTTATCAACTGATATTGTATAATAGACCACATCATAGGCAATCCTCGTACTGGGAATTGTGCTGAGAGAGGCTTGTGCATCACAATCCGCAATGGTGAGTATCAGCATGATACTTATCAACAGGACACTGTTGAAAATTGGACATGAAGACTTCACAAACACTCATCATGAAGCAGAATGTCGATAATCCGCTGGGTTGGATTCAGTGTTCAGAAAGTAGCACATTTCACCTTATTTGACGAATAATTTATCACCGTACACGCCTGACCAACATCTGCCCGCGGCACATATTTTGCGCAGAGACGAGCCCGAGGCAGGCCATCGTCCGCCCGGTGCCCAGCATGCCAGCCGGGTTCCCAGGGAAATTGGCCACATCTCGAAGAGCCGAGATGAACATGCTCGTCGACGCTGCACCCCTGCGCACACGGCGGCCTAATCACCACCGTGTGTGTGTGTAATCACGCGCAGTTGAGCGCCGGGAATGCGAAACACACTGCACGCCGCACACGCCGGCGATGCCTGGTGCTTCCCCCGGCTGCGGATATCGCCGTGAAATGGCGCTCGGCAGTCGGCGAGGCCACATGTGCCAGCTGATGGTCTCCGGCTATGCGTCATTGCGCCTGCAAATTGCTGCCCGAACGGTGCCGCGTTGTAGTGATGGCACTGGTTTTAGTGATGGCACTGGTTTTAGTGATGGCACTGCTCTTAGTGATGCCACTGTTTTTAGTGATGGCACTGGTTTTAGTGATGACACTGCTTTTAGTGGTGATGACACTGATTTTAGTGATCACACTGCTTTTAGCGACAGCACTGCTCCTCAATCCTCAGAATGTCGTTGGTCAGCACTACTTGTGACTGACATCTACCAAGCGCGAAGACACGTTATTCATAATTGAGATGCTATTCATTCGTGTCATATTTAACAACATCTCAAAGCCGAACCGCACACACGGTTTGCGCTCAATAATTTTCCCATCACAACCTTTCACATTACTGAAGATCTATCTGCACTGCAATCGCTGGACGTGATGGCGGCAGGCATTGTCTACAAGCTAGTCCATTGCGACGGATATCTTGTGAGCATCGCTCAACGCAATAGGAAAAATGGCTCTCCAATTCGTCGGTAACAATTGCAGGCACTTAGCCAGGAGCGCGCCGAAGTGACCAAGAACATGCTGTTCGTACTCAGTTCCCAACATGTCTGGGGTGCCGAGCAATTCCCATCGTTAAGCACTGTCGAGCTGCAAGCACGGTGGATGTGTTTCTCCCCACACTTGATGCACTCGCGCAAAGTCGGTGTTCTGCATTGCAGATTCGATGAATCTGGCAGCTTACAAAATGTCCTAGAACTGGTTTAGAGCCTGTTTCGCATTACGTCAGGTGATGACATGCAATGACATGTGACAGTACTTGTAACACAACCCATCACGGTCCATAGTTTGGCGCAACAAAGAACACGCATTGTTCTCTTTTCCTTCAACTCCTTCCCTCAATTTTACCTGGTAAATTCCAGGTATTGGTAACGCACGTTATCCAGGAAAACAGCAAGGCGAGCTGGATAAATTATTATATCATTCTTAAGTGTCTTTGCATGAGAGATGTCCTTGCATTTAAACAAATTTTCCTAGCACCAATAAGCGAGTGCGAACTGTAGCCCATCTATCTCCGTTTATCGCGGGCACACAAACAGAAACACACGCATGGGTTTTCTAAGTGTCTGCTTCCCCTGCATGCCCGTACCTAAACATGATCAACACCAGCTAACTCACATTCACACGCGCTCTGGTGGACGGCTGATCGTCACACGATCGGTGGGGATCTGATCGGTGGGGATTGTTGATTTGGCGGCGGGGATCCCCTGTCGCCCGATCACCAACCAGACCTAGAGAGACGAGGAAAAGACGAGCGTGTCGCGGCTGACGAGTTGCTCCAACTTATTTGGTTTACGCTTGGGTTCGCTGGCGACCCTCCAGCTCAAGCAACATGTCGAATGCTGTCAAATGGAGTGGTTTCTTGAGTACCGTTCTTCGAAGCACAGTCAGTGGCTTCGAAGAGCGTTGTCGCTGCGGAAAATGATTCAGCTCAGGAAATCACCGACAACACTAAAGCGGGCGGCAGCAGTGAATAGCGTCGCAGTCATCGCGGCTGGCCTTGGGCACCGCTATCATCGCACATTTTTGCGCCGTACACAGTGCATTACCTCAGACTCTTCGGTTTTTTTGGTCGTTGAGCAACTCATTACTCGCCAGTAATTATTCCCACCGTCCTGACAAAACCGGCCGGATGCCTGAATCTCGGAGCCAGCGCACGGAACCGCTACGGTGGCACCGGCCACCGAGGGGCGACCGAACACGTCACGCACCTCCCGAGCGGAAGACCCCGTTTAACTCGGTTGCCGCGCCGACGGAAGGCTCCGTTTGACTCGCGGCCGGCCGTCGCCAGAGTCGACTGCCCCGACGTCGCCACGTCACCGCCGCTCGCGCGGGCCGCTCCGGGTCACCCGAACGGGCAGAACTAGCGCCGCGCGGCGTCGGAGGTCAGCAGGTCGAGCAGAGGTCGGGCGGACGCGGGCGGGCCGGCGGCCGCTGCCGGGTCACAGACGGCACGCCTCCGACCGGCGGTCACCGCAGGAACACGCTGTCGGAAGGCGCGCTCGCCGTCAGCCCGGCCGGCCGCGTTTACCGGCGTGCGCTTCCCACGCGCGACCGCCGGCCGACCCGGCCGGTGTTTACTTGACCCAGTACTCGGCCGGCGTGCGGTCCGAACACCGGCACGACGCCGGTGGATGGTGCGACTCAACTTCAGCACCAGCTTGACCGGCGCCAGCTTCACGTCGGCCGAGCTTCAACCAGGCGGCGGCCGGGCCCCACGTCAATCCAGCCAGGAGCAAATCTGTTGGTGCTGGGGCGAGATACATGCATTCGTTGTACGACACCCAACATGGGAGAGTCGACTTCATGGGATCCCGTGTTAAACCTGAAGAACATTTGGACCGATAATCAACAATGAGGGGAAATATGGTCCGTACAACACCCCTGACCTCAGCCGAACATCCGCCAGGGTACTGTACGGGTTGAACATTTCGTGAAACTAGCTTCAGTCCGGCTGGAGACGGGCCTCCACTTTACTTTATCGAAGCTTCAGCCATGCGAGCGCCGGTTGTGCTCGAAAGATTTCACTTCCTTCCCATTAGCACCACTAACTCGGACAGTTCGGCCAAACTTCAGCAGAGTTTCCATCGAGCTCCAGTTGACTGGTTTCTCCAGAATGACCTCGCCTTAACCTTGCCTCGTGCTATGCTTCAGCGCAGCCACAAATGACACTCGGTCAAACTTGAGCCGGCTTTAGAACGGCTCCGGTCGAGCCCTCGTCTGACTGCAGCAAATCCTGCGTGAAGCTGACTGCAAGCCACGCTGCATTCATCTTCACGAGAATCTTCCACACGGCTTCCGTGTATTCTTGATCGGACAATACTGTTCTCAATTCGTAAACACAAGACTCGACACCTGTACGTGAGCCAATCTAACCTGGCAAACTAGGTGTGCGTCTGCGCACCTTCACACAGCCTTCAGCACCCGTTCGGAATCTTGGCTGAGTTCACATAGAGGATGATAAATAGGACCCACACGAATTAACTCCACGTGAAGCCACACCAGATCGGCAGGAAATGCCACCGGCCCCACGGCGTCGGCCGCAGAGCTTCAGTGGAAGCCATGTCAACACGACAATTCCAATATGGTATCGACTGTATGAGTTCACGTATATGCACTCACCAGGCAGCTGACGAACAGAGCCAGAGCCAGAGCCACAGCCAGATATAGAGCCAGAGCAAGAGATAGAGCCAGATATAGAGTCAGAGACAGAAGATCCCAAGCAAGAGCCAGACACATATACAGAGCCATATACAGAGTCAGAGCCAGAGCCAGAGCCAAAGCCAGAGCCAGAGCCAGAGCCAGAGCCAGAGCCAGAGCCAGAGCCAGAGCCAGAGCCAGAGCCAGAGCCAGAGCCAGAGCCAGAGCCAGAGCCAGAGCCAGAGCCAGAGCCAGAGCCAGAGCCAGAGCCAGAGCCAGAGCCAGAGCCAGAGCCAGAGCCAGAGCCAGAGAGCCAGAGACCGAGACCAAGATATAGACAGAGGCAAGAAGAAGAGAAGATCCGAGGGTGGGGAATTTCCACGAAAGTACACGGTCGTGGCAGTATGCGGTATTATAGGTCACGTGGCGTATTTGCACCGGATGGATGGTTTACAGAATATCAGTCGGAAAGCTCCGACGCTCACTGCAGAGCATTCACCGGACGCGCTACATTCTGATGTACACTATACTCGTGTCAGATCATTCGGATGCACACCCTACTCGTGTCGGACCTAAACACCAATCACCATACCATGCATGCGGCCTGTCTCGTCGTCAAGGTCGGCACCTTCCTGGGAGCGGAGCTTTCAGGTTCGGATGGAGACGTCACAGAACTTGAACCAAATGCCATAACTTGGGAGATGTGGTAGGTCGAAGCGCATGCAACAGCAGGGTGGCTGAGGTCAGACCCCCACTCCCACCCCCTCCCGCTGAGGTTTGAACACGAAGCCGGAGTGCACACTGCATGGGGACGATTTTTCCTCTGATAAGCGCTGAACAACCGTTGAGTCGGGCGGGGGTGGGGAGGGGTACACTCGAGCCTTTCTGCACGGACGCTTTTCCCGGCCAGAGGGGCGCCATTTTACACTGCAGGCGCACATGCTCCCAGTGCCGTCTGCATCCGCCGCTGCCACCGCGTGCTTCTCCGGTTGTTCGTGACAGACTCGCGCGCCACGCCCGCTCCGAAACGCCACGCGGGGAGGCCAGGTGCGTTCCACGCGGCTGATCCCTTTCCACCTCGACCGCCCCGCACCCATCCGCGTGCTACACGCCGTGGCGGACGGAGCGTGGGCTGGACGACGTTGGGCGAGGGGAGGGTGGGGGTCGGGGAGCAGCCAGGTGCCAGACGCGTGCCGGAATCACTGCCAGAGCCGGCCAGCAGCCACCGCAGCCCGCTTGGCCGGGTAATCCTCGGCGGTGATGGCCGGCGCCTGGCACCGGCTGTGACTCGCCTCGCACGCGCCGACTGCAAGGGAGGGCGAGTTCTGTGAAGCCCGTAGATGCGGTGTGCGGCTGATACATGCCCTGCCACGCTGACAGTCTTGCTGGGGCTGCCAGATTGCATCTGGCAGCCCCCAGCAGGACATGTCTGGCACTGAGCAGGGGTTGGTGCAAGTTGCTGGAAGTGAGCAAACAGCATGCAAGCGCATTTTTTCGCGGTTCGCCTCCAAGAAGCCTGCTTATCTGGACCGCCGTATTTGTCTAACATTAGATCTGAAAATCACGGCAAACGCTTCGGGACATCGCGCTCAAATGCTTATCCCCTCCCCCCCCCACCGCCCTGGAGCCTATAGGAACATTTCAGAGTGGAGCGGGACGGTCGTGCTGATGAGGAGCTTATAAGACAGCCATGCTGAAATCGTTCTTTGCCATGCAACCCCTTACGAGCTACTGCCATTTTTGCCAGAGGTTGGTTCAGGAATTTTGATGGGGGAAAAGGGCACCTGTCTGGAGCGGCGCCAGTGATTGGAACGAGTTCAAGGAGAGGCGCACGCGAGCGCACCGAGAGGGAGGGGGGCGGGCGCCTTTTCCAGCCAGATGTGCGCTGCATGCCCCCCGCGTCCTCCCTTCGGAATCCGCCCCTGGTTTTTACCCTCACCTCACCTGCTCCCAAAACAGTGCCACCCCGGTGTCTAGGTCAGCTTTGGCCACCAAGAAGTCCCGGCAGAGGCAATGTTTCATTCCGGCTCCATTTCACGCCACAAACCCTCACGGTTCGGGGCGTTCGGCCTTCAGCCGGCTGGCGGTCCGATGCCGTGACAGCAGGCGCCGTCCCCGCGCCCACCGCTTATCGGGGCCGGCGAGGCCGTACCTTGACCCGACCTCTGTCGCATCTACCGGCCGAGTCATTGGGCGGCCGGTGCCAGCTCCCCGCCAAATATGCCGGCGCCGGCTCCCGCCAGGACGATGACGGGAGCAGGTGCAGACGGAGCGCAGCGAGGCGGAACCACGCTGAGCGACACTCAGGCCGAGCAGTCTCTGTTTGCTGTTTCAAGCGCTGCTGTGGGGGTATATGGGGATGACGATGATGGTTGCGGTGATGATGGGGATTTATGCGTGTGTGCGAGTGTCGTTTTCGGTCTCTTTGTGGGTGCCCGGACTCCCATAATATTATTTGACCACCCAGAAAAATGGGTGAACGAGAACGGCTAGACACTTCGTATGGGCGCGGTCAGAGGCACAGCCAAGCCCCCCCCCTATCACCCAAAAATACACTAAATCAAACGCTACATTTTTGGATTTTCACCAAACAAAAACCAAAATTTTCGTTACGCTTTATTTCTTTCGTTACGTTTTTTGAGGGGTTCATAAGAAAATTTTGTTGGAATTCTATTACAATTTTATTACAAATAAAATCCATCCATCCATCCATCCATCCATCCATCCATCCATCCATCCATCCATCCATCCATCCATCCATCTATCTATCTATCTATCTATCTATCTATCTATCTATCTATCTATCTATCTATCTATCTATCTATCTATCTATCTATCTATCTATCTATCTATCTATCTATCTATCTATCTATCTATCTATCTATCTATCTATCTATCTATCTATCTATCTATCTATCTATCTATCTATCTATCTATCCATCCATCCATATATATATATCTATCTATCTATCTATCTATCTATCTATCTATCTATCTATCTATCTATCTATCTATCTATCTATCTATCTATCTATCTATCTATCTATCTATCTATCCATCTATCCATAGCACGGTCACGACCTATCACCATCCTCGACTGTCGGCAGAACTGCAGGGCCAGTCGGACGGCGTGGACCACCCACAGCCGTGCATGTATCCATCACCGGCCGACATTGTTTTCACGAGCCAGCCCGCCAGTGACGGCGGCGGCGCGTGACAGCGGAATGTGACGCTCGTGACGCGGGCGGCGGCCGGCCGAGCGCCAATGGCGGGCATCGGGGCGGCGCATTCGTCACGCACTGGCGGGCGCGCCGTGTCGCCGCCGCCGCCGCCGCCGCTGCCGCCGCCGCCGCCCGGCCGGCCAAACAATCACCGCACCGGCGGCCTACATTCAGTGCGGCCGGCGCCGAGCGGAGCCAGAGCCGCCGAGCGTATCTCCTGCAGCAGCACGTGGTCGGAACTGGCCGGGCGGCGGCTGCGCGGCTCCGGCTCTGGCTTCGGACCGCGCCGCGACCCGAGTCGAGCCGGCAGGAAGCGGCGGCTTGCCATTCATCTGAATTGTCCGCGGTGAATTGGAGAAATCAGGGGCCGCGGCCGCGGCGGCGACTCGCCGCGCGGTCGTCATCGACCGCGATATGCGCGCTGCCGCCGGCGCGCCGCCGAGATGTGGCGGGCAGACGTGGCGCGTGATGGATGCGCGACCGGCCGGCACCACCGCGCGCCGGCCACGCCCACCGCTCTGTCGCACCCGACGCAATTACCGCGTGACCCGAAAATGCCCCGGCACCGCGGCGGCTGCCGCGCATATCTCCTGTCGAGTGGAAATACCGGCCGGCCGGCAGCGGCCGCGCGGTTTCACCCGGCCGACAAAAACGCGGGAAATGCGGCGGCGGTCGTCGGTCAGGTTTCGTCAGTGAGAGTACACGGTGCGTAGTGGAACGGTGACATCGTGACGCCACGCCTGGCCGACAGTCACACCTGTGGACACACTGGACACATCCCCACGTTGGAGGGGGATGCACGCGGTGTCGGGGAACTACGTGGCGGCCAAGTCATTCGTTGTCCCGGACAACAAATGAGTTGGCAGGACTGACTGCTGGTGGACCTCGGCTCAGGCTGAGCCGAGGTCCACCAGCAATTGAGCCTGATGGCTGCCTGCGATAACCGCAGGAAAAATGCCGCTAGGGGAGTCATTCACAGCTCAATGGACACTGAAAGCACCTTGGTGTTTCACTAAGCGTACATTATAATCAAACGTGTTCACTGGTGAAATATTGACCATATTTCCATCTCAGCTACGTTGAGATGCACGTGAATGAGAACAGTGCAGGAATGTGATCACAAATGGAGGGGGGGTGAGCGTCACTAGCCCTTATTCACGACGGCCAATAAGCACAGGGATGCAATGTCGATGACTTCGTCTAGTATGAAGGGCATATCATTTAAATATATGTACTAAATCTGTATATAGGGAATGTTCAAGAAGTTTTAACTATGAAGTAATAAATTCAATATTAAACTTAACCAACATATTCAAATTGTGGCACTGTTTGAAAAAGAGCGCCCAATTCACAGAAACAACTAGCCAATCTGGCCGCATTTGGCACCATGACCGGAAGGTAGGAGTTGTCGGATAGAACATAAATTTGCCGTTGGATTACCAGCAAATATACAATATTAGGGAGAAAGTGGTAGTATATATCCTGCGGATGAATATTTTTCCTTTTACGTTTTATTTTATGGCTGTGAAGTACCTGTATTATGAATAAATATTGAAATACATCATTTCCAGATGCTACGATTCCTTCTTTACGCTCCCGAAAATATTAAATTCTCTCCACTTTACAAGCGGGTTGTTTACAGTTGTTATGGCATCCGCTGTACCGCACCATACGTGGCTCCGTTTTTGAATGTTTCTGTACTCATACCTGAATAACCCCTAATGTGGGGGGAGGGCAATTGATCCTTGTCTTTGAATATCATACACGCAAGAAAGAACAAAGCATGAATTGTTTACAGCACCCAAAAGACCGCAACACGTCCAAAATATGCGCATCTGAGACAAACTTGTTTGTTGGCTCGCCTGACATATTTCAGCCGTAAATGATGCAATCAGAGCACAAATAATGACGTCATTTTTTGAAACGTGGATTATGATTCGTCCCAGCTATCATAAAGGGCCAATCACTTACTGCAGTTGAAGTTGGCTGGCGATATTGATCAGAGTGGTCGAGTGCTCGGAAAATTTGGCATTTGAAGACCGCTGAATTCGACAAACAGCTGTTGTCATCGAGTTTACTTCCGAAGTCAGGCTCGCTTGGTCTGACTTCCAGATTTCCGACTAGATGACGTCCCAGGCGCGGATGTGGGTGTACATTTTCAGGGTTTGTGCATAAACAAGCTGTAACTAGTCCAAAAACTTGTCGTATTAGGTAACTGAACCTACTCTGTTTGTTTATTGATATCATAAATTGGTCCAATCTACAGACTAAAAGCTTTCAGATCAACGTAATTATTATGCCCTGACCCCGCCATTGGGATGTCATGACGATTACTTCCCGCTAGTGCACGCGTGAAACCGCCTACTGACGACTCTAGTACCACATGACTTCGGTCAGTTCTTTCAGCCGTCTGGGGCTGTGCCCTCTCCCTCCCCCTAGACAGACCGTGTCCCCTCCAAGCCAGTCGGCCGGATCTGTCAGTGTCCAGTCGCCGCCCATGGGGACGAGTGGTCTAGGGGTAAGATGCTCGTCTCACAATCGAAAGGTTGTGGGTTCGAGTCTCACCTGTCGCTACTCTTCGCCCGCGACCAATCGGCGTGAGAGATTGGCGACGCTACATGACTCAACGGTCGACGTGTCGTAAAACCATTAACCAAACGACGGAACTCGACTCTTTCCAACGAAGTAGCCCGGTAGTCTTACTCACTGAGCAGCTGCGTCAACCTGACGCTCGATCCCACCACGCCTCCAAATTCAGAATCGCGAACAGCTCCCTACGCCAGGAGCAAACCGCCAAACTCTACCAACCATCACGAAAAGAGCGAGGTCCTTTCCGTCGCTACACTTGCTACACACACACACACACACACAGCAAGTTCCATGTACGTATCTGTCAGTCTCGCACGCAAACAAACCCCCATCTGCCGGAAGCGCCGTGTGATTGGTTATTGGTTATTGGTTATTGTTTTTTTTAAGGACACGTCGACCGTTGAGTCATGTAGCGTCGCCAATCTCTCACGCCGATTGGTCGCGGGCGAAGAGTAGCGACAGGTGAGACTCGAACCCCCAACCTTTCGATTGTGAGACGAGCATCTTACCCCTAGACCACTCGTCCCCTCAGCGCCGCGTGAGGTCTGCGCTCACACACACCAGCTTGTGTGGCTGACGCACCTCCTTGTCTAGGTGTGCCGAGCACCCAGCTGTCTGGCCGACACTCCACGCACACCACCTGGAGATCTGTTTACCTTCGTCGCTCCGCCACGCTCCCCTCCTCCCCCCCCCCCCCAGCACCACGGATGAGCGTGTGGCGCGGTAAGGGGAGGGTAATATGCATGGTTTCCGGAGGCGTGGCCTGTGCGCGGTTACCGCGAATATGCTCGTGATTTGGTGACGTAATTTGGTGGCCGTGACCAGTGGCGGATGCGGGGGCAGGGGTGCTGGGGGCATGTGATCTCCCATGTGGAAGTAGCGCCCCTCTGACCGGAAAAGACGCCATGGCGTGAAGGCTCGAGTGCGTGCCCTCACCTCGCTTAACGATTTCTTTTTCGTTAAAGGCACCCCTTCAGTAAAGGCACCCCTTCAGTCCCTAAAGTTCAGGTCGAGTGCACTCTTCGCCCCCACACTCGCTCAGCGAATTTTCACCTGAAGACACCTCTCAGGGAGTGCCCCCGTAGAAATTCCTGGATCCGTCCCTGACCGTGAGCTGGAAAGAGTGCAGTCACGTGTGTCGCTCTTTATGCAGCTCTGTTGTTGCTGGCACACGACCAACGATAGCTGGAAGCACTATCAACACCTGCCCGAGCATCCCCATCGATCATCACGGCCAATAGGTAATTCGGAGAATACAGCCGGCCGTGCCCTGACAAATCGACACAGGTGGTGGTGCCTCACATGCTCTTCAAAATACATCGCAGTCTTTAAAAAAAAACCGCTCATGCGCTGGGTACAATGCCAACAAACCAGGGGTATCACTTTGTATGAGCTAAGGGGGACAACTGCCCCTCCCCAATCATTAAATTGGACGCCCCAATCATTGATTTGGCCACCCCAATCATTTATTAGGCATCCCCAATCATTGATTTGGCATCCCCACCAAATCAGACTGAAGCTTAACCATTGGGCCTATATGGAGGCGCTCTTCCAGAATGATCGAGTGCATCCCCGTATAACGAGTTTTTTTTTCAGCGGATGGCGCCCTCTCCGGAGAAAAACGTCACCAAATACACCAATTGCCCCCTCCCCCACCCATCAATATCACAAAGCGACACCCATGCAACAAGCTGTTGGCCCGTACTCTCACCTAACGACCTTCAGTGTGCGGGAGACACCTCATTGATTGAGAGCTGCCAACGATTGCCGTCAGCCGACCCTGCTGGGTGCAGAGGGAAGGGGGGGGGGGAGGGCCGACATGGTGCGGCACGGTGGCGAGACATGGTGAAGCTCGGCCAAGCGCCAGACATGGTGAAGCCCGGCCAAGCTCCAGACATGGTGAAGCCCGGCCAAGCTCCAGCTCGGACCGAACTGGTTGGAACTGGTTACTGTCGGGCGTTTACTAACAGACCTATGTTTACATCGAGGGTAAGTACTCTGTTACTGTGTTGCAGTAGCAGGTTAGTACATGTCTAAGCAAACATGGTGCGACTCTCCGGCAGCAGGCAGCCTGGCCCAACAGTCACAATATTCATGACAAGTGAAACCATGCTGCATGCCTGTGTCAGCTTGGACTTAAATGCTATCGCTCAGATGCACCCAACAATGTTTGGTTTTTGCTTCTGACTCGGCCGCTGCACAAGGTTGAAACGAGTAACATATTTCACGTGCCGGTGCTTTTAACATGCAAGCAGTCTTTGTGGAGGCCTGATGTCCAAGCCTTCGACAACACCTTTGCAATGCACGGAGAACTTTAATGACGTCATTGAGGATAAATTATTCCTCAGCGCTGTATTCAACGACTACGTGATGCAACGCGTTAGGCCAGCCACGTCTAATGCATTTATGCAACACCTCTTCAGAGATAGGAACAAGCAGCTGTGGTGCGGATGTGAACAAAATCCAAACTGTCACGGACGCGTGAACTATGAAATGTAATCAGAGACACGGATCGAGATACCTTACCCACGCAGTCAGCTTGGCTTCGGGAGATACTGAAGTGCATGACCTACACACGTGGCTAAGTTTCTCTTCTCGCTTCTCCACCAGGCCGTGCTGTCTCGGCGCTTCTGCGCCGTCGCTTCCGGTTCTGTCAAATGTTCTGAAGTGGAAAATGGTCGTCTTTTACGAAGGTAACTTGTTCCAGAACCAATAACAGATACCTGTAGCAGACTTAGTAAAGCAAGATCCTAAGTACGACGGGACATTGTGGCCATAATCACTCTTTTGATATTGCTCATTGGGATAGTTCAGTATCCAGTGGCGCAGCCAGGATTTTCTGAAGGGGCCGGACCAAAAATATGCGATGAAATAGGAAAAAAAACTCCATGCGTGGAATTTAGGAATTTAGGAAGGAATTTAGGGCATTGCGTGGTGAAAATGTCAAAATATCTCGTTTCGACTAGTGCATTTTTAGGTGCTAAGGGGGGGCGGGGGGGGGGGGCTGGCTGCGCCTCTGTCGGCATCTAAGAAATAGTATGCGAAGCCGTAATTAAATAGCTTTCTCATTACACAACGAATGCACTTTCCCGTGTTGTTAGGTGTGTACCCTCAGCATTGACATGAGGAGTCGTCAGCCGTCTCTGCGTAGGTTATTAATCGCCTCGCACTCTTAAAAGAAAGACTGTGGGCTTGTATATAGCTACTCAGGGTGAACAGCAGCGCGTATTTAAGAGAAGTAGCGCTTCAAGGCTTGATCAGCTTCAGGATGTTAAAAGATACCATCGCACGAGAGGGTACATTTTACTCGGTTTGATAATGGATGCCTAAAGTTTATCTTTTCAGATCAATCGACTGCTCAAATCTAGGAAGCATGCTAAAACGGTTTACTCCGCTTGACCAACGTAGGGCTGTCCAATATGGTAGTCTTCTGAGAGGTGCACTGATCAGAGAAAGTGGAAAATACTCATGACGTTTTCAATCCTCTCAATGTGTGTCTTCCGTGTGCCTGTCGACCCTCGCACAATCTACCCGCCGGTACTTTCGTGTCGACGCCGGTGAAAGTGACTCCTGCACCGCTTACACCGGAATGAGACCCGAACACCCAGCGGGTGATCGATAATCCCACGATGATTTATTCCCGGCACAAATGTGCTCGCGCCGCGCCGTCATCTTGGTCTGCATCAGAGCGGGCGGCGAGCGCGCGAGGTGTCGCGCTGGCCGCCACCTCGCCTGATCCACCTTGCCCCTGACGATCGGATGTGATCCAAGCTAAAACTGTCACGATTCTTACGAACTGGCAGCGTCCCGAATGGAAGATATAATGGGCGGCAGTCGAGCATCGCTGACCTCTACATATGTGACGTCACAGATATTTTGACTAATGAAAACGGGTGGCATTCTGAGGCGCTTCTTTGAATTATTTAAGTAATTTAGAGATGTTAAAAAATAAATGAGTGCCACCATCATCTTTACAATGAAAAATCACTAGTGAGACTTGAAAAAAATACGGTCTGTCCTGACATGAAACTTGTCCATTGCTCGAGAGACACCTGCGTGGCGAGCACCCGCGGCCGGTATGCCCAGTGATACATTTTTCGTCAGATAGGGTGGAACATAACACTTTTCGAGCACTGCACATACATCCTTCCCAAGGAAGTATCGACATCGTGCTTGCTGATGTGTGCTTATGAAGTCTCCGTGACTCGTTTTTTTTTTAGTATTTCGTGCATAAATATCATGCCCATCTTCATCACGGATTTTGATACACAAACATCTCGTGGCACAATTCCAAGTACAGAGATTATATATGATGTGGTCTGCTAAGCGATGCCATCTGCTGATACCATGGTATTGCAATCGTTATCGTTAGTATAGGCATCCCTATATTTGGTGTTCTACAAATTAACGAAAAACATGCATTTATGAGTGCACTATGGCTCAAAATTGAGTTCCAAGAACTGAGACGATATTTTAAGTGGCATGCTTCCATGACAAAATTTCGACATCCTACTCTACTCGTTTCAACACCTCACACCTGACCAAACACCATTACTTTAACACTGGGGACGCCCGACCAGGTGCGCTGGCGCCCGCGTCGCTGACCGCCCCTCCCGGCCAGCGATCGTCGGCTTCCGGCGACCGGCCGCCGCCGCTGCCGCCCCTCACCGCGGGGTCAGCCGCCGGCCGGCACCGGGGTCGGGGTCAAGACCGCCGGCGCGCCGCCGTCGCTGGCCGCCTGGGAGCGCGCGGCGACGACGCCGACCGGCCGGCAGGTCCTGACAACGGCCGCGCTGGAAATAACACCAATCCACGCACCCGCAGGTGACGCTTTTCAATTTGGACGCCGACAACACGGCGGGCGAATGGTGGCTGTCGGCCGCCGCCCACACGACCGGCCCGCCGTGGGCCAATCGGAGACGGTGCCGCCTCGGGCGGTGTTTATTCTGATCGTGCGGCCAGCTGGCGCTGTCTTTGTTGTTCGGCGACTTGCCGGCGATCGGGCGCCCGGGCCCGCCACGATCGACCTTTGGCACGCCCACAGCAAGTAGAACGTCTAACAAAGCTCATCCGGATGCTTGCAATGCCAGAGGTATTTTCCGTTATGCATGCACCTTACTAAAACGTGATGTGCGCACACCTGATTGAATTATTCCTCATGATAATGTATGTACTCAGTGGCGTAGCCAGGATTTTTATTTGTTAGGGAGGTGGCAAAAAATGTAATGAAACGGAGAACGCTTTGGGCGCGCGAAGCGCACTGATTAAAAAAATACTTTTATCTCAAATATTAAAATGCCTTATTTGTTCTAGTGTAATTTTGGTTGCTAGGGGGGGGGGGGCAGTTAGCCGAGCCTCATTACGTACTTTAACAGCATGACATTTCTACGAGATGATATGTCATCAAATACCCTTTTGCGCTCAGCACCGAGTGAGCTTATGGTGTAACTGCTTCATATTCAACTCGTGTGAGTGGGCTACCCAAGCCTTGAATAAGGCGGGCTCAGAGGGATTCTGGCTCACACGCTATGAGTGCATTTAAATTGCTGTAATTTCCTTTGCGAACGACCTAGATTACATCGGGAAAACAAGCCCTAGGATAACAGTTGCCTACCTCGTTGCTAGCTCGAAATCAACCAACTGCGTAGATAAGGTCAACACAAGCGAGCAGTCACAGAACTGCCTGACCCATCAATGGCAACAATCTGCTTGCTTTTTGGACATGCGGTAATTCCCACAGAATTTGCATTATTTGGAATTGTGAACTCAACAATGGTAAAACCAGCCTTGCTCGCCAAAAAAGAGACAATATGAGAACTGAACTTTTGTCTGAGCCTGATATCGCCGAGATGTTCCCGAGATGAACAGGAAACAACTCGGACTGGATGCTCGCCGCGATTGTTCAGAGCAATGGGCTACGCTGCGCCTGTGCTTGCGACACCCCGTATCTCCCCGCTGGCCATTGTGCTGTCAGTCGCGGCTTTCTTCTCCGCTTTTGACGTCTAATAAGCAGATGTTAATTAGCACCGCGGCCGGCCGGAAACCGAGAGCGGCGGTGCACAGGCCGTGACGTCGCAGACAGCCGCGCTGCGCCCTGGCCGTGAAGGCGATGCGCTGAAAGTGCACAGATAGTGCACAGTGGAGTGCACAGATAGTGCACAATGGCTACACGGCGGCAGGGTCGCCGCGATGTTATGCCGCTGCACGCGCTGCCGTGGTCAGTGTGTGACGGGTACCATCAGGGCGAGGTGGCGCTGTCATCACGACTCGACAGCTGATTTTGAGACCTGCGGTTGGTGGCCATGGCAACGCCACCTGGCGGCGCCGGCGAGGAGTAGCGAGACGTCTGGGGAACAACGCAATGGTACCTATAGGTCACCTGACATAATCGGTAGCCGGCTAATCTTTAACTAGCTGTGGCTTCAACAGGGGCGGATCCAGGAATGTTTATCGGGGCACGGGGATGCAGTGTCACTGGTGCGGAGGGGCGTCATTGAGTGCGAACATTTCAAGAAAGGGACGGCGGGGAGGGGTGCACTCGAGTGTCCCTAGATTGACACATTTTCTACACAGAGGGGCACATTCGGTTAGACAAATTCAAAGGATACACACAGGCGTCCAAGGGGCGGTGCCTTTTCAGTAAGAATGGTGTCGCCTTTCCGTAGTGCGTGGGGGTGGCAGGCGGGTAGCACATGTCACCTGTTACTCCCCGTTGGATCCGCCTGTGGGCTGCGATAGTCGATAGTGGTATCAATTCACGTGACACCGTAGTGGTCGGTCGGCAAGTCTCGGCCAGCGCCCTTCGAAACGCCTGCTTGTTTTGTTTTCGTTCAGCAACCATCGTGACCCACGCTCACCTCAGTAATCACCGTGACACGTGTTTGTTTTAACAATCGCCCGACCCGACCTCCACCGAAATCGACCGTCCCACGCTGGCATACGACCCCGTGCTCGGTTTCCACCCCCTCTACCACTGGCAGTCAGCAATCGTCCGACCCGACCTCCACCGAAATCGACCGGCCCACGCTGCCATACGACCCCCGTGCTCCGTGCTCCCACCACTCATAACTGGCGACCGGTCGCGTCCAATCTGGCGCAAGGTTAGGCGCGCAATAAACTGCGCCGCTACGTCACGGAGGCGATGAATGGCGCGCCCGCCGGGCGGAACGGCGCGGGGTGGTGGACCACCGGCGCCCCCCGGTCACCGGAACTACTGCTCACTGCCCGCCGGGCGGAACGGCGCGGGGTGGTGGACCACCGGCGCCCCCCGGTCACCGGAACTACCGCCCACCGCCCAGCCTGCACCCTCCGCCAGGGCACGGCTGTCGCCGACCGGCGAAATGGCACCGCTTCGCCTCAGGATCCCTCCAGTGATGCTCCAGCGCACGGATTGGCGTTTCTGTTGAGACTGGGCGCTGGGAGGCGTTAGAGTATCGTCCTCTTCGTAGGAAGAGGACGATACTCTTACAGAAATTTGAACTCATTGTTGAAATTCGTCCATTGCTCATAAGCTGTTCATACCAAAACACTGAACAACAAATGCCAAATTCGACAGAATGTTGCTTCTTGTTCATCTACTAAAGTTGATGGAATAATGGAAATATATATGCATGTCCACGATGTGGCCATTCGCGATGACGAACCGACCAAACTGCACTGTTTCACGGTTTTACTGCCAGGCCATTGCTGGCGCATTACCGGCACCGGCCATGAATCTGTTCACCGATGACTCCCAACATTCTGCGCTTTTCCCGACAGCCGCTTCATCCACCGCCATAGGTTTCTCGAACGCCGGCGGATCCCTAGAGCACGCGAGAGAACGACGACGACATAGCCATACCTCCTTTTCGGGGACCCCAAACAAAACATTTCAATCTGCACAGAATCGTGCCGGCCATGCTCGTCACGCGCGCACCCAGCCTGCGGCTCGGCCCAGCTGGCCGCGCCAGTGCTGCCGAGCTGGAATGCGGCGACGTATCCAGCGTGACGTCACGCGAGCCATGTGTCCGCTTCCGCCCCGACCTTTTTTCTTCTTCTTTTTGTCGCCGGCTGCGGCCGCTCGGCGGAGCGCGCAGGCTGCTGCTGCGTCCGTGCAGGAGGCACTGGTGCTGGTGCGTCCGTGCAGGAGGCGCGAGCTGGTGCGTCCGTGCAGGAGGCACTGGTGCTGGTGCGTCCGTGCAGGAGGCGCGAGCTGGTGCGCCCGTGCAGGAGGCGCGAGCTGGTGCGTCCGTGCAGGAGGCGCGAGCTGGTGCGCCCGTGCAGGAGGCGCGAGCTGGTGCGCCCGTGCAGGAGGCGCGAGCTGGTGCGCCCGTGCAGGAGGCGCGAGCTGGTGCCCTGCTGCCAGGTCAGATTCGACCCGCTGGGAGAACTGGCTGGATGCGTTGCGATGGACTCGCCAGCCGAGTGAACGGCGTGCAGCGGGCTGGTGCGGAGCGCTGCGCAGGCTCGGCTCGGTCCCGTGTGAAGGCCCCGCTTGGCGAGGGTCGGCAGGCTGGGATTAGCGCATGGCTGGTCAGGTCGAGTTATTCACTAACTTTTTTGTTCGTTTAGTGTATTTGCTATGGTTGCACGAATTCGTGCAAACACAGCATACTAGGCGCCGAAGATGCAACAAATTTATCTGGCTGCCGGATTTTGACGTGTTTAGCTACATCACATGCGGGAACCTATGCTAACATGCAACAGAGAGGAGCTACTTGCCCACCCACAGCAATACTAAGCTATATATTAATGCATATGTTCGATGATGTTATGCTACTATGTGCAGTGTGATGTGACAGGATCGGACTTCAATCAGCTACCAGATTCCACAGCCCGGACTCTCCAACACCCGCCATCCAGATCCCACAGCCCGTGCTCTCCAACACCCACCATCCAGATCCCACAGCCCGTGCTCTCCAACACCCACCACCCAGATCCCACGACCGTGCTCTCCAACACCCACCATCAAGATCCCACAGACCGTGCTCTCCATCACCCACCATCCAGATCCCACAGCCCGTGCTCTCTAACACCCACCATCCAGATCTCACGATCTGTGATCTCCAACACCCACCATCCAGATCCCACAGCCCGTGCTCTCCAACACCCACCACCCAGATCCCACGACCGTGCTCTCCAACACCCACCATCAAGATCCCACAGCCCGTGTTCTCCATCACCCACCATCCAGATCCCACAGCCCGTGCTCTCTAACACCCACCATCCAGATCTCACGATCTGTGATCTCCAACACCCACCATCCAGATCCCACAGCCCGTGCTCTCCTGCACCCACCATCAAGTTCCCACAGTCCGTGCTCTCCAACACCCACCATCCAGATCCCACAACCGGTGCTCTCCAACACCCACCATCCAGACCCCACAGCCCGTGCTCTCCAACACCCACCATCCGGATCCCACAGCCCGTTTCTCATCACCCACCATCCATCCAAGCCCGTTCTAACCCACCATCCAGATCTCACGATCTGTGATCTCCAACACCCACCATCCAGATCCCACAGCCCGTGCTCTACAATACCCACCATCCGGATCCAACAGCCCGTGCTCTCCAACACCCACCATCAAGTTCCCACAGTCCGTGCTCTCCAACACCCACCATCCAGATCCCACCACCTGTGCTCTCCAGCACCCACCATGCCGCCGCCGGCCCTCGCAAGGCTGACCCCTGTGCACTGTCCGCGACCGCTTTTTCCTGCACCAACTTGAAATATCACGCGCCCACAGCAATGTGCACCACGAGTGTCATTGACCTTCCCCTCCCAGCTCTCCCCTTCCTCGCCAACACACCCCGCCCACACTATCAAGCGGTGCGTGGACTGACCATGCGGCAACGCGGAGCGCTTCCTGCTAGCGGCCGGTTGTTGTCCACCTTGTTGAGGTCGACCAGCTGCGACACCAATTGACGGTGTGTCCGTATCGCTAGCAGTATTAACGGGCGGCCATGTCAGTTTATGAGTTTGAAAATCGGCGACGCTCGCCGGCGGCGTCCGCGACGAAAACGGGAGCCATGATCTCTTGAGGTCGCTGACGAGTATGGAGTTCATTGTCCTATAGTGCTGTAGATCAGGACGAAGAGCGCATCGGGAGTAGCTGATTAAGGCGTTGGCCGTAACGTAGGCATTATGAAGTGGACTATTTTATGCTTAATCTCAGATCTGATTAGCACTAGCTGAAATGCTAATGTAACTGTGAACTTAACAGCATTTGGAATAATGTCGATACAACTATCTCGTGTAGAAACACAGTAATGAGTTTGCTAAGATATCATTAATTCACAAGTCGCATGAACTTCGCTCGCTAAACTAATAAGGTTGAATAACCCAGTCTTCATTTTACCACACGGAGTATGTATTTTAAACTCGGTTAAAGGAGATTAGCTGGTTTTCTTCCAAAAAATATGCGTAGGGTATGCCAGATATTCTGCGACAATGCGGGCGGGCAATGCATTGTCATTGCATTGACAGGGCATTGTCAATGCATTGACAGGGCATTGTCGCATTGACCCCCTTGAAACCGTCGTTATATGGTGGGCAATAGAGTGTGTACCTACGTTGTGGGTAAAAGAGTACTATGCTCAAAGCCATTACCAATATATCAAAGGTCGCATCAAATGTAGCACCAAATGCAGGAAGGCGTTTCCGCCTTTCGTCTGACCATCGCTGCATGTTTTAGACCTTATTTTATTTTTTGGACCTGATGGCACTAGCAAAATGAATTTCCTGCCTAGATGAACCAACAAAAAGCATGTCCTCTCCTTTTAAACATGTCCCACTTTTTGGTGTTTTTTTTGGCGCCCTCCCCGAATGACGTCATCATGGAATCTGCCGAAATGTGCCATCTGAATCAACGTCTACGCAGCGTCGCAGTGAAGCGCGCTATGCATGACAAACACACCGTCACGGTACAACTTTCCCGTGCACACAGCCGTGGCCTTGGAACAACAACGAGTCGCGCAGCAGGCTCAACTTACCACCCAGCGCCGGTGTAATGCATGGCGTGCGTGCACTACCGACGGCAGCGCAGCCGGCGCTGGGAACTCGTGAGAACCGCCGACATATCAGCCGGCGCTGGGAACTCGTGAGAATCGCTGACATATCAGCCGGCGCTGGGAACTCGTGAGAATCGCTGACATATCAGCCGGCGCTGGGAACTCGTGAGAATCGCTGATGTATCAGCCGGCGCTGGGAACTCGTGAGAATCGCTGACATATCAGCCGGCGCTGGGAACTGGTGAGAACCGCTGACATATCAGCCGACATTTGTGGCCGCAGCCGGCGTGCCGCAACCACTGCAGTGCCGGGAAGCTGAGCAACGACCTGACATCGCGCCCCTGCCGCCCGCCGTACAGCTGGACGTTGGCTCTGCCGGCAGGCCACTGCGAGAACCACAGGCTGTGGCACAGTCCGCAGACTGTGGCACCGTCTACCGGCTGACGTATAGTTTGCACGTTTTTTGGCCTCTACAGGCTGTGGCACCGTCAATAGGCTGTGGCACAGTCTGTAGTCTGTGGCACAGTCTACCGGCTGTAGCACAGTCAATAGGTTGTGGCACCGTCTGTAGTCTGTGGCACCGTCTACAGGCTGTGGCACAGTCAATAGGTTGTGGCCCTTAGTTTGGCACCGTCTACAGGCTTCTAGACTGTGGCACAGTCTATCAGTCTGTGGCACAGTCTTCTTGCTACCGGCTGTAGCACAGTCAATAGGTTGTGGCACGTCTGTAGTGTGGCACCGTCTACAGACTGTGGCACATCAATAGGCTGTGGCACCGTCTGTAGTCTGTGGCACAGTCTACCGGCTGTAGCACAGTCAATAGGTTGTGGCAACGTCTACAGACTGTGGCACAGTCTGTAGTCTGTGGCGACGTCTACAGGCTGTAGCACAGTCAATAGGTTGTGGCACCGTCTACAGGCTGTGGCACAGTCTATCAGCTGTGGCACAGTCTACAGACTGTGGCACAGTCAATAGGCTGTGGCACAGTCTACAGGCTGTGACACAGTCAATAGGCTGTGGCACCGTCTGCCGAGTTCAGGAAAAAGCGCGGGCAAGATGATGACTCCGTTCCGCAACATTTGGATGGGAAGCATAGTTAAACCTCTCCACGTTTATCCCATGGTAGCGGTACACTGCGCAGTAACTGGAGCGCGTTTATATCCATTGATGTATCTAAATTTAAACCAGAATGGGTGCAATGTCAACCCATTCAATGCTTGGATTAACCTCACATGCCCCATGATCCTAACGCTTCTCCTCAGCTCCTAAGAACTTTTTTATTTCATAGACGTACGGACTGTACTCACGCATGTAAAGTCACATCAACATTATATGTTCCCCGACGCTTCCCAAATAGCCAATCCTCCGCACCACCAGTCTGTCCTCCGCACCATCAGTCTATCCTCCGCACCATCAGTCTATCCTCCGTACCACCAGCTTACTTTCCGTACCACCGGTCTGCCCACCGCCGATTTGTCTCCAGATCACCAATCTGCCCTCCGTATTGCCAGTCTGTCCTCCGTATCACCAGTCTATCCTCCGTATCACCAGTCTGTTCTCCGTACCATCAATTTGCCCTCCGGATTACCAGTCTGTTCTCCTTACCACTGGTCTGTCCTCCGTACCACCGGACTGCCTACCGCCGATCTGTCTCCAGATCACCAATCTGTCCTCTGTATCACCAGTCTGCCCTCCGTGCTACCAGTCAGTTCCCAAAACTACGAGTATGTCCCATATACCAAGAGTCTATCCTACTACCACAGTCTGTCCGAGATACGACCAGTCTCCTCCCTGGACCCACTGGTCTGTCTGAGGAGATATCCCAAGTCTGTCCCAAGTACCACCGATTCCCCCAACATCATGAGTCCGTCTCTCAAGTACCACTGGTCTGTCTCGGGTACCACCACCAGTCCACCCCAGACACCGGTCTGTCATCAGCACCACCGCTTGTCCAAAGCACCTCTGCTCTGTCCCAGGTGTCGCCGGTATGGCCGTGGCGCCACTGGGTCTCCCCGGGCGTGACCCTGACCCCTTGACCTCGCGGACGGCGTCACCTGTGTCGGCCGGGCAGGGCACGCGGTGCTGGCATGTCCGCGGTTCGTCGGCTGTTCCCGGATCGGGTGAGTCGCAGGGAAGTCCGACCGACGTGTTCGCCGTCTGGCAAGGGGAGAGGACAAGGGGGTGGGGGTGGGGGGGTGTCTTTACGACGCACTCAGCAGCTGAGGCCATGTGGCGTCGCCTGCCTCTCACCCCGGCAGGAAGGGCGGGCACCGTGGGGAATCGAAACCCGTATCTGACAGGGGGGAGGGGGGAGGGAGGCGTGTGCAGGGACATTGACGAGCACAGCTGCAGACTGGGTGGGTCGAGACTGAGTAGAGGAGATGGGCTCCGGCTACGCCTATCACGCCTGTTGATGGCGCCTCATAATTATTGCGACACTCAATTGGTTCCCGGCTAGATTTGATATATTGGACTCCTGTAAGCTTAGCGATTACGCGGATTGCAATAATTTGGTTGGACGCTCGAATCTCACACCTCTGCCACACTCCCAGGAATGTGTATATATATATATATATATATATATATATATATATATATATATATATATATATATATATATATATATATACATTCGGATTGTCATACGAAGGCGCCTGTGGCGCGCTGTTTTTCACGCGTCGCGAGAGGAACGCTTCTGTCGGTATCCGCCCCCATCGAATGGCAAGGGTCACACCTGTCGAATACCATAAGTGGCAAAGGGCAACACATAAGGGATAAGGGGTAGCACATAAGAGACGAGGGGCAATGCATACGGGACCAGGGGCAACACGTAAGGGCGAGGGGCAACACGTAAGGGGTCCTCATCTTCTCTAAACATTTGCAGCAGCAAATATAATTACGTTGCTTCCAGTGACCATGCTTCTTCGATTAGCCGCATGGTCATGTTAGTACTTAGTGTTCCGAATACACTCAAGCACGAATATCTTGTTGAAACCGAAGTTTTCCGGAACGCTTTCCTCACTATGACTGAAGTTCTAGCGCTGCCCCGGTTGCGTCACCTCCAGGATCTGCCACTGACCTTGCGGTATTCGACGACAGACTTTAGTCAACTTGTGCACGTAATGGTGTTATGCTACAGTCACGGTCGTTACATTTACAACCTGCCGACGAGGGTCGCTGCGTGCGGTGTACACTTGTCAGCCGTAAACGTCATCATTGCGCGATAGTTGGTCTGCTGGTGGTTTTGCGAGGAAGTTTTGCGTGGCGGGGGCAGAGGGGTCAGCTTCCCACCATTCTCTTACTTGTTATCTAGCGGTATGGGATTCACGGGTAGGTCGCACACCTTGAGGTCAAGCCTTGACGTCTGGTGGGAGTTTTGTGCCGGCTTGTGCATGGAGGCCGGAACGATACCGGTGATTATAGCAATCGACCGCCGGCTGGAAATAAGCGCCCGCATCCTGAATCGGGGAGCCAGAAGTGGCACTGGTGGCGTCAGATATGGTAGTGCAGCGAAATAAATCGCAGAGCTCTGCAGCACACCGCTCGAGCAAGCACAGCCAGCACTGCTGTTGGCTGCGGTATGCAGGGTGAAGGACCGCGACTGGGGTCAATATGGCTGCAATATCTGCTTGGCGTAAGCGTGTGGGAACTATTGACGCTGGCAGAGCCCGAGAACCACCTTGAGTTGCTGAAGCAGCCGCGGTTCTTCCTCTTAAGGCAACATTTGCTGGTCGGGTGATGATGGGAATGTCTTGCATGTTCCGAAATTAGGGGACGAGTTTTCAAGTCGATTCGTTCCCCGCAGTGTCGACTGATCAATAATTAATGTCGCTAAGATGAAAGAAGATCCTCCTCTGCATCTGAGACTCTCCATTTCTCACCGCCAGTCTGGATCATCTCAATCGACCCCGTCCGGAGGCAGATCCAAGGAGGGTGGGGGCACATGGGGAATGTGCCCCCCCCCATGGATAGTCGGTGCCCTTTTGACTAAAATGATGCTCCCTCCTGGGACACTCGAGTGCATCCCATTGAACTTCTAAGCCGAAGTCGCCCCTCTCAGCAGAAAAGTCTTCCCTCCAGGGCCGCGCGAGTGCACCGCTGTCCTGGAACGCTATCATCATCAGTTGCGCCCCTTGCGAGAAATGGCGCCTCTGCAGACGAGTGCTGCCCCGTCAAAATTACTCGATCCGCCGCTGGCCCCGTCGTCCCCGGAGAGCGCGTCAGCACAGCGGCGCGGCGGTGCGATGAGCTCATCCCGGGGACGGCGAGCGCCGCCGGCGGGCGGGCGACGAGCGTGCAAAAACGCGCCGGTTCGTTGCCGCCACATCAGCGCGGAAAAAGCGCGCCAACAGCCCGCTGGGCTCCCACGGGACTGCGCGCGCGGGAGAGCCGCGCCGGCCGGGGCACATCCGGACCGGATCCGGCACTGGCGAAAAAGAGCGGCACAATGCCGTGCCGCACGGAAGGTGACGCGCGAGACGTGACGAACAAACAAGTCGTCGAAAAGAGCGTCGGAGCTGAGACGCGTCCACACACGTGACGCGGCGGACGTGTCCACACACGTGACGCGCGAGACGTGACGAACAAACAAGTCGTCGAAAAGAGCGTCGGAGCTGAGACGCGTCCACACACGCGACGCGGTGGACGTGTCCACACACGTGACGCGCGAGACGTGACGAACAAACAAGTCGTCGAAAAGAGCGTCGGAGCTGAGACGCGTCCACACGTGACGCGGCGGACGTTCCCACACGTGACGCGCGAGACGTGACGAACAAACAAGTCGTCGAAAGAGCGTCGGAGCTGAGACGCGTCCCACACGTGACTCGGCGGACTGTCCACACACGTGACGCGCGAGACGTGACGAACAAACAAGTCGTCGAAAGAGCGTCGGAGCTGAGACGCGTCCAATACGTGACGCGGTGGATGTGTCCACACACGTGACGCGCGAGACGTGACGAACAAACAAGTCGTCGAAAAGAGCGTCGGAGCTGAGACGCGTCCACACACGTGACGCGGCGGACGTGTCCACACACGTGACGCGCGAGACGTGACGGACAAACAAGTCGTCGAAAAGAGCGTCGGAGCTGAGACGCGTCCACACACGTGACGCGGCGGACGTGTCCACACACGTGACGCGCGAGACGTGACGAACAAACAAGTCGTCGAAAAGAGCGTCGGAGCTGAGACGCGTCCACACACGCGACGCGGTGGACGTGTCCACACACGTGACGCGGTGGACGTGTCCACACACGTGACGCGGTGGACGTGTCCACACACGTGACGCGGTGGACGTGTCCACACGTGACGCGGTGGACGTGTCCACACACGTGACGCGGTGGACGTGTCCACAC
Source organism: Ashinkailepas kermadecensis (assembly GCA_034440615.1). Taxonomy (NCBI): domain Eukaryota; kingdom Metazoa; phylum Arthropoda; class Thecostraca; family Neolepadidae; genus Ashinkailepas; species Ashinkailepas kermadecensis. The sequence goes on from JAOTOM010003852.1 coordinate 130,072, forward strand.
ACGTGACGCGGTGGACGTGTCCACACACGTGACGCGGTGGACGTGTCCACACACGTGACGCGGTGGACGTGTCCACACACGTGACGCGGCGGACGTGTTCCCGAGAGTTGTGGACGTGACACCCAACACCGCGTGGCGTGCCGCCGAGACCGACGATATGTGGTTTTGAGATGTGGTTTTGAGATGTGGTTCTGAGATGTGGTTTTGAGATGTGGTTTTGAGATGTGGTTTCGAGATGTGGTTTGAGATTTGATTTTGAGATGTGGTTTTAAGACGTGATTTCCAGACGTGGTTTTGACATGGCGGACGTGGCGCTGAGACTGCAGAGATGTGGTTTTTATTTATTTATTCATTTATTTGTCAAATCAGCAACAAGACAAGCATCCCACTGATACGCGAAGTCACACAAATATAAAACGCATCAACTAAAAATATAAATTTAAGCACAGGAAATATACAGATAAACATGAAACACGAGTATTTCTAATCGCTGGTGCTCCTGGTTTGCAGCTTGCCCCACATATCTCACATGCTTCATAATTACTGGCATGGAGGCACAAATATTATCTGCCGGGCGCTCCGAAGCTAAAAATGAGTTTGCCGCCTTTCCTACACGACATAGAAATCCATAGTTCACAATATTAAAGGGCGCACAAGGACGATGGAATAGATAACGTGTGTGGATCGGTCGTACGGGAACAAGTAGGGGGAAGCATGTCATTGGATATAGTGAATCAACTTTACTCGAGAAGGTGCTGTGTATGAAGAAAAGATCGTGCTGGATTCTGAGTACTGGTAAAGGTGTAATACTAAAGTGCCGGTGAAGGGCATCATAAGATAGAGAAGTGGGAGAGCCGCTGGTGTGATTTTGAAGCCGAAGTAGAAATGTGTGTTCCACACGACCGACCCGCACCATGTGGGTTTTAGCCGCACATGCCAGATCACATTGCAATATTCTTAAATTGATCTTACTAGTATAGTTAAGAGGTGTGGTGGACGCGCCTGTGAGACACTTGGACATCAACTGAGCACTGCGTGGACGCGTCCCTGAGACGGCGGGGACGTGTCCTTCAAATGGTGTGGACGCGTCCCTGAAATAGTCCGGGTGTGTCCCTGGGACGGCGTGGCTGTATCCCCGAAATAGTCTGGTCGTGCCCCTGAGGCCTCGTAGATGCATCCCTGAAATTGCAAGGACGCGCCCCTGAAATAGTCTGAGTGTCCCTGAGACGGCGTGGATGCATCCCTGAAATAGTCTGGGCGTGCCCCTGAGGCGGCGTATGGGTCCCTGAAAAGGTGGGGACGTGTCACTGAAATGGGGATGTGTCCCTGAAACGGCGTGGGTGTGTCCCTGACATTGTGGGAACGTGTCACTGGAAGGGCGTGGACGTGCCCATGACCGACGCTGAATGGACGGTAACGAAACCCTAAGATTGCGGATAAGGAAATGGACACGCCAGCTCCTGGTACGACGCAGAGACTTTGACGCATCCCTGGAACGCTTGGGAGCTCAAGCCTGACAGGGCGGAGAGACTATTGACGTGGCGATGTGCTTTTGGCATAGTACATGAGGGGCTACTCGTCCCTGAAGCGTCACGAGCATGGCCCCGAAGAGTCGTAGTCAGTGCCGAGGGCTCAGAGTCGAGTTTGAGGCAGGTGAGTCACCCCGCACGGCGACAGCGACGCGACCCTGAGGTTCTCGCGACGCCCAACATCGCCATGGAGGGCCGCCGTCGCGCTCTCCGGGCCAGAGCCGAGTGACGCGACCCTGAGGTTCTCGCGACGCCCAACATCGCCATGGAGGGCCGCCGTCGCGCTCTCCGGGCCAGAGACGAGTGACGCGACCCTGAGGTTCTCGCGACGCCCAACATCGCCATGGAGGGCCGCCGTCGCGCTCTCCGGGCCAGAGACGAGTGACGCGACCCTGAGGTTCTCGCGACGCCCAACATCGCCGTGGAGGGCCGCCGTCGCGCTCTCCGGGCCAGAGCCGAGTGACGCGACCCTGAGGTTCTCGCGACGCCCAACATCGCCGTGGAGGGCCGCCGTCGCGCTCTCCGGGCCAGAGCCGAGTGACGCGACCCTGAGGTTCTCGCGACGCCCAACATCGCCATGGAGGGCCGCCGTCGCGCTCTCCGGGCCAGAGCCGAGTGACGCGACCCTGAGGTTCTCGCGACGCCCAACATCGCCATGGAGGGCCGCCGTCGCGCTCTCCGGGCCAGAGCCGCCGAGTGACGCGACCCGGAAGGACGGCGAGGCAGTGAGACGTGAAGCGACGCGCTGGGTCGGTCACCGACCGCGCCGGCAAGCAGCCGTGGCGCGGCGGCGACGGTGGCGCGGCGGCGCTTTTTACCGCCCGGCGCTGGCACATGTGCTGGGCGTCGGCACCCGAGCAGCGCGCCCTCCACCGACGTCCCCCTGCCCGCCACACCCAGGGCGTCGCTGCTGATTGTTGCAGGCTCACCAGCGCACCATGCAAAAACGAACGTGCCTAACCTGTTCGTGGAGCCCACGATTGCAGATCGTTCAGGACAACGGTGGCAACATGAAATGGTCTGTAGTCGGTTGGTGAATATGGGGATACATGTGTGAATGTTGCATTTTGATCTAATACTTCATGCACTATTTTGCATACTTCATACATCCACATATATCCACATGGATCCATCCATATATCCACACATTCATATATCCACTTGGAGAATGGTGACATATAAGTAGGCAGACCTAACTAGACAGCATAGGGGATACTGCTGATTAAAAAAGTTACTAAACCACAGCTCTAGCGCGCATCTAACCTTTTATGGTAATAGTACAGGAAAAGCAAAACAGTTCACCTGTGGTGTATTTAGTACACGACAAATTGTAGCCAGTTCTGTGTTGCGATGCCGCGCTGGTGTCGGCAGCTGCCACGTGCGTCGTCGCGGCGCCTTTTGATCACTGGCGACTTCTGCTGACCTCTGGTGACCTCTGAATCGCCGCCAAGTGTGCAGTGTGCTGCTGTGCAGAAGTCAGATCATACCGGGCCGGACTCCAGCCCACACCTGTTGTGCTCCGGTATGTCAGGCTGGTAACGCAGCGCACAGGGAGGGGTCAGTGTCATTAGCTACAACTCCCCCGGGTATTGTGCTTTGGTATCTCAGGCTAGTAACGAAACAGACTGGGAGGGGCTGGTGTTGTTAGCTACATCTACCCCGGGCATTGTGTTCCGGTATCTCAGGCTAGTAACGTAGCAGACGGGGAGGGGCTGGTATTGCTAGCTACAAGTCCATCAGGTATTGTGCTTTGGTATATCAGGGTAATAACGCAGCCAACGGGGAGGGGCTGGTGTCGCTAGCTACAGCTACCCCGGGTATTGTGCTTTGGTATCTCAGGCCAGTAACAAACCAGACTAGGAGGGGATAGTGTTGCTAGTAACATCCCCCGGGTATTGTGCTCCGGTGCTCAGGCTGGTAGCGAAGCAGACTACGAGGGCCTAGTGTTCCCTAGTGGGCCTAGTGTTCCTAGATTCTTTCCCTAAACTTTGCTGTACGGCGAATGTGGAATAGCAAGACGCTGTCCGAGATTTGCAGGAATTGTTGTCATGGAAACACACATTATGCTGAGAGATGCACATTCCGCGCTGCAATACGCTCATTGGCAGATAATATGGGTATTTTAACACTAATTTTGAAGACAAACGAGCATAGCCATGTGACCCGACCTAGGGTTATTTTTAAAGCTTCTTCGAACTTTTGTAATTATTTGTCCAAGCGCGCATATTTGTGGTTTGCCTACACCTGTTTGAGTTGCTTAATGGTTAAATGTCAAGGTAGGTATACAGACATCGTTAGGATGATGGCTTGACCTGACCTTGATCTATCCTAGCTCGGTGACCTAATTTAATTGGAGCACATTTTAACGTAAGGTGCTGTGAAGGCTAGGGAGCACTCACTCCAGCAAGCATTTAGCATTCGATATTTTAGTGGTAGTAGTAGATTAGTACACTTCTCCCGACGCACTGACACCATCCCGACACTACCACAGCCAAGTTGCATATATCACTAATCACTATGCCATAGCATAATGTCATCACTGCAGCTTTCCTTAGAAACTGCCATTTCCCATCTTGAGCTGAAGGAATAGCAATGTCCGTACCATCTACGCAGCTTCGTTCGAAGGTAGTGCACATGCTTTGAGAAACGCAAAATAAATGTAACCTCTCCTGCATAGAGGTGACTAACTTAAACAGACTGTCGTCTGATTTCCACCCACACATATGGCCATCAAACAGAGGTGGGCTGGAATTGGTTCATGGCTTTGTGATGCTCAGCCACCCTTTGACCACGACTGACCTTTGATCCGTAGCCCCGGGAGCACACAGCCACAGGAAGCATGTCAAGGAACGGTGAAAGGTCGAGACTACAAGAAGCCGCCTGGCCAAATCAAAACCTGCTGATGAAACCAGCCGAGGGATCACAAACTTAGACCGAATGTTTTGAGTTGGTAGCCATCGGATATATTTCGTCAAAACTTCGTCATGCAGTTTCGAAACACGGGACAAGCCAAACGCTAAGCATGCACTTTGCATTGGGAGAACGCAACACATGGGAGCTGCCAAACACACTTTTGTGGAGAGCGTGAGTAACATGCTACGTGAGGACAAATTCACGCTGACAAGTTAAATGTGCCTGCAGGCTATATGAATAATGCCATAAACATACCTGTATTTGTGTGTGTTTTACTTTTGCGTAGTGCGTCTATTTACCGACTTCAGCTCATGGCTATATGACCTATGCAGTCGATGCGTCCCTAAACTACCGACTTCAGCTCATGCTTAGCGTTTGGCCCGCACATACTGACATCTAAAACAAACCGTATAGTTTTCTTCAATGCAGTTCCCGGTCTTTAGAACCTTTACGCAACTTCGGAAGGAATTATGTGCTTGAAAGAATATGTCGTCGCATACGGTCAACATGCGTGTATTTCTTTGTTCATCAAACCTTTGTTCACAACCCCATCCACCCTGTCACGTCACGTCGGCTGGTTGAACAGAGGGATGCACATGCACTCGTTTCCGTCCGCCGACGGATGTGACACACATTACATCGTGCAAAAAAAACTCTGCAAATATGGGTCCATGAGATCCGGTGCTGTTTGGTGGCCGGTCAGCCACGTACGTGAAATGGTAACGGAGTGGCGAGTATGTACAGCAATGGTGACGGGGTGAGCGGTACAGTGTGATGACGGAGTGGCCGGTACAGATATGATGACAGGGTGATTGGTACAGATGTGAAGCCAGGGTGATTGATACAGATGAGATGACTGAGTGGACGGTACAGATGTGATGATGGGGTGATTGGTACATATGTGATGACGGAGTGGCCGGTACAGATGTGATGACGAAGTGGCCGGTACAGATGTGATGACAGGGTGATTGGTACAGATGTGAAGCCAGGGTGATTGATACAGATGAGATGACGGAGTGGACGGTACAGATGTGATGATGGGGTGATTGGTACATATGTGATGACGGAGTGGCCGGTACAGATGTGATGACGAAGTGGCCGGTACAGATGTGATGACGGAGTAGCCGGTACAGATGTGATGACAAAGTGATTGGTACAGATGTGAAGCCAGGGTGATTGATACAGATGAGATGACGGAGTGGCCGGTACAGATGTGATGACGAAGTGGCCGGTACAGATGTGATGACGAAGTGGCCGGTACATATGTGATGACAGAGTGATTGGTACAGATGTGAAGCCAGGGTGATTGATACAGATGAGATGACGGAGTGGACGGTACAGATGCGATAACAGAGTGATTGGTACAGATGTGATGCCAGGGTGATTGGTACAGATGAGATGACGGAGTGGACGGTACAGATGCGATGATGGGGTGATTGGTGCAGATGTGACCAGCCTCTCACTCCGATTGGTCGCGGGCAAACTCGGCAATGACGACCGTTGTGGGATTCGAACCTACGATCTTACGACCAAGAGTCGAACACCCTTCCGACTAAGCTACCGCGACCCCCGACGACGGGGTGAGTGTACAGATGTGATAGCCAGCAACCAACGACAGACAACACCGGACAGACGGCGGATTGCGGTACTGATGGACGGTAGACGGCAGATGACAGGCGGCAGATGACATACGGCAGATGACAGGTGGCAGATGACAGATGATATATGGCAGATGATAGATGACAGATTATAAACGACACATGGCATATGGCAGATTATATATGGCACATGATATGGCAGATAATATAAGGCGGACGACATATGGCAGATGGCAGATGACAGATTAGTCTCTGAAATCGGTGTGGACCGACTTCAGCCGAACGCCGATATCGGCCGCGTCGTGGAAGGGAATGGAGGTAACCGGACAAATGTACGTAAAGCAAATGTACGTATGGCAGATGTACGTACGGAAATGTACGGAAGCAAATGTACGTAAGCGCAGATGTACGTATGGCAATTGTACGTAAGCGCAGATGTACGTATGGCTAATGTACGCAAGGCAAATGTACGTATGCGCAAAAGTACGTATGCGCAAATGTACGTAAGCGCAAGTGTACGTAAGCGCAAATGTACGTAGGCGCAAATGTACGTAAGCGCAAATGTACGTAAGCGCAAATGTACGTATGCGCAAATGTACGTAAGCGCAAATGTACGTATGCGCAAATGCACGTATGCGCAAAAGTACGTATGCGCAACTGTACGTATGGCAATTGTACGTAAGTGCAGATGTACGTATGCCAAATTTACTTAAGCGCAAATTTACGTACGGCAAATGTACGTAAGAGCAAATGTACGTATGGCATATGCACCTGACCAAATGTGCTTAAACGCAAAGACCCGTATGCCTAAATGTACGTACATTGGCTCATACGTACATTTGCTCTTGCATTCTTTTACGTTTACGTACTGTTGCGCTTAGGTACATTTGCGCTTACGTACATTTGCGCATACGTACATTTGCGTTTACGTACATTTGCGCATACGTACTTTTGCGCATAAGTACATTTGCGCTTACGTACACTTGCGTATACGTACATTTACACTTACGTACATGTGTGCTTACGTACATTTGTGCATACATACATTTGCTCATACGTACATTTGCGCATACGTACATTTGCGCTTATGTACATTTAATCATACGTACTTTTGCGCTTACGTACATTTGCGCTTATGTACATTTGCGCATACGTACTTTTGCGCATACGCACATTTGCGCTTACGTACATTTGCGCATACGCACATTTGCGCATACGTACATTTGCGCATCCGTACATTTTCCATACGTACATTTGCGCTTACGTACATTTGCTCATACGTACATTTGCGCATACGTACATTTGCGCTTACGTACATTTGCGCATACGTACATTTTCCATACGTACATTTGCGCTTACGTACATTAGCCATACGTACGCCTGCGCTTACGCACAATTGCCATACGTACATCTGCGCTTACGTACATTTGTCCGGTTACCGCAAACGTATGTATGGCATATGTACCTAACCAAATGTACGTAAACCCAAAGGTACGCATGCGTAAATGGACGTACATTTGCGCATACCTACAATTGCACATACGTACATTTGCGCATACGTACATTTGCGCTTACGTACTTTTGCGCTTACGTACATTTGCGCTTACGTACATTTGCGCCTACGTACATTTGCGCTTACGTACATTTGCGCTTACGTACATTTGCGCATACGTACATTTGCGCTTACGTACATTTGCGCTTACGTACTTTTGCGCATACGTACATTTGCGCTTACGTACATTTGCGCATACGTACTTTTGCGCATACGTACTTTTGCGCATACGTACATTTGCGCTTACGTACTTTTGCGCATACGTACATTTGCGCATACGTACATTTTCCATACGTACATTTGCGTTTACGTACATTAGCCATACGTACATCTGCGCTTACGTACAATTGCCATACGTACATCTGCGCTTATGTACATCTGCCATACGTACATTTGTCCTTACGTACATTTGTCCTAGAATCGGGAATGAAGGTGTGTGTGTGTGGGGGGGGGGGGGGGTACCTACGACGCGCGACGGCAGCGTACGCAGAACGTGGTCGGCGCCTAAGCGGCGGATCGGCCGGTCGTGTGTCAGCTAGCCGACTGACTTGCTGACTGACATGCTGACTGACTTGCCGACTGATATTCGTTCGTTCGTTGTTGAGTTTGGCCAGCCTGCCGCAAGTACGGTGACGTCTGCTGTCGTTGCGACATGCACGGATCGATCGGCGCGCAGAAGGGACTCGCCGTGAACTGGCGACACGCGAAGCTCGAGGCCGACGTGACGTCACTACTCGGTGGACGGTGACGTCATCAATCTGGACGCGGTCTGCCGACCAGCTGTTGGAGCGCGTCGGCAGGTGTGTGTGTGTGTGTGTGTGTGTGTGTGTGTGTGTGTGTGTGTGTGTGTGTGTGGTGGGAAGCTGGGGTGGGTTATGTGTGTGTGTGCGTGGTGGGAAGCTTGGGTGGGTATCTGTGCGTGTGTGTGTGGTGGGAAGCTGGGGTTGGTATCTGTGTGCGTGTGTGTGGTGGGAAGCTGGGGTGGGTATCTGTGTGTGTATGGTGGGAAGCTGGGGTGGGTACCTGTGTGTGTGTGTGTGATGGGAAGCTAGTGTGGGTACCTGTGTGTGTGTGTGTGGTGGTGGGAAGCTGGGGTGGGTACCTCAATATTATTCTCAATATTTTGTTGTGCCATATCACATGTTACTAAAATCACGAGCAATTCAAAGTGATAGGCGAACGAATGACTTTCCATGGACGCGTTGGCACGGTGCCGGCACCCACCTCGGTGCCGCTATATGACCGCATCTGAAAAGACCACCATCGGTAATTATTCTGTTCCGAGGTGCAATATTGCAAACCTTGAGGTCTATTTCCTGGGTTTTGGCGGCTATGCATTACAAAGTTCCATGCCAACATTTGTATCATATATATTCAATGTAGGTCATTTTCAAGTTTTGTTTCAGGGGGATTGGATTGTATATGGATGTGCATGACATGTGGATTGTACATGGGAGGCACATTTGTTTCTGGATGCAGAATGTGCGGAGACGAGCCTGAGAATGGCACACGGCACGTGCACCACGAGCGACAGAACAGAACGCGCTCCGGTGTTCAACCCCGTCCTCGCGTCAGCCCCTCTCCACCGCCTGCCATCACTCTGTGCGGCGCGGCGGGCACGACTCGTGCTGGCCGGCGTCGCGCGCGTGCGGGCGGGTCACCGAATCCTGCGCACGTGCGCATTGTGCGCGGCAAGGTCGTCGCAACCATTGACCTCGAGCGGGCCGACGCCGAGCGCAGAGCGGCCTCGTCAGCGCGCGGTCACCGGCCGCCTGGGGGCGTCGGAGGTCAGGCATTGTGCGTGGCGCGCAACTCGCACGCGCGTGATGACGGACGACGCTCTGGTGCAGGTGAGGTGGGCGTGTTCGGCGTAAATCGAGGCTGTACCCCGGCGAAGCAGCCTCCCCCCCCCCACCTCTGCGGTACCCACAGTCGAGGAATTTGACGCCGGCAACAGGCACACATCCCTACTGGATTCGGACGGTGTCGCCCCGTGTTACGCAGGGGGGGGGGTCGTGGCACACTGCGTGGCTGCTGGAGTACAGCACTTGGGAAAACCAGCCCACCAGCCACAGGGCTCTTTATGTCTAGACAAAGGGCGGTTTTATGTCTAGACGAACGACTCCCAGGCTTCTGCTCCTGCCGATGAATTTTCATGACGTATTCGTCATGAATATCCAGCCGCAGCACAACGCATTCGTTGGCTGCACATTCCCGCTCGTGGTCGCGAAATAAGCTGTTCCGAGCGCTCTGAACGGCCAGTTTGCACGCCCAGCATTTGCTTCATCCCTGTCGGTGGGTGGGTGCTGTTGCCGGTGCTGTTGGTGCTGTTGTCCAGGGTGGCGGCGGGTGGGGTTTACACCACTGTGCGGGTTGGCGGCGGGTGGGATTTACACCACTGTCCAGGGTGGCGGCGGGTGGATTTGCGCCACTGTCCGGGTTGGCGGCGGGTGGGTTTACACCACTCAGCTGGCCACCAGCAGCCAGGTTAGGATCTCGGTCGGACGCAGTAGGCGACTGAAAATCAGGGGGCCTGATAAAGGAAAAGTACTTTTATTTCTGCGAGTTTTAAAACATAGGGGTAAAAAAAAGTTTTTTTAAAAAAAAGGGGGGGGCGCCTCCACCCTGCCCCCTCGAACTTAAATCCTGGTTGCCGGGGACGGCTAGAGGCCACTCCCACGCAGTGATGAGCCGCCGCTGGGGCAGGTCCTGTGCAGGATCCACGACGCCAGGACCGGTCCTGTACGGTGTAGGATCCACGATGTCAGCACCGGGTCTGTTCGGTGTAGGATCCCCATGTTGGCATCGGTCAGGGGTGTTGTTTTATATTCTTTTGAGGGGGCAAGCACCCCTCAATGTTGGCTTCGCACCATCCCCCAAATAATTTCCACTTTTAGCATTGGACCCTATGGAGTGTGCCCCCCCCCCTCATTTATTCGGGCTTGCCAATTTCCCTCACGTATTTTTCCCCTCCCCCAATGATTTTCCGAAATCAACACCCGTGGCACAGGCTCTGTTCGATGTAGGATCCTCGATGTCAGCACCGGCTCTGTTCCGTGTAGGATCCTCGATGCTTCCTCCCTCTGGTGGATGGTGCCAGTCGACGCACGTGAGATGGCCGTACCGGAGACCACGGTACCAGTCGACGCACGTGAGATGGCCGTACCGGAGACTACGGCGAAAGGTGGAGCGATGGTCGTACGCAGATCGTGCAATGCTCTTGCGGTTAGTTGAATTCACGTTTCACCAGCATGGATTACGTACTGCGGCAACGCGGTTTGACGCTTCACTCGAGGTCAATGGAGTGCTTCGAGGGACACAAGACTGATACATTATCCAATTATTGCCACCCATTCCGTCACAAGTCGGATTCATCTGGCACAGCGACACCTATCTCAAGCTAATTTATACTTAGCCTTGATGAACTAAGCTGGATTAGGAATGGCGCACCGCAAGCACATAATCTACACAATCGGTATCAATATTATATCAACCCCATCACGCATGAGTTTGTCATCCGATAAGAAGGTCATCTGTGGACTGGTGGCAGGTAGAGTAGCGATCGCGTGATCTGCTGCCATGTGCTGTTCTCGACATGATTTCAGGGACGGTAGAACATGTGCGACGCTGCACTCCCACCCCATATCCCACCATTAAATGACATTATGTATCATTAACCCAATAGCGTTTACCGTATATAATTGGCTTTAAATGTGACGTATGCTCACCGCCGACTGCTCCGCCCGGCGTTGGATGTGTGTTATGTCCTGCTGCTGGGAAGGAGGAAGCCATTTGTCAACCGCTATTTTACCAAAGAGGCACATTGATATTTGGTGAAATATAATTAACAGTAGGAAGTTCATGAATGAAATGAAAATCATTGTGACATCAATCTATGGGGCTATCAATATCAATCAAGGCACTTTATCCGTAATAAAATCCAACACAGTTGGAATTAACCGATGCGTAGCCAAATTATTTTCTGCGGGGGGTGGGAAGTGGATGGGGGATTTGATGCGGGAGGTGGGGGATATACGATATATATATATATATATATATATATATATATATATATATATATATATATATATATATATATATATATATATATACACACACACACACACATTATATATATATATATATATATATATATATATATATATATATATATATATATATATATATATATATATATCGCATATCGTCCTTAGCCTAGTGTTTTTTTTTTTTAAATTTAGGATTCAGTTCCGGCCTTATTTACTTAGTACCGATAGTCGTAGTAAAAATTAACTACCGTTAATTTTTGTCACGTACAGCTTACAGCCTGCACATTAACGCAGGGCAATGTCTTTATGGCCCTGGGTGGACAACGTCCAACCGTATTTGTGAGAGAAACTTGAATAGTCGTCCGGTCTGAACGACTCGTGACCGATCGTCTAAAAGATCCGGCATCTTCAGCGTAGACACCTCTCGTCCAAAGAACCGTCTTCATTGCTCTGACAAACTTGGGTCACAAAAGAGGGGCGTATCTCACCGTCGGTGGGGTATCACAACGGGTGCACACTGGCCTGTCCTCGTCCCACATAAGTCCATATCCACGAGCACTAAGGGAGAAATGGAGGCTCATGCACTTCATATGCGCACGCACGTACATGCGATACTGATGACATGGCCGCATAAGTTCTGTAAAAATTAGAAGTCCGTAACTGTTTTTTTTTCACAGTTGAACCCGCGATTGGGTGAGAATCGTGGATTGTCTGCAGTCACCGGTGTTGGCGTTCCAGTCGTCGCGAATTTATATAAGGTCCTAACGAAGCAGGGGCGGATCTACGAATTATCATGGGGGGAAGGGGTGGGGCACATGTCCGGAGGGGCGCCACTGTGCCTTCCGAGGGACGCTTCTGGCTGACAAACTTGAGGGGAGTGCACTCGAGCCTTCCCGAAGGGATGCCCCTTCCTCTCGGAGGGTCTCCTCTGGCTAAAAAAAAATCGAAGGGGAGGGGTGCACTCGGGTCTTTCTCAGAGAGGCGCCTTGTCTTCCACTGACAAATTCAAGGGGGGAGGGTGCACTGGAGTGTTCAGAGGGGCGTCCCCTTCCCATGGGAGGAGGGGCACATGCCCCCAGTACCCCACCCATTTGTATTCGCCCCTGTAACGAAGGGGAAGCGGTAGACAGCAACCTTCATCGATTCGAAATCGCGTTCCCTCCAACGGGTCTTCCGAATCGATCGGCAACCGTGCAAGATTCTCATGCGTAACCGCTCATAGTTCTCACTGACGACTGCTGACCGTTCTCACTGGCGACTGCTCACAGTTCTCGCTGGCGACCGCGCACAATTCCCAACTGGCGACTGCTCACCGTTCTCACCGGCGACCGCTAGCGGTTCTAGCCCGCGCAGCTCCACAGGCGCGACGACTCGTCTCAGCCGCTTGCGACTGGAGGATACTGGATACCAATTATCTCAGCAGACGTTCACAGGCAATGAGGCGGCGCCGAAAAGATCGCCTGCGTACCTCTGAGAAGCCGTGGTACCCTCGCTGTCACGTATCTCGTATGACCCTCCACAGGAGAACCGACTGACCCACGAATGTTACCAGTTGTTCCGAGTGACGTATCAGCACAAACGCTTAATAGGCAAATCGTTTCCAAAGAGACTTGGGAGCAGAAGGGACTGAGACAAGGAGATAGCTCGCTACGACGATGTTGCCCTGGCCCGCTATAACGTGGCCAAGCGCGCGAACTTCGTTGCACATTTACGAGAAAAAGTATTATTCTTAGCGGGCATTTAGGGTTCTTTCTCCCAGAAATTCTACTGACTTGTAAAACGGCAAAAATGATGTTCAAGGTACCGTGGGTGCCTTTTGCATTCATTGAAAACTGGCACACGCTTAGAATTAACGGTCAAATGGAGAACACCATATGGCTCTGAAATAATTGGTAATGGAAGGATTCCGCCTGATTATATCATCAAGTCGTGTAAAATCTCAGTATTGGCCTCCAATTAACCCCACACGCTTAACCTACACGCCGACAAGACGTCTATCATGGTGTCGGGACGCGCTCGCCGACGCGCCTTGTCACATCAGACGTCATCGACCACACCGCTATCACCCGAACAGCTCCGGCGAACAGCTCTCTGGCTCGGCCGGCACGCCGGCGCGCCGCAACCGCATGCAACTGCGATTCGAAGCGGCGCCTTTTTCCGCCGACTGTGCATGCAGGCGGGTGGGCAGCGTTTTTCCACGCGGGCGCCGTGTCCGGCTCGGCGGTCGGTGCACGGACACGCTGTCCGTGCACCGACCGCGCCGGCCGTGCGAGACCGGGCGACCGGCAGCCTCCAGCCGACACCGACACGGACACCGAGCGACGGCGCGGCCGCACTGTTTACCGAACGGCGCGCGGCCGCCGTGCGATTGATTGGCGGCGTGATTGGCGCCTTGATTGGCGCCTTGATTGGCGCCTTGATTGGCGCGATTCGGGGAGGTTCCAGGCCGCGGCGCGCAGGCCCGACGCAAACGACGCAAACGCCCACGGAGACACGCGGCGGTCCTCGCCTCGGATCGAGCGGCGACGATGGACCGGCAGTCGACGACGGATCGTCAGCTGACGGATTGCCAGCTGACAACCATCGGCTGACGGCGCGGCTCAGACAGGAGCCAGCCGGCTGGCGGACGTCGGCGGCGACTGTTCCGGCAGCCGTCAGCTGTAGTCGGCTGACGGTCCGTCAGCCGAGTTCGCAGCCAGGCGGGCACCGGCCGGGCTGACGGAAGACGGCGAGAGATGGAGCGGGAGAAGGCTCGAGGTGTAGGGCAGACGGAGGACGGTGAGATCACGTCGAGAGCACTGCAGCAGCGCACACATAGAGGCGAAGGCACGCGGCCGGGCTGACGGAAGACGGCGAGAGATGGAGCGGGAGAAGGCTCGAGGTGTAGGGCAGACGGAAGACGGTGAGATCACGTCGAGAGCACTGCAGGCAGCGCACGAGATAGAGCGAGAGAAGGCTCGAGGTGTAGGGCAGACGGAGGACGGCGAGATCACGTCGAGAGGACTTCAGGCAGCGGACGAGAGATGGAGCGAGAGAAGGCTCGAGGTGTAGGGCAGACGGAAGACGGTGAGATCACGTCAGAGGTTAGGGGGAGGGGGGGGCCAGGAGGGGATCACGTCGAGAGGACTTCAGGCAGCGGACGAGAGATGGAGCGAGAGAAGGCTCGAGGTGTAGGGCAGACGGAAGACGGTGAGATCACGTCGAGAGCACTGCAGACAGCGGACGAGAGATGGAGCGGGAGAAGGCTCGAGGTGTAGGGCAGATGGAAGACGGTGAGATCACGTCGAGCGTACTTGCAGCGAACAAAATATGGAGCAGCAGAAGGCGCGAGTCACAGGGCAGATGTCAAGAAGGGGGCTTACAGAAGATTGGGATCACATGGGAAGGATCGGAAGATTATAGATCTCCCTTGGTGGAACAGTGCACATGGCGCGCGAAGGGTGTGGGAACGGTGGAGACTGCGCGGGGGTAGGGCTGTGCAGCAGAAGACCACGCGGGGAAGGTTGGGATGGACGGAAGATCGCGCAAGAGGATCGGTAGCATGGTGCTCACATGTCGATTGAGGCGCAACTTTTGGAAACTCGCCGAGGATGCACACTGTGTAACATTTGTTCGTAATAACCCCCCCCCCCACCTCCAAATAAGCACACAGACCTTTTCAAGTGTAGCCTCGTTTGGACCAGTGCATCAGCTATACGCAGCGGATGATATAGTATTCTGTATGAGAGGGGATCCCAGGTCGAACCCCAAAACCACGTCAGAAAACCACGACTTTCCGAAACCTCCACAGTAATTAATGGAATTTGGAGCCGATTTGGGGGGTGGGCAGCTTCAGTCATTGAATGCACCTGCGCTGCCGATTTGACACAAAGCTACAAAAACAGGAAACGTTCAGCAGTGGACACAATCTGCAACAGGATGCTTTGTGGGTGCACACGGCCGGTTTCTGGCCGGACGAAATATTATTTGGGGTGCATGCGCACCCACGCGAAGATGCCAAATCACACAGCGCGCAGAGTGTTGGCCGAAGAGCGGAGACGACGCAGCGAAGACCAGTCGACACCAGCCGCCGCGTGCTGCGGCGCGCAGCTACCCGGCGGCAGGTGGCTGCTGGTTCCGGCAGCTACCCGGCGGCAGGTGGCTGCTGGTTCCGGCAGCTACCCCGGATGCTGCTGGGAGACGGGGCAGCCTGGTTCTACCGCCAGCCCAATCGCCTCCTCGGTCGCGGCGGTGCCGGCGCCGATGTCCGCCCATCACGCCTTCGACCGCGCGTGTCACACCGCCGCCTCACGCCGTGTCACCACCTCCGGCCGACGCGCTCACCACGCCCAGCGGTCACCACGCCCAGCGGCTCTGCAAACAGCTGGCGCATCGCCCGACTCATGTAATTGCACTAATCCAGCATACGAACACAACGAGGAGCCGCGCGGCTGGCGGCACAGCGTTCGACTCGGTAACAACACGGAATAAATATCTGCGGGGAGGGCATTATGGACTGGGAGCGTGGCTAAAACGCGGCTTCGTGTATATCACAGTTACGCAGTCTTCGCGCGGCGGTCCGTCTTGGGCGGTCCCGCCGCGCCTCCGAACACATGGCCGAATTCGCCGCCACCGCTCGTGTGATCACGCGCGCGCACTCACACAAACACACACACGCACACACATGCGCGCGCAACCCGCCGCCACTACTTGCCCTTCTTCTTGCCTTTGGTCTGTTTGCGGCGTTTGAGAATCATCTCGTACAGCGCCTCGAGTCCTTCGTCCAGGCCCTCGCCGATGATGGCGCAGGCCGGCTGCACGTGCCACGGGTGGCTGGGCCCCAGCTCGGCCAGCCCCAGCACGCGCTCGATCTCGTCGGGCGGCCGCGCGCCCGGCAGGTCCTGCTTGTTGGCCAGCACCAGGATGGGCACGCCGACGTTTTCGGGGCTCTTGGCGGAGCGCAGCAGCTCCATCTTGGCCTCCTCCAGCCGCTCGGCGTCCACCGAGTCGACGACGAACACGATGCCGTCCGTGCAGCGGGTGTAGCTGCGCCAGAGCGGCCGCAGCCGCTCCTGGCCGCCCACGTCCCACACGAGGAAGCTGACGCCCTTGGCCTTTCCGCCCTGGGCGCGCACCTTTTCGCAGTTGAAGCCGATGGTGGGCACCGTGTTGAGGTACTGGTCGAACTTGAGCCGGTAAAGCGCCGTGGTCTTGCCGGCCGAGTCAAGGCCCAGCATCACCACGTGCAGCGTCTGCGTGGACGGCAGCGCCTCCAGCAGCGCGTGTCCCTTTCCCATGCTGGCGCCCATCGCGCGCCTCAGCATGGCACGCGGACGCCGGACGTCGCGCCGCGCCGCTCGCCCGGCCGGGGTCGTCGGCGCCGACGCGCCGCGGCCGGCCTCCGCCGCAGGCGCGACAAAAACGGCGCAGCAGCCGCGCCGCCGGCGTCGGGCCGCGTCGGCAGCCGCTCAGCAACGCCGCTGCCGCCGTCGGCGCATCGGGCCGTCGTGCGGCGCACCACGCGGCAGGCCGCCCACCAGTGGCACCGCTCCCACCTCCCGGCGAGCTGACGGCGTCGCCCGCGCGCGTCCCAGCGGCGTTCGCACAGACACCGCGCGACCGCAGCCCCAAACTCAGCCCGACGGCCACCACAGTCCGCCCGCCTCTGCCCGACGCGCCAGCCGAGCATCGATCTGTCCGTATTGGACGGAGGAGGCGGAACCCGCGTGGGGCTCGGGAGGCGCGCCGCGCGCGGTCGCCCGCCGGCGCGGCAGGGGCGGTGCCAGCGAGACGAACGTGGGGTGAGCACCGGAGTTGATTGATACAAAGCGTCGCGTGAGGCACCCCTGCGTTGCATTGCAACGCGTTGCGACATGGCGAAGCGGAGGCCAACCCAACAGGTGATAATTCCTGGCGTCGCCCCTGCCATAGAAGGCAGCTCCACACCGCCGGGGCTGTATTCTGGGAGCGGCAAAAGTAAATACGGACAGGCGGCAGGTGGACATTGCGTTTCTCACGGAAGCCACGGTATGACTAACGGGATGTCGAGTCCACGGAGAGCCAGTCGGACTGCGATGTGAAGAGGCGCACCGATTTCCGCTGGTGGATCCCAAGAACGAGGGTTCAATTCACAGCACGGGCAGGATTGGAGCCGAGCCACCGTAAAGATGCCAACCAGCTGTGCAGAAACAATGCACCGATCGGTAAACAATGCGACTATTCGTAGCAGCAGCGCAAATAACACTCCGCCGCTGGTCGGACTCCAGCCGCCAGTGTTGAATAAGAAAACCAACATCAAAAACAAAACAACGGCAGAGATAAAAGTACCACATTTCACCATACGCTGGCGTTCACATCGTAACGTTCGCAACGTACGAAGCGTTAATGCCGGAGGCTTATCGCGGCAAGTACATTCATTAAAGTACATGAATCAAAGTACTTGAATTAAATTGCATTAATTAAAGTACATTAATTGCAGTACATTAAACATTACATTGAAGTTACTTCGACTAAAAAGTGCAATTAAAGTGCAACCTAACTACAATTAAAGCACAATTTGACACGTGTCGACTAATCTGGCTGCAGTGGCCAGAATGGTGTTAGCTGTTTCGATTGTGTTTTTGTTAAATACCAATGTGCTCTAGTCGATTAGTTTATGTACGTAATCAAGTAGTTAATGTACTGATTGGCTTATGTACTGCAGCACAATGTGCTGCTACGCCTTCAGCTGATTTTGATTCCTTTGGTCTTCAGAATTCGAAATGTTCGCATGCCCGGTTCTCCTTGCGAGCGATTTCAACTGTGATAGACGTCGCTCCCACGCTGATTATCGTAGAACGAAATTGTCAGTCACGAAATAGCCTGATGTCATGTCAAGTTTGGAGCTGTCGCGACTTTTGGAGCTTTCTTTGCGATGCCTTAGTCCCGTAGTCGATCGTAATCGTTTCCCTGTGCTACGTCACCACTCTTCAAATCAAAGTTGATGTTCACATTTCGAAAACAGGAGCACGAACTGCGTGCCCATTTACCCGATGCTTACATCCAAGAAGACTTTCAGCGTGCTTTTGCTTTTTCCTTAAGGACGTTCTTTGCTGTTTTGCAATGTCTGATTTCCGAGAAGAATGGAGCACTGTGTATTGGATACATCCAGCGAATTCGATTAAAAGGGGAGTGGTGTGGAAGGGGGATGCGTGCACTTGAGTTATGATGCTCCCAAACATTGGGAGCCTTATACAAGGTTGGAATTCTTCAAAGAGTCACACCCGGCACGAGGGTTGCAGACAGAGGTCTGCGGCACCGGTGACGAAAATGCAATTGTTGGCAATGTCGTTGGAACGCGAATCATCTGTGGATGACACAGCATTGCTGCGATATCAAAACACTGAAATTTTATTGTCGTAAATATGCGCTAAAATAAAACAGAATGAGTTCCTAGTTTCTGTCCAACTCCAGAAGTCAGCGAGAGCCGAGTAAATTCGCCTGTCGGCCGCCACCACTAGCTGATTTTATACTGCGGTTCTGACCCGGTTATATTTTCTCGGCAGGTTTTTTTAAAAAAACTATCGAGACTCATAAGATCACGGAAAAGCCGTTAGAGTCTGCGATATGACACGCTACTTGCTGCTGCCGATCATCCCGCATTAACAAACAAATTATTCGGTGGCTCTGAAAACGGTGCAAAACCGTACCATTCGACAAATGTCTTGTCCATCTCGTGTCGCAAGCCGCTCGTCAAACTGTACTTTTTTTGCAAACACGTGCTATGAATGCCTCATAGCATTCGTGGTGTGCAGGCTGGGAAAGCGATCAGCAAGCAGCAACCAGGCGCTTCAACTTCAACTTCATTTGTCGCGCACTTTGCACAACGGCCATTGCAAATTGTTGTCAGAAGTAGTACATTTATGGCCTTCCTCATATAGTTGGAGCGGATAGCATTTCGCCATTGCATAGGTTATCTTCAAGCCTCCCGAGATCCACGCCAGTTTGTCAAGCTTATAAAGGACTGTTCACACCTAGCGTAATCTCGACGCAAAAAAGCCAGCGCAATGACGGACTAGGCGTAATCTCGACGCACTGGGTGTAATCTCGACGCGTCAGCAGACCAGTGCAGTGACATCGCCTGGACGCGAGTATGCCAGCGATCAACTGACAGATCAGTTGCTATGCCAACAAAATCAGCTGTTTAGATTGTGTTCAAATGTGGCAGACTGAGTTTTGTCATTGCAGATGATCCCAAGCCGTTAACTAGTGGGTTGCTGCGATTGAGGGTGATGCTTCTCTGGAGTTTATAATAACCCCTGTGTTGGTAATTTTTCGAGCGTGGTTAGAAGTATATCCGCTTTTGTCGTTAAGCAGTTTTCCTCGTTAGCATTTTCATTATCCGTTTAGCTTCGCACCATTTCTAGTTTTGCTCGTCTGTCGACCTTGCATCAAGGCCGCTGGTGCGCCGAGCGGAAAAAGTTGAGAAAATCCAACTTTGTCCGCTCGGAAATCACCAGCGTTTTGTAGGACACGGCAGACAGCTCACGCAAGGCCGGCGCAATGGCAGAATCAGCAGACTCATTGGGCCCCATGCTAGCTTTGCGTCGATTCTGACAGTGCGTCGAGATTACGCTAGGTGTGAACAGTCCATAAGTAATTGTCAACATTGACCCTGCATCGGCACGGACAGTGCGTGGAGCAGTGCTGCCATCTATATTCCACATTATAACTGGTGCTGCCCTCTACACTGAAAACAATTTTACCCGAGGACAGCGAGTGAACCTGAAGGCTGCGGGTGGGTACCCCTATCCGCAACACGTTTTGACTCTCAGTGGGCTGGTATATTTTACCCGTGAGTATAGGGTAATAGTATCCACGCACGGCGAGCTTACCTTTGTATTTAACCTCCCCAGCCGGGTACCACCACCAAAAAAAAAACATTCTACAGCGGGTATTTATACGGTACACGGTAGGTACATGGTAACTGGTAGGCACACGGTAACTGCGAGTTAAACTGCAACTGGCGAGTACCATAATCAGCAACACGTTTTTACTCTCTGTAGAGGAGTAAATTTCACACGCTTACCGTGGGTTAATCTGCATCTGTCGGGTACCCATTTTCGTAACACGTTGTAACCCTCAGTACAGGAGTAAGTTGTCCACGCTGACTGGGAGTTAATCCGCCCCAATCCGGTACCCTTATCTGCAACATGTTTCGGCTCTGCACGTGAGAATAGTAGCTTTCACCAGCTGGTTGCGGGTAAACCAGGCAACAGCGGATTGACGCAATGCAATCTCACGCAAAAAAATATCGTTCAGCGGATAATTTTACCCGCCGACAGCAGGTTAACCTGCACCCGTTGGATGCCATCACCCGTAATACGCTTTGACACCCTGTGGTACGGCTAATTTTACCCATTGGTTGCGGGTGCGCTTTGTGACGTTATGTCGCTGAAATCATGCCACTCAACATCATACCGAATTACGCAGCGTAATCTCCATCCCAAACATTCTCACCACCAGCCAGTACCTGAGTCAAGTATTCACTTCCGGACTTTGCGAGACAAAAGCGAACACATCTAAACATGTGTATTTTAAGCAAACGTATATGCACTTTGTTACAAGATCAGAGGAAGCAAACGTGTCATCATCTCATGGATCTTAGCTCGATTAAGATAGTCACCGAAGTCACAAAAACGAATGCGCACTTTGCTAACTACGGGCACAGCCAGAGGCAGTAGCGCAACAACCGAGCTTGTTTCTGTACTACGGAGGGGAAGTTGAGGTAAGTTGAGCCAATTTTTACTTGAGAGGACCTTGAGCGCATGTGATGAGACATATTGATTATTTGTGCCCACATTCTGAAAGTGATCTTTTGGACACAAATGGGTCAGATAAAGATTGTTATCAAACAGCTATAAATCAGTGATATTTTGAGTTGTTCAGACGTATCGCCCTTGACTCAACTAACCCCGGGCGTGGGGAAAGTTGATCAAAGTGGTGGGGTAAGTTGATCAAAATCTTATTCATGTAAACAAATGATCTGACGACTACTGGGGAGTATTACTTTTGGTGTTGCAGGCTTTTTGTGGTCACTTTTTGTCATCTCACATATTCAGGTAGGAAAACATGAAAGCTATCAGAAAACACCACGCAATATACTTCGACCGAGATTTTCACCGCCCATTTCTCTGGTATTGTCACACCATAGCTCATCACAGAACAACCTGCTCAACGGCAATAGGCTGAAAGATAAGTTTGTGCCAATTTATGTCATGTTTCACGATAAAAACATCAGCAGCGCGCAACACATTAATAGGCTCATCCACGGCTCACCTTCCCACGGTCGCGACTGCTCAACTAGCCCCATACCCACCTCACTTCAGATGAAATATGGCTGCCCATCTCCTGACCACCCCACCCCGAAGTGGCTTCGGTGGACATCAAGAGAACCACATGCCTATAATTGTGTGCTATGATCCGAAGCGTACCTGTTACTATTAAGGAAAATAAAAAATTTCCAGGTTAAAGAAAAAATGTTTCAGACCTTGAAAACACATTTTTGTTCGTGGTGCACTAGATACCTACCGCTCCCGGCCCGCTATCCAACCAAAAATGAAGACATTCTTCGAAGTGTCGGCAGCTGGATTTTAAGTTCTCATGACACCATAGGAAATTGGGGTGGCTCAACTTACCTGTAGGCTCAAATAACCTCACTTTCCCCTACGAACGAACTGGTTACCCTAAACAAGGTAGCATATCTAGCAGTCTATCTTTGTTCTTGGAGGCCTGTGTGACAGGGATGAGTCACAGGAAAACACTTACGTACTGTTGCAACGGGCACCGTAAACGGGTAGTGATAGTTGTTTAATGTACTCTGGTTACCCATGGTTCTAACGAAATGGTTGGGTAGCACAGACGAGGTTGTTTGTTTTTACTTGGGGACCGTTACCACGGGGAAGAGGCGCCCCATTTGAGCTGCCAGCTCTCTGAGCAGCTTGCTGCACAGTTCTGTGTGATTGCCATCCCGCACGTGCAGTACCGGGTGTGAACATGTTTCTGGAGCGTCGCAGACGAATACTCCTTGGAGCTCTTTGAGATCACCAACAAGCCCCTCCACGTTGCGTCCTGTATGCCAACAAACAATGATCACCGACTAACATCGTGCAACTGCACACGCACCTTAACACACCCACTAGAGGGCCAGGGCATAGTCAGAATTTTCCTCATGGGGTCTCAGGTGTACCAAGTGGTACAATAGTTGGTAAGTGGCACCCTCCATAAGTGTCATTATAATAATGTTGGGCACTGGCCTCGAGGGGTAGATAATATGGAGAGGATATTCTCTTCCAACCTGTGACATCAGAATCTAGGCTTGCTCTTTCCAGTGAATCTTGAGCACTCTATCACTGTATTGATCAATGTAATAGGCTGTCTGCTGATGTTGTGGAGTGCTCCTCATTGATTACATTTCAGAATAGGGTTGACAAGTTTTTCTAGGTTGGAAAATCTTGTTTTGAGATATAATTCGAGTTGGATGGGGTGATACTTATGCTAGTCAATGTATACTGTGCAGACCACTTTAAGCATGCGTGGATGAAGTTGAATAAAATATTGATTGGACATGGGTGCGAAGGAGTGTGTTATGCAATATCAAGTAAGTGCTGCAAGATAAGATAGGGTGGACGGATACTTTGGAACGTGGATATCCAAGTACTGAGAATATGGTATTGATTTTTTTTTTTTTGTGGGGGGGTCACTCGATCCACGAATGTCACACGAGATCGAGGGTGTAGGGCTAGATATGCTGAGGGAGATAGTTCGATGTATTGGTATTGGTGGGTGGGTAGGATGTTGGCAGTTAGCTTCTTTATACTTTAGTATATAGTGTTCGATAGGACGTTGATAACCTTTTTGTCCAGACTTATAGTATCTTTCCTTTATAGGCTTAACCCAGATGGGCTCCTGTGGCTTTTATTTAAGTCTGAACACTTTATGACTTGATCACAGAGCATTTCACTGTAAAAACAGCCCCATTGAACCTCCAAATGAGACAAAATGAGAGGATAACGTTCTGGATGTCCACAACCAGGAACAACCTATGTTTCCAACCCTGTTCATCTTGCAACACCGGGCAAAAACTTCATTCAGGGAGGACAACTGATGATAATTACGTCAATTAATTACAGCAATAGATATCCAAAGCGCACATGGCTCATTAAAAGATGAGCAATGATGAAGATGCTGATGGAATATAAGGTCCACATAAGTATAGTAGATGCACTATAAAGTATATACAGATGGAATTAGACTATAGTGGAAGTTGGATCTAGGAGAACGAAGATAGATGGCATTAGACAGTGGCATACGCCAGGGCTGTACAAAATCGACAACACTGCTTAAACTCATAACTTACAATATAACAAAGGAGATGGAAAGGCAGAGAGTGGATATGGAGATGGCAACTGAAAAGTAGGTGCATTTCTTTATGCAGATGACCGTGTTCTTCTGACACCGTAAATAAAAGGTGCTAGAGCGAGCAACAGAAGGCTAAAATAAGATTGTTGAGCATTCGGTCTTGGGATAAACAAAAGACAAAGTAACATTCTGACATGGAATACAAGAACAAGAGCCGAAGAGCATCAAAATTGCATGCACCGTATGCACGTGTAGAAACAATTATGTGTGGCTTATTTAACAGATTATTAAGAGAAACGAGCACATTTTTAGCGATGACACCAAGTGCGGACATATTCACGAACCCGCTGAATGCATTTAAGACGCAGGTGGTTAGATACTGTGCTGCGTCACACGCTCACATCTGAGCCGCGGAGCCATCGGGCATCGATGCAGTTCTGACAGCCGTTTACCTGTTTGAAATGAAAACTGTTCACCTGTTCTGTTTACGTTTTTAGCTAATGACTTCTCCTGTAAAGGGCACAAAATGCTGTTGGAGATTGTGGACAATAAACAGTAAACAATAACAAAGGCATTGAGGTGACTGATTCCATATGATGCCTGGGAACACCAATAGAGAATGAAAGGCAAATGATGAGGGCCTTCAAGAGGAAACGTGAAAAAAGCAAGGCAAAACAGATGACCAATATGACCTATCTAGTCATAAAGTCATAAAGTCATAAAGTATTAAGGCTTAATAAGAGCCACAGGGGCCCATCTGGGTTAAGCCTATCTAGAAAAGGTACTAGAAATGTACATACTCCCACCCCAATCAATCCCTTATCTCAAGTTCCTAGGAAGCTATATATCCCAGCCTATCTAGCACCACTCACTTGCTACCGCATAACACCCTCAACAATCACAAGCTCCTCCCATCATACCCATCGTGCCACCATAGACAATCTCATCAGCATCACATCCCGAAGGAAGGTGCCGAATCCACTGCTAGGCACATCCCACACAAATTCATAAAGCGTTCAGACTTAATAAGAGACTCACTTGCTATTGCATAATACACTCAACAATTACAAACTCCTCCCATCATACCCATCGTGCCACCATAGACAATCTCATCAGCATCACATCCCGAAGGAAGGTGCCGAATCCACTGCTAAGCACATCCCACACAAATTCATAAAGCGTTCAGACTTAATAAGAGACTCACTTGCTATTGCATAATACACTCAACAATTACAAACTCCTCCCATCATACCCATTGTGCTACCATAGACAATCTCATCAGTATCACATCCCGAAGGAAGGTGCTGAATCCACTGCTAGGTACACCCTATATAAAGTTATAAAGCGTTTAGACTTAATAAGAGACTCACTTGCTATTGCATAACACACTCAACAATTACAAACTCCTCCCAGCTCCCAACTCCTCCCTGTCGATCAACCCTCCCTGGAATACAGAAAAAACAATCCCCCTATTCTTATAATGATTGTCTATGCCGTTTTTAAAGATGGTCAGTGTGTTGCTACTGACAATGGTTCCTGGCAGCTGGTTCCAGTGTTCTACTACCCTGTTGGTGAAGAAAGACTGTCTTAACCTTGTCCTGCTGTGATTAACTTTAATTTCGAATTGATGACCTCTAATTGCATCATTTCTGTTAAATTCAAACATTTCCCTGAGATATCCCTGTTCCTGACCATGAACAAATTTAAAAACCTCGATGAGATCTCCTTTCAGCCTTCTATATCTAAGTGAAAACATATTCAATTTCTTCAGTCTTTCCTCATATTCCAGGTTGCCTATACCATTAACCATTTTTGTTGCCCTCTTTTGTACTCTCTCTAAAAGCCAACAATCTTTCTCATAACTAGGGGACCAAGCTTGGACACAGTATTCCAAATGTGGCCTGACATATGCACAAAAAAGCTTCCTGATGACCTCCTCACTTTTGTATGATACATTCTTCTGTATTGCCCCAAGCATTCTTAGTGCCTTCTTCCTGGCTTCTTTGGTATGTTTGATGCCCCCAATTTTGTGTTCAAAATAACACCTAAGTCCTTCTCCTGCTGAGTCACAGATAGTACTTGGCAATCCATCAAGTATGGAGCCTTCACATGCTGCCTATCTACATGCATGACTTTGCACTTATCAAAATTAAACTTCATTTGCCATTTTTCGGACCACTTCACTAGCTCGTCTAAGTCTTTCCGCAGCAAAACCTGCTCATTGTGCCCTGTTATTGCTCTAAAGATCTTCAAATCATCCGCAAATTTCAAAACCTTACTGCTTAGGCCACATTCAATGCTATTCACATATATAATGAACAATAGTGGCCCCAGTACCGACCCCTGGGAGACTCCACTAAGAACATTTTGCCATGATGACTTTGTACCATTTAGCATCACTCTCTGCTGTCTATCTGAAAGCCACAACTCTATCCAGTTTAGGATGCTACCTGCAATACCATGGACCTGAAGCTGCATCATTAACCGTTTATGGGGTACCTTGTCAAAGGCCTTACTAAAGTCAAGATATGCTACATCAACCTGATTTCCTTGATCAAATTGTTCTGTAGCAAAATTCAAAAAGTCCAAGAGATTTGTGAGACACGATCGCCCTTTTCTAAACCCATGTTGAGTATCTTGAATCAATCTGTTTCCTTCCAGAAAACTAACTATTCTATCCTTGATAATTGATTCGAGTACCTTGCAGACTAGGGATGTGAGGCTTACTGGCCTATGGTTTTCAACTTTCACTCTTTCTCCTTTCTTGAAAATAGGAACTACATTTGCCCTTTTCCAATCTGTTGGAATTTCATTTTGCGAAACTGATCTACAAAATATTATACTAAGTGGAATTGCCACTTCCTTTTCAGCTTCCCGCAATACCCCAGCATAAATTCCATCGGGTCCTGCTGCCTTGTTTGGCTTTATTTTTCTGATATAATTGAAAACAATATCACTATCAATGAAATCAACATCGTGTATCTGATCACCTGCCACTGAACTGTGGTTCACGGTTGGCAGATTAGTCACATCCTCCACTGTAAACACTTATTTAAACTGCTTGCTCAGCTCCTCAACCATCTCACCATCCTCACTCAATATAGTTCCATTTACTTCCAGTGGACCAATTGTGCTTGAAACTTTACTTAGCTTGTAGAAACTAAATAACTTTTTACTGTCCCCATTACAGTTCCTAGCCAAATCCATTTCTTTTGCTCGCTTTGCTGCTCTGATTTTCTGCTTCACAGCATCTCTATATTTTTTATACGACCTTAGATTTACGATATTTGAAGCTTCCTTAAATACTATAAATGCACCTTTCTTAGCCTTAATTGCTTTCATCACATCTGGTGTAAGCCATGCTGGCTTTCCTACCCTTCTTTTGCGCCTTTGCTTTTGGGGGACATGTCTAATCGGAATTTCCCTCAAGTAGGATTTGAACTTTTTCCACATTTCACAGGCATTTAAATCAAATAATTCTTCTTCCCATTTTATGGGACTTAAAGCCTCTCTCATGCAGTCAAAGTCTGCCCTGTTAAAATTTGGAATCTTTGCCAAATTATCCTTGATTGTCCCTGATACCTGTGCCTTGAATCTCACTATGTTATGGTCACTTCTTCCCAGAGTTTCTCCTACAGTCAAGTCTTGAACTAAATCACTTAAATCCGAGAAGACAAGGTCCAAGAATGAGCCGTGCCTGGTAGAGCTGGTAGAGTTGGAATAACACCTTTGTGAGAAAAGCATTTTAGAAGCAGGTGTGCTTACACTCCACACCTTATGGTGCAAGTCGCATGAATACTAAACAATAATTTGAAAAAACTCGAGAACTGAGAATGGTATTGAAACTACAGAAGCACAAAACCCACACACAACTGTATGCTACATGGATAAATAGGATCATCATAAATGAAGACAAGAAATATGAATGGTTGATCACAATTTGCAAGAGCAGTAGGAGGGAATAATGATCTAATGAAAAGTACACTGAGGAAAAGGGAGGACCAGGGGTGTCGATTTTTGAAAAACATTGGGGGGGCCGAAGTGCCAAAACACTAGACACCACCCCAAAAAAAACTCATCGGATTTAGCCCACTGTATTTTCAGATCTCAGAAATTCTAATTTCTTATTCCACGATGTGTATGTTTATGTTTATTCAGCATCCTCACCGACGGGGAAAATCGCCCAATAACTGGTGAAGTCACATAATTAAAAGAGCAGTGCTCAGTACATTTCAACATAACAACTCTTGGTTGGTCATTGGTTCTACGACACGTCGACCGTTGTGTCATATAGCGTCGCCAATCTCTCACGCCGATTGGTCGCGGGCGAAGAGTAGCGACAGGTGAGACTCGAACTCACCAACATAACAACTCTGAGTAATAGCATGCGACTGCAGTGCCATATAGTAGGCTCGGATCTATCGTCACCGTCACCGTCACTGTTACCCTCCTCCTCACTCCACACACCAACAAACACACACCGGCTTAAATAAAAATACTTCAGCGATCAGATGCAGGCTAAAACACACCGGCATTGATGAAGCATCAGAGCACAGCAGACCTAAACGGTAATGACGATGGGTCAAAGTATTTCCTTGGTGCCTAACGTTAGGGAGGGGAATTTTTCCATTTAGTACGCCACTGCGGCTGCTCAACGTGTTTTTTTCCGCAGATTGCACGATCGAGAGTAGAAAGGCCCTTCGGATAATTTTCTTTCGGGACCTATTCTTAATTTTCCGGTGCTCTGGTTGATTCGACGGAGTCTCCTTGTGGTTTTTGTGGTGAAGTCTATTTTTATAAGCCCCTGCAGGCTATTTTTGGAACCCGGTACGATTTTTCTGGCTCTCGGTGCGTTTTTTCCGGTGCCCAAACAGGTTTCTTTTCCGGCGTCCGACGACTTCTTATTTTGTGGATCCTTGACGCAATTTTTCCGTTCGCAAGGTGACATTCCGGGTATATATTGGTACTTGGGAAGCCAGCTGCAACTTGTGGGGCTCCGGCACGACGTTTTGGCCCCAGTGAGATTTTCCAGAGAAGCGGCGTGAATTTGTTTTTGTCTAAGTGCGATTTTTGGGGCCCCGTCGTCACTTGTTGGGATCCCTTGCGGTGGCTACGACACGTTTGTGGGGGCCCAACAAGTTGTGTGGGCTTTGGAGCTATTGTTGAGATCCCAGATTGATTTTCCGTGTCCGGACTGTTTTTCATTCACCCGGCTTCATTTGTTGGGTGATCTCAACGAGACTTTTAGAGCCCCGGTGGGACCTATCAGGCCTCTGGCGTGATTTTCAGGGGCCCGGGTGATAATTCTTAATACCCCAGTCTCGGCGTGATTTTCAGGAGGCCCCGGCCCGACCGTTTGTGGCCCCCGTCGTGATTTTCTTGAATCCCGGCACGACTTGTTTGCGGCCCCAACGTGATTTTCAGGGGCCCAGGTGCAAACTTTTGAGGCCCCAGCGTCATTATCGGGGCCCCTGCGCTACGTTTGGGGGCCCCGAATGTGATTTTTCTGAGCCCCGGTGCGATTTTTGGTCGACCGAGTGAAATTCTTAGGGAGCATAGCGCATTTTTTTCCTAAGCTCGGCGGACTCTTGGGGGCCCCACAACCTATCAGGACGGGGGGGGGGGTGAGGGAACTTCCCACAATTCCCCCTCCCCATTCGGTATGTCACTGTGCCATGCAATGATGCAACATAAGAATCCAGGAATAGTTCATCTGTTTCATCACACATGTGATTTCAACTCCCCAGTTATCCAGACAGTTTGAGGAAAGTCAAACATCTGCTACATGGATCAGCAAGGATGGATTGTAAGGCAACATGGATACCATGGAATTCCGGTCAGAGTAGTTATGCTACAATACATACCTTCTTCAACACACTGCTTTGGAGAAGGATGAGCTCCTGAAGTTTGGTCAGGGTTGGAGTTGGAGGTGGATGGAGCAACACTGTGAAGGACATAACATATGGTTCAAGAGACTTGTTTCCATTAACAATTTAGGGGATGAAGTAACATTTTCATTGACTTCTATGATTTTCATTGGCTTCATTGACTTCTATGGTGTCCTGAGTAAGCAGGACAATCGAGATGGGTTTCTGTTATATGCATTTTTTTTTTTAAATAAGTTTCATCCGAGTTCTTGTTGGGCTGGCTTTATGAACCAGGGTCGGATTGCTAAGCAGAGCTTGTTGCGTGAACCCTGGCCCCACCACCCGATCCATTAATTCAAGTTAAACGGCATAATTTTGACCGAAAGTTTAACGTGCCGTCAATGCACCGACACAGCCGCCCGATATAAACAATGTTATAATGTAGCTTTTATACCCCAGTGAGAATGGTATGGATTCACTCATCAGTGAATTTGCAAACATACTGATGTATCAGTTAACACCAATGCAGGGAGCTATGTGATCAACATGGTCTGTGCCCTAAAGCCCAAATAACTAAGTAACAATGCAGGGAATCTGCTGCATAACAGTTTGACCATAAATTAGCCATGATATATGGCATCATACTTCCCATGCTATTTACAATAGTGAGCTATATTTTGTGTACAAACATCAGGACATTAGACATGTTAATTAACGTTACACACATCAGTTCCTAACAAGTGTCAGCAATACATTTCCTTCATGTGCTTTAAACATGATTCAAGAAAGCACTGTCATCGATTTTAAACTTGCAAAAAGAGTGGGCCGCCTGGCATTTTGAATGCTATTTGAGTGAATTTGCTGTCTTGTTAGTGAACTGACCACTTATTGAGATATATGTACTTTAACTTTGCCTGCTTCCATCATGAAAATGTGTCATTTTCCAATACATCAGAAATCATCAGAATAACTTCTTGTCTACAAACCGGTGTATGCATTTCTATGAATTTCTCATATTTATTAATACAAATGATGTAGATCTGATCTGCAAATTTATAACTCAGAAAATGTTATCAGCACAGGATTCCATTCCTGAAAATATTGTACTTTCAAAATGTTATTGTTCTTTGTGAAGCAATAAGTGCAATGCTCTCATGCAGCATGCAGATGGAGGTTCATCACGTACACCAGGTAGCACACAAATAGATATTATTGCAGTCTAAGGTAACCACAAGACATGTTTTACACCCATTTTTACCTCCACGAATCATTCAAAGGAGCTAGGTTTTGTCTAATTGCGTTAGGCTAGGCTTTTGTTGTAAGTTAGTAAATGAAAAAAAAATCTTCAAAAACGGTTCAAGCTAGATTAGGTTACGTTAGACTTTTTAAGTTCAGAATGTTTGAGAAAAAAGAAATTGGGGGGGGGAGAATTTGGCATAAAAATAATCATTTCTTGCATGGAAGTCTAGGCTAGGTTAGGTTAGGTTATGTTACATTTTTTTTATCTGAACATTATTTTTCATCCTATATTACTCAAATCCAAGTCCCCTTTTCCACGTTATTTTTCCTCACAAATGAAAAGTGTGCATCTGCAGAGGAAATGAGCGGTTACATCATGTTCAGCACATTAACAAACACTGCATTAAAAGATAAATTAGAAGAAGTCAGAGAGTACCATGAGCTGAAATATTACCCAAAAAGCCAGGTATTATCACAGTTTAAGGTAACCACAAGACAAGTGTTACACACATTTTACCTCCATGAAGCATACAAAGGGGTGAGGTTTGTCAGGTTAGGTTAGGCTTTTGTTGTAAGTTATAAAAAAAATCATTTGTTGGTAAATAATTTTTGTTAATGATTTTTCTACGAAAAAATAATAAACGGTTCAGGCTAGCTTAGGTTAGGTTTTTTAAGTTGAAAATATTTGAGAAAATGCCTCGAAAATTTTAATTAAAAACAATTAATTTCTTGTATGGGAAGTTGAACTATGTTAGGTAAGGTTATCATACATCTTGAACATTATTTGTATGCTATATTTCCTTACTCCACACCCTTTTTTGGTGTTAATTTTTACTCCCAATTGAAAGGCATGCATTTGCAGAGGAAAGGACATTAAATGTGTGTTTTTATGTATTTTATTAATATTTTTTTTATTTAAATTTCCAATGCAATGTTTATGAATGTCACTAAGCTGATGGCACTACTCAGTTTCTGTGCAAATGCTTACTTTCCAGGTTGTGAGCAAAATAACATTAAAAATGGGCTTTGAGTTAGGTAACATAGCAATTAAAAGAAATACATTAAAAATTCAACATAACCTAATGTAACCTAAGCTGACCTTGGAGAAAACAACTATAAAAACAAGATTGGAAAAATATCTAGCAATTTATTTTATTGAAATTTTACAAATGAAAAACCTAACCCAACCTAATCTAACCAGAATTATTGTGCTTTAAGGTGGTAACCAGGCAAGTTATTACACATTTGCCTCCATAAAGCAAACAAATGGGCTATGTTTGGTGATGTTAGATTAGTTGAAGTGTTTTAAGTTCGACATTTTTTGCAAAAATTGTTCCAAAATTTGAAAGAAATAGATCTTTTTTCTTTAAAAGCAGCTTATGTTAGGTTAGGTTAAATTGGGTTGCATTTTTTTATTGTAAAAATAATACATTGCTTGAAATTTTTACAACTTGATGTTTTGGTTTTGCTTTTCTCCAAGGGGAGGTTAAGCTAGGTTAGGTTAGGTTATGTTGCGTTTATTTTATTTTTTTAAAAATACTTTACCCTATGTCACCTAATTCAAAGCTTTTTGTTGATGTTATTTTGCTTACAACCTGTAATGTAGGCATTTGTATAGAAAATGAGTGGTCCCATCATCTGAGTCACATTCATAAACATTGCATTGAAATGATACATTCCACGAATTCATAAAACACCTTAAAACACAAACTTACCAAAATCGTGTTTATCACATTCCTAAACATTGCATGGAAAAAATTAATCAGAAATTACCTTAAGCTGTAAATTTACCAAAAGGTGTGCCAACGCCTGGACGGAAATGCAACACTAGGTGCCCCAATCCTGGGCAGAAAGGGCACTAAGAGCAGTGGAATGAAAATTTTAATAAAAGTAAACTAAAAACAGCTCTTCTTGAAGACAAACGTGGTAGTTATGTGATATTAACATGGAAACCCTGAGCACAAATCAGAAAAAAGCATGGACTGGACTTTTTCATGCTTACCTGCCAACTTCTTCAACTACTGTTCCTTTGGGAATTAAATATCAGCAAGCTATTTATTCACTATTTAAAATCACACCAATCCGCAGATACATCAGAAGGTGCGATACATCAGAATGTGCGAAGTACAAAAAACGAATCAGTACGACGTCACATGAGATTGGCCTCCGGATTAAACACTGCGCGCAATTGCACCACAGATGTCTAACCTCCGTCACATTTGTCACTGTAACCTCAAATTTAGACTTCAGGCGCTGGAATTTCTGTAACTGGAATTTTTTCTTTGCATGTTACGATTTTGGATGTTCTGAGGAACGCCCATCACGATGTGTGACATTTAATGCGCGCTAGTGTCTATCGATACAAATCGACGCCCCTGCTTTGGAGACAAAATAGAAACAAAAATTAAGCAATATATATTCTGAAAATTTTATAAATTGAACAACCGAACCCAACTTACCCGAACCTAATGCCAGCTGCTTTTGAAGGAAAACTTCCAATTTTATTTTATTTTTGAAAATGATTGAACAATTTTTCCAAGGTAAACAACTAAACTAGCCTAACCTAGCTAAATCGGTATTATTGTGCTTTAAGGTGGTAACAAGACAAGTTTTTACACACATTAGCCTCCATATAGCAAGCAAATGGTTCGGTTAAGTTAGGTTAGTTTAGGCTTTTCAAGTTGGAAAACTTTTAAAAAAAATTCCAAAAACGTTTCCCCCCAAAATTGCAAATTATTTGGTAACCTTGCAGTCTAAGGTGTTCTTTTTTTCCTTTAAAACAAAGAAAATATGCAGAATACTAGATAAACCCGTGGGTCATTTGGTGCATCTTCTATTGAATACCAATGACCACGCACATCTGAAACAAACATATATGACACATATCAATACAAAGCTATCACTCAGCAATTAGTGAATTCAGCGCAGTACTCTATCCCCCCTCCAAGACTTTGAGGTCTCGAGGGGACCAAAGTCTGAAACACTAGCAGATCAGATGTAAACACATGTGGGCAACAGGTTGGGCAAACTGATGTCACATCATCCATCCGCATCCAAATGGATGTGCACAGGGCCCTGCAGCAGAGCAAACAAACCATCGTTCAACAAGAAGCTCAACGGCCGAATCGTGTGCCAGCTATACATACAGCACTATTGCCCACCATCGCAAGTCATCCACGCTACACACAACGGGTGCATAACAACGCATTAACAGCACCGCACAAGTGACCAACGAGGAGGTAGTGAGTGTTACACCGACGGGCGAAAACTAGAACGGTGAAGCTACAATTGCAAATAGATGTCAGTAGGCAAGTATCACCTCGTGTCATGTGGAATGGGTGATCGAGTAGGTGACCATAATGATTTGACACAATATATGACACAATAAACGCCACATATCACTTGCCATATTCCTCACTGGGGAATCCGCAAACATACACCTGCACGAGCCAAAAAACATCGAATTACTCAGGTACACCGGCAGGAGCGCAATCAGTATTCCAAGTAATCGCTCAAGTAACGAGGTTTTCTCGACTGCCGTGTGCTGCGGCGGGGGGTGGGTGCAGCGAGCACAGGCTCGGGGTACTGAGTTTCGTTGGATGATTCAGTCGGTGGTGACTGCACACAGGGAGGTGTGTGTGGAGTGGGCTGAGGTGGGGTACTTGCGTTATCCCGGGAACGAATATCACGAGTGTCGTTCGTCGGTGGTACCCTCGGTGGTCGTTCGTCGGTGGCCGTAGGTTTGGTGGGTACCGAGAGTGGTATGGTTGCGGTATCGCCCTGCGTGGCGGGTACTATGGTGTGAGAGGGTGGCGCATGAGTATCACTGACACGTGTATGCTCACTGTAACGATCCAGAGCTGGGTATGTGGGAGTATCGTGAACAGGTACAGGGGCGCGTGCTTCCAGGCGAGACAATGTACCGGGTGTGAATGAGATAGGAGGGCGTGGCATGAACGGAGTGTACGAGCGCAAGTGCTTGCGGTTTCGCAGTGTCACACGTCCGGAACCGTCTACCCTCACCACGTACTGGTCAAACTGTCGCACTTCAATGACGATGCCAGTTTTATCCCATTTAGTGGGATGAGGGCCGATTAGGTTCTGCAGGCGTACACAGTCCCCGACTTTGAGGGAGGCAGTATCCGAGTGTGCTCAGAGAGGCGCTCGTGGGTTCGCATATGACGGTTTCGCAATGCCTCTTCACGGTTGACCAGTGTTTCCTTCCACGTGCTGTGGGGTTGGTACTTGCCAGGGTGTATGGGGATAAAGTCCCGGATTGGCCTGCCGAAGATCACCTGTGCTGGTGACAGGCGGGTGTCACGATCCGGGGTGTTCCGGTACTGTAGTATCGCGCGCTGGAAGTGGTCAGTGTTCAGCCCACCTCCTTCCAGTGTGTTGTCAGTTATCAGACGCTTGACTGACTTGACAGCGGTTTCTGCACGACAGTTTCCATGTGGAAATGCAACAGACGACATGCGATGCCTCACGCCCCAGTTACGCAGGAAGTTCTGCGTGGCAGTAGCGGTGAATTCCGGCCCACCGTCAGATGTGAGCTCGTCGCTAATGCCGAATGTGACGAATAATCGCCGCAAAGAGGCAATAAGACCGTGTGCGCCATTGGAGGATTCTTCGACTATTGGCCAGTTACTGTACCGATCCACTGCGACCAGGTAGTGGCGACCCCGGTAGGTGAAGTAGTCTGCACAGATAGCTTGGAAGGGGTATGCTGGCAGAATGGGTGGCGTCGGTGGAGCACTTGGCTGGGAAGGAGTCATCCGGTTGCAAGCTGCACACCTGGCGCGTGTCTCTTCGATGGCCTGAGTCATGCCCGGCCAGTAGAAGGAGCTCGCAGCTCTTGAATCCATCATAGATACCCCTTGGTGGGCAGAGTGTAGTATGTGCAGTAGGCGCTCGCGAAGGGCTGGTGGCACAACGACGCGGTCTGTATAGAGGATGACCCCATCATATTCGCTGAGCTGATCGCGAAATCTGTAGTAGGGTCGTATGGAGGGTGGCATGTGGGCCGCGGACTAAGGAAAGCCGCTGTGAATGACTTCGGCGAGCCTGAGCATGTCATGATCACTTGAGGTCGCTGTTCGGACATCATCCCAAGTGATGGACTTGATGAGCTCCGCTGAGGAGGAAGCGCACATTGGAGAGCAGGGCTGTACGCCGACGTCGGAGCTAGTCTCGCGGACTGCAGCAAGGCAATCGAAGTCGAATCCGGTAGGTGTGCCTTCAGGAGGCGTGATGACTGCGGATACAGTGTCGTCGGGAAGATCAGGTGGCTCTGGCGCACCAACCGGGTGTAGGGAGAGTGCATCGGCAGCAGCGTTGCGTGTCCCGGGGATATGGACGACGCGAAATTTGAAGCGCAGGCTTTTCTCTTTGATGTTGCAGAGCCGTGGATTTGGGATCTCGTCAAGTGAGCGGTCCCCGAACACCTTGACAAGGGGTCGATGATCCACTGCTACAAGTAGGTCCGAGCAATGACCACGCCATCCTGTGACGGACCACTCCTACAATGGCTACTGCCCCAGCGCCAGTCAGATGCCCCTACACTGGCTGTCAGTGGAGCTCCAGCGAGGGAGACAAGTCCCTGCTGGTTACGCTCCTGCAGATGCACGAGAGGTCTGACCATCCCACCACACGTCCTGGCAGCACTGCTCCAGTGGCCCAGGTGGAGAAGGTCAAGCGCCCATCCGTTGCTGCTGGGGGCACTGAAGAAGAATGGACATACTTCATTCAACGATGGTCCATATACAAGTCAGCCACACACATCTCAGGCGCGGACGCCATATACCAGTTGTTAGACTGCTGTGAGGAGCCACTTCGACGTGATTTGGTTCGATCATTCGGTGACCTCACCACACATGATGAAGTCAGCACACTGGCACACATAAAGTCTTTGGCAGTGCGTGCCGAGAATGTGCTTGTAGCCCGTGATGAACTCCACAGTACCAGACAGGATCGTGATGAACCGGTCCGAACCTTCTGTGCTAGACTAAAGGGCATAGCAAGCACATGCAAATACAAGCTGCAGTGTAACTGTAAACCTACTACAGAGGTCGACTACAGTCACGTAATGGTCCGCGACGCCCTAATCCGTGACGTTTATGACCCAGAGATCAAACTCTCCCTGCTATCAGAGAAGGATGAGACGGCTACCCTGGATGAGACATTGCCGTACATAGAAGCCCGTGAAGGTGGGAAGCTGTCAGCACAGCGTCTTGCCACTGTGCCACGCACGACCACTGCACCATTAAATGCAGCTGGAATCAGCAGCTTCCGAAAGCAACAACGGTCGCAGCGGTCAACCCCTACTCATGTAGCTCATCAGCAGCAGGCCACGCCATGTGGCTACTGTGGAAAACATGGGCATGGTAAAGACAGAGAAGAAAGGATTACTAACTGTAGTGCGTATGGTCACATGTGTAAAAGGTGCAGCAAGCTTCATCACGTCGAAATCATGTGCCGGTCCAGTCAGTTCCGCCGACGTGACACTAATGGTGCTCCAAGTATGTTGGTGGGAGATGAGTGGTAGGACAAACCATATGTGCGTGGTCATAGATAAACCCGTGGGTCATTTGGTGCATCTTCTATTGAATACCAATGACCACGCACATCTGAAACAAACATATATGACACATATCAATACAAAGCTATCACTCAGCAATTAGTGAATTCAGCGCAGTACTCTAAATACCATGTTTATGAAGGTGACTAAGATGATTGGACCCACTTATTTTTGGTGCTTACTTTTCAGGTTGTGAGCAAAATAATGCCAAAAAGGCTTTGAGTTCGGTAACATCGCATAAACATTTTTTTTTCATGCAACAAAACCTAACCTAGCCTATCCTAACCTATCTTTTGAGAACAAAAATTAAACTAAATTAAAATTTCACTTAATTTATTTTCTGAAAATTCTCAACCTTAAAAAAGAAACCTAACCGAGCCTAACCTAACCTAAGCTGATTTTGAATACAAAATTATATTTCTTGTGAACATGGTTGTAATTTTTTTTCGGAAGCTTTTGGGTATTATTGTGCTTTAAGGTGGGAACAAGAAAAGTTGTATGGGCGCTGTATGACCAACGCAGTCAATGCGCCAGTAAACCCAAATAACCAACCAACCAACCCAGAAAGATGTAAGCTGTACTTCCACAGTGGAGGGAATTCCAGCTATTTTGTTTGTTTTTGCACACAATTTTAAATTTTTCAGCAAAACGTGGAGAGTCAGTCCACTATCTAATCCAAATCTGTTTCTATACAGTACAAAATGTGCTGGTTAACATCAATGTTTCTACTTAGCATGGTGTTTTTCATTTTTTCCCTTTAGCTTTCTTATCAGCATAAAATAGCATAGGTTATTGGGGGGCCCCAAATCAACATTGGGAGGGGGGGGGGGGCAAGATCAACATTGGTGGGGCCCCACAAAAGGATACAAATCGACGCCCCTGCATACATGCATGATTTTGCACTTATCAAAATTTAATTTCATCTGCCATTTTTGGACCACTTCACAAGCTCTTCTAAGTCTTTCTGCAGCATGTACCTAGGTGCCTAGGTACCAGGCAAATATCAAACTGATAGTGTGATGAGTGGGCTGTTGAGGTTAATTATAGTTTGTATATCCACACTCTCAATGATAACTGATTGTTGTTCACGGGACTGGATTGTATGCAAGTTTGACAATGACAATTGGTTTTTGTGCACACCATTTTGAATTTTGTACCAAAAGGTGGAGAGTCAGTCCACTATCTAACCCAAATCTGTTTTTTTAATTACAAAATGTGCTGGTTAACATCAACTACATTTTCTATGTACCTAGCATGGTGTTTTTCTCCTTTTTTTCTTCAACTTTTTTATGAGCATAAAAATAGCATATGTTATTGGGGGGCCAAATCAACATTGGGGGGGCCAAGATCAACACTGGTGGGGCCCTGGCCCCCACAAAAGGATACAAATCGACGCCCCTGCCATCTAGACATTAGGGGGATGTCCCCATCCTAGCCCCGCCTTCAGCGCCTAAAATATAACACAAACTATAAAGTAAAATTCCCTTTATGTAAACGTCCACATGCCTGCACCTTGATCGCAAACACCCGCTTTTATAGTCAGACATGTAACGTACTCGCTTCAAAAAAGGTGGCGCAAATGACCTCTGTGGTCCGGTACGCCTGAAAAAGTCACTCCCCCATGCAGTTAAATTGAAACTTGCCTGATGCTACCAATTTCTGCAATATACGAATAAAAACCTGTGACTTCATCAAGGTTTGAATGCGACTTTGGTGTACCTTTTAAAATAATGGTATTTTTGCGGCGTTTAATAATGGTGTTTTTGCGGCGCACGAGACATTGGGCTTGTCAAGGCTATTTCTCTTGTATAGCATTGGTCGTGGATGACTAAGGTTTGCTTAAAAGTCATGTGAGCCATAGCTTTCTTTTTTATTCTTTTAGGAATACCAATTATATTGCAGTGGCCATGCAGCTTCTTGCTGAGTTTTCTCTGTCATGGTATCATAAGCTGGCAGATTTGCCCACACATGGCTCTCGTTTTCCCCATATCAATATTGAATGCATGCATTGTTATTGGGCATTTAGGTAGGTACCTAGGTAAATATCAAGCTGATGGTGTGATAGGTGGGCTGCTGAAGATAATTATAGTTTGCATATCCACAATCTCAAGGATGATTGTCTGCTGTTCACTGGACAATGCAAGTTTGACAATGACTGGAAATTAAGAATGGATTTTTTCCTGTTTAAGCTCACATGTGTGTGGTTTTGCCATTGGTGGTGTGTACAAACATCAGTATGACAATCCAATTGTTGTTTTGTGGCTTAACATTAAAAAAAGACAATCTGGTTTAAAATGCATCATCAGCGAATCTTAACATTTTATGGCGTAAGTTTTCCTTGCACAGTGGAGGGAAATCTAGCTATTTTGTTT
Organism: Ashinkailepas kermadecensis; assembly: GCA_034440615.1. NCBI lineage: Eukaryota > Metazoa > Arthropoda > Thecostraca > Neolepadidae > Ashinkailepas > Ashinkailepas kermadecensis. Next base: position 170,146 of record JAOTOM010003852.1, read on the forward strand.
TTTTGCACATAATTTTGAATTGTGTAGCAAAAGTTGGATACTCAGTCCACTATCTAATCCAAATCTGTTCTTTTTCAGTACAAAATGTGCTGGTTAACATCAACTAAGTTTTCTGTGTACCTAACACAGTGTTTTTCTTCTTTTTTTTCCTTTAGCTTTTTATCAGCATAAAAATAGCATGGGTTATTGGGGGGGGGGCCCAAATCAACATTGGGGGGGGGGCCAAGATCAGCATTGGGGGGGGCCATGGCCCCCGCAAAAGGATACGAATCGACGCCCCTGGGGAGGACAGGGGACAAAACAATGGATCAGAACTAATAAGAAGTACAAATGGGAGCAGGGTTTATGAAAGGGACAGCTGACGTTGCCAAAAAGAGACAAAGAAAGGAAAAGACGAAACAATTGGATGAAATACAATGGGAAAGCAGCTTCAGAACAAAACTAGCAACACATTGTATCAAGAGTCCGGAGCATGCATACATGAATGTTTAACATGTGATACTACCCAAACATATGCAATTTTGTTTAGGGCCAGAACCAACATGTTTCAATTAATCTTCCCGGTCTCGGGGTGGGGGGTGGGGGTGGGGGGTCATATTACGCCCCACCCCCTAAAGTTTTCCGCGGATAGTGAAAAACGGCGCGCGGTAGCGCACCGAAATTTGGCACACCTTTTCCCACATCAATTTCATACGTTGTGTGAAAATGTTGAGGTCTGCTTAACTACGGTCAACGAGTTATTCAAGGTCAAGTGAGGTCACCTAAAAAAAACAGCTTAACCAGTCGCCACGCTTTAATGGATAAAGACATTTGAATGAAACTTTGAGCGTTTGCTTATCTTTAAGGACGCAACAAAACGCACCAGAGGTTTTGATTTTTTCGTTTTTAATGACGTATTAGTTTTGCATATTTGCTATTATATAATCGAAGATTCTGGCTCAAGTAAACATTTTTAATGTGGTTAAGTTGACTTAAAACACCGTTCCGCGGTCTAGTTTACCCATTAGAAAAATAAAAATTTAAGAAAATAGAAAACTCAAAATCTTGAGAAAAAAATACAATGTTGATTTTTGGGTGGCCAAAAATTGTATGGCCATGGTTGATTTCGCCTTCCTTTTCTGATCCCAAATAAATGTGCTCTTAAAATCTCCCCCAAAATGAACTCCCCAGAGCTAAACACATGATGCCATTCGCGATCAATTAGACCGCCCCCCGCCCCACCCCACAGTGACGTCAATTTTTGGAGATGCAATTTTGAGGGAGGTTTCGGGCCATACTCGTCAAGCGCTATCCGATGCCACCACTTGGGCCAGTTAAACTACGGAAGAAGACGCATGCAGGGGATGACGGAGTGCACATCATGCCTTGTGGAAGGAGAAGAATTGCAACAGTTTCTACTGGAATACCTAGCTTTGACACAATAATGAGAGAAGATGAGGAAACTGCAAATACCACAAGGAGAAGTTAGCTGAAGCATATGGCAGACTGTCTTTTCATGAAGGGATGGATAGAAAGAAGACAATGGCCCACAAAATGTGGCAGAGCTGCTCCAGACAGCTTGAACTCTTGGCAAAACAATATCCTGATCATGAAGAGTTTAGTACAAAAAATGAAGAGTTTAGTATCCATTGCATGATATCGCATCTAAAGAAAAACTAGGCGAATTTTTACAGGAGCTGTTCCAAAGGAAATGTCTCAGAATGTCATTCCACAACATCGAAAGAATCACTGAGTGGATATTACATTTGTTAACGGGGAATCAAATATGTTCAATGAAGCAGAGTAAAAAAATACAATGATACCTATTGCATCATGATATGATGTGGAAGAAAATAGTGGACATCTTATGTATTCAGTGAACACTACATTAGATTGTATAACAGGGTCTTAGTGAATATGTTGAAGATAGATTTAGGTGCCAAAATAATGACACGCATCATCTAACAAAACCTGAATGATTCTGTGATCATGTATAATTTTTCAACAAAATAATTATGGATTCTTGTCATCCAAAGCTGCATAAGATAGCATGTTTTAGCATTTCCAAGAGAGTGCACTATTCCCAAGCTGATTGACGTTTTCTTTCACCTTAAAAACAAAGAAACAAAAAACATTTGAATTAGAACTGTAAAGTTGGGTCACCACATTGCATGACACCAGTTGGAACACTTATCAAATAATTATTTTTCTTTATGTGGTCGAGTGGTTGGGTTAGATTAGGCTAGGTTAATTTACTTTTTTTAACGTTATTTTTATGCCATACTACTTAACTCCAAGCCCATTTTTGTGTTAATTTGCCTGCCAACTGAAAAGTAAGCATTTGCAGAGGAAATTAGTGGTCACATCATATTAACCACGTTAATCAACATTCCAATGGACGAATACTTTTTTTTAAAAATTACCTTAAGGCACACAATTTCTAGTTTGGTTAGGTTAGGCTTTGATGCTGGATTTTAAGAGGTATTTATTTTCTTTTTGCAAAACAATCCTTTCTCTTCAAAAGCATGTTAGGCTAGGTTAGTTTAGGTTGGGGTATTTTTGTGGAGATAATTTCCAAGAAAAAGAGGGTGAAATTTTTCCACTTCATTCTTAAATGAGAAGTTAGGATAGGCTAGGTTAGGATGTGTTACATTTTTATGTTTCAAATATTATTTTTATGCTATCTTACTCAAAGCAAGATTTTCGGGTAGAAATATAGAAGCACCTATTCCACTTTTTGGGAACAATTTATGGTGCTCCATGATGCCATTTAAATGAATTTGATATTCCCTTCTTTGGGAAATGAATACTAGTCTCGAGATATGAGCACTTCGAGCTGCAATACGTAAGTTAGTAGGTAATATCTCATGTAAGTATCTCAATAATCAGTCATTTCATGAAGGAAATATCATCAAGATTAGTTATATCACATAAAAAAACAAAAAAAACGTACCTTTCACGATGGAGATGCATATTATCTCCCATGTCAACAAAATATGTGAATAGTGTACTAAAAAAGTGGTTCGGGTGAAGTCGTATATATTGAAGAATTAAGTAATATTACAACACAAACTGAACCTAACCTAATCTAACCTAACCTAGCTTAACCTATGTTTGAAGGTTTGTTATTAATAGAAAATTAAATTTTATCTTCAAAGTTTAAAAACATATAACCCAACCTAGCCTAACCTAACCTAACCTAACATAACCTAACCCAAGCAAACCTCACCACTTCTCTTGTTTCATGAAGGTCAAATGTGTGTCAAGCCTATCCTGGGAATACTTTAAAGCACAATAATGCCTATTAAGCCTATATATAAATATGCATGTATATATATATGTATGCCATAAATATATATATATATATATATATATATATATATATATATATATATATACCCATATAAATATATATATATATATATATATATATATATATATATATATATATATATATATATATATATATATATATATATATATATATATATATATATATATATATATGCATATATATATATATATATATATATATATATATATATATATATATATATATATATATATATATATATATATATATATATATATATATATATATATATATATATATATATATATGCATATATATATATATATTTATATACATATATAGATATATATATATATATATATATATATATATATATATATATATATATATATATATATATATATATATATATATATATATAGATAGATAGATATATGTAGTGAGATTGCATGCGAGGTGGCACTGGCACTGGCCCCACGCGGTGGCACTGGCCACTGCGTGGGGGATGTCGGCAGGTGAGTCAGCCAGTACGGCGACCTCGTGACCGGGACGGGCCGGCCGGATACGTGGCGTGGTGGGGCGTTTGCGGGTTGGGCCAATCAGCGATCGGGGGTGTCGGAAACGCGGGAACGGTGTCGAGTTGAGCTGGGAGGGTGTGGGCTGTGCCGGGGCAGTCTGGTTACCGCCGAGCGCTGCGCAATACACGGTCCTGGCATCAAAGTTTCCTTTCGTGAACTACAATATATATATATATATATATATATATATATATATATATATATATATATATATATTTATATATATATATATATATATATATATATATATATATATATATATATATATATATATATATATATATATATATTTATATTTATATACATATATATACATAGACACACGTTATATAGACGCGTTTTATACACATTTTACCTCTATGAAACAAACAAAGGGGTAAGGATTGATTTGGTTAGGTTAGGCTAGGTAGTTGGACGATTTTCTGAACATTTTGTTTTGAAATTTTAAAAATATGTTTTTGTTTTCTTCAAACATAGACCAGAGATTAGATTCTAAGTCTACATGTTTTGGATTTTTTAACAGAAAAAAATTGCTATTTTTTACCCCCAAAAATTGCATGGAAGCTTAGGCTTGGCTAGGGTACGCTATGTTGCATTGCATTGCATGTTGCATTGCATTTTACCCAACTCCAGGCCCCTTCTTCGGTGTTATTTTACCTGCCAACTGATCAGTGCATCTGCAGAGGAAATGAGTGGTCGCATCATGTTGACTACATTCATAAATATTGCATTGGAAAAAGAAATCCCAAGAATTCAAATATTACCCTAAACTGCAAATTTACCCAAGTGGATTGGTGGGCATACCCACTCCATAAGGTCACATGTTAAAGTTGAAACCATTAGGAGGGAAAGCCAGCATTGAAGGGGCACTTGCCCCCTTAAAAGTATATAAAGCAACACCCCTGATTCATACCCTTGTGATTTCCCACCGAAATGTCAGATGAAGAAGGAGCTAGGTAACTTTAAATAAGTCCAGTCGATGCATTTTTTCCCGAATTGTGCTTCGGACCTTCTTGTATATAAATATCCCTGGTTGGTGTTATTTTGCTCACCAACTGAGAAGTAAGCGTTTGCAGAGGAACTAGTGGTCACGTTCATACAAGTTGCATTAAAAATATCAAGGACTCATCGAACACCTTGAAGCACAAAATTTTCATCAATACTATATCCCAAGTTCTTAAAGAAACCACTTACCGCATTATCCCTGTTCACAAGATCACATAGTTGGCTTTTCAAGTTCTCAAAAGTTAAGTGCAAGCCATTGGTGTTGTTTGATATACATTTGAGGGGGCATTTGCCGCCTCAATGTTGGCTTTTTCCTATAGTTCTACTTTTTAACATGGTACCCTATTGCGTGTGGCCCCCTATATCCGTTATTTGGGCTCACCCATTTCCTGCATATATTGTGTTCCTCCCCCAATACTTTTCAGAAGGCAACGCCCCTAATGCAAACTGATGACTAGGTAGGTATTTGGTATGTTCAAATGTGTAATGAATGAAAGCGACTTGCTAAATATCCACTTATGTGGATTACAACACAAAGATCCTGCATTTACCGAAAATACAGCTTCGGCACGAAAACATATGAGCAGTGAATTAGGTCATTGCTACCCACCTCGTGCTTGCGCTCCTGTAACATCGATTAATGCAACCAATACTAAATTATTAACTTCATGTTATTAGTTCCCCCAATAGTAACACAAGAACATGCTCACACCGCTTACACCGTACGATCAGGTCGGTCTCAGGGTATCGTCAAACACTTACGCGCGAAAACCTTCGGCCCTCCAACACATCGCTTCGTAACGGCCGACGATCTGGAAAAATAAATATGGCGGCCGCATCGCAAGTTTAAAACACGATGACCGAAAACCTTTCTGCAGCAGGTTCAATAATCCTGCATCGCCTGTCTCTACCCGCGCTTTTCGAATACCCAGCACCAGCGAGTACGTACTCTGATAGATACTTGCGCTGGCGAGTACACGATATCGTTGACAACGAATATTTTGGAACATTCCTGCCGGGCGGATGCTTTACTCGGATAGGGCGGGTAGTGAGCTCGTGTGAGAGTAGTATATTGTACTGAAATGCGGATTAAATGGAGAACGGCGAGTAAGACATCGAGTGATCATTTCACCCGGGATCATGAATACGCTCACAGCGCATAGTCATGCACATCGCATTCGCACTGGTCGGGCAAATTCGCCGTTCTCAGGGCAAAAATGTTTTCAGTGTCTGCCTGGATGGCAGCCGTCTCGCAGACGTAGTGCAGCGGGATGTCGCAGTCGGCGTTGACCCACTCGCCGCAGGCGGTGTCCAGCGGCCCTCGCCTGCGACACGCAGTCGCCGTCAACGCTGGGCGAGCCCGCCAGCCAGAGGTCGTAGTCGAAGCGCGTGCCGTCGTCCCACTCCCAGTCGCCGGGGAAGCGCTTCTGGTTGAGGCCCAGCCAAGCGCTGCGCTTGTTGGTGGCGTTGTCGAACACGAACACGTTCTCGTAGAGCGAGTGCACGCTGACCAGGAAGACCGGCTGGCTGGCGACTTCGGAGAACTGCGCACACGCCGACTGGCCGGCGTCCCAGTTGGCCTCGATGGACGACATGTAGTAGCACGTGCCGGTCACGTTGCCGTCGGCGTCGACAGTGGTGGGCCGCAGCAGCCACCCGGACAGGCCGTCGGGACACTTCAGTCCAGCCACGACGGCCGTGCGATACAAGGCTGTGGGTTGTTCCGATGTATTAGAACCGGAGGAGCAATGAGCACGATTGGCAGTCGGCAGAGAGTGACGAGCCAAATCACAACCGCCAACGAGTCGGCAAAAACAATAACATTGTCAAACCTAAGAAGGCATGGGAAGGTTTTCTTCTCTCAGCGTCAAGGAAGCACGCGTAACTTTCCTCACTATATACTTCAATATTTTCCACATATATTCACCCCGGAAAATAACAGTAGTATCGAATACTTGTCTTGAGTACTTGTGCTTCTCTAAATATGGCAATTGTCTCAAGCGGGCGAAAACTTAACACCTGTAAGTGTCATCACTAGCTATCTGTGATACAACGACTTCTGTTTTTGTTTTGCTAAGCTTAGACTAGCATGCATTATTTCTCAGGGGCGGATGCAGAGGAAACCACTGGGGGTATGTGCCCCCACCACCTCCCATGGAAAGTGGCGCCCCTCCGGCCGAGAAAGGTGCGTATTCAGGAAGGTTCGAGTGCATCCTCCCCCGTCCCGTTCAACGAATTTTGCAGCCAAAGGCGCCCCTTTGAGACGAAAAGGCGCCCCTTTGAGACGAAAAGGCGTCCCTTCAGTATGCTCGCGTACACTCCTCCCCAGCTCAATACATTTTTCTGCCGAAGGAGCACCTCCGGAGAGATTTGCCCCTCTCGATAAGAATTCCTGGCTCCGTCCCTGCTATTCCTATAAGAGACCTAGCCGGACTCGAAACTCTTCGTTCTGTGTGTGAGTCTCACACGAACTATCACGCTGTCATTATTTATTGGGTGGACATTTTCACTATTGGAGCCCCCCCCCCTCGCGCCGAATCAGCACATATCACACAAACTTGTGCGAAGGAGCGTCCGCGCAGAAGAGGGAGGGGCGGGACCATTTTTCGGTCAATATTTTGATAAACCCACCTTGCATCACCTAAACACCCGCCAAGGTGTCTGCACCAGCGCGCCCAACAGACAGGCGGAGATGCGCCGGCCGATATCTACCACTGGCACTTGCCACAACCAGGTGTCGGACACAAAACAAAATCACCGGCTGCTATGTGGATGGCTCAAAACGCAGACAACGTTGAGGACCGAGTTGTACCGTCAGCGACCTTCAGCACCACATTCAGGCCACAGGTCAGACGAACGAACGAACGAACGACGAACACATTCGGACGAATATCTCGGCATTTTCTGCATTACCTGGCGCGCGAAACGGTTCGATAATTAATTCTGGGATCAAAGTCTCTCCGGACAGCTCTGGCAGTCTGGGATCAAAGTCTCTGAGGGAGATGGAGACTGCAGTGCCGCGCGAACGACAACTCGGCTAAGACGTCGGCAGGGACACGACCGATGCAGGTGCAGGTGTGGTGTGAGCGGGACTGCTCCAGATGGAGATATAAAGTCACGCCCCTGATATGCATGCCACACAATTTCTGTGCAATGGTTGCCACTGGCTGGGAGAGCACACAGTGTGCGACAACTCCATGGCTACCACTCGTTGGGAGAGCACAGTATGCGACAACTCCATGGCTACCACTCGTTGGGAAAGCGACACACACACACAGTGTGCGTCGACTACATGGCTGCTGGGAACCGCCACCACTGTTATTGAAGCCAGTACCGAAGAAGGGGTGGTGGAAGCAGAGTACAGATGTCGTAGCGCTCGAGATAGGTGGAGATGGCGTCAAGAAGGAGAAAGTTTTGCTTTCTTAAAAGGGGGCAAAGCTGGCGCAACAAAAACGGTCTTGACGTCACTTCTTTCGGTGCAACGCTTATACACATACTGCTGAACTCCACGAACAATTGCATGCACAACCACTACCTCTCAGCTGCGGAAACAATGAGCGCAAAACCAGACATTTTCGGCGCACTTCTCGCGCCGGAAACTTTTTCAGCTTCATGACACTTTTTTGGTCGGCCACACCTTAGAAAATTCCTGGCTGTGCCACTGCACTGGTTCACAAGACATACGAAGAGTAAACAGAAAATCACACGGGCATGCACTCAACCGCCCCCATCCCAACACCGTATCTATAAAGCTAACAGGGCTAGAACTTTGTATTCGTTTGAAACCCGAGCCCCCTCAAAGCTAGCGTGCCCCCAATCTTTTCAGCTTTCAACATGGGATCGTATGGAGTTGGCCCCAAACCCATTTGGATCGTCCAATTGCTTCCATGCATTTCCCCTTCTCCAAGTAAAGTAATAGTAAAGTTCTGCAGAGTAAAGTGGTTAGTAAAGTTCTGCCGCTGCAAACTAGCGAAGTCATGTCCCACGTTTCAAAACAAGTTCCGAAGTCAAACACATGTCGTCCAATAAACACGTACCCAGACACGCCAGAAGATGGCTGACCCTCAACATGCCGACACGCAGACTGTTCAGCTGACCTGATAACTCCTTCGACACCGAACCTTGAGTGCACCGTGCAGCCGCCGGCGACGCTTTATAGCGTCCCAGCCACCTGACCCGCGCCCCGGGAGTGCTATCTGCCGCCGGGCGCGCGCCGCTCCCGCGCTTCCGCGCCAGCAATGGCGGGAACACACCATCTGGCGCCACGTGACGCAGATTTCCGCGCCGAAACGGAAGCGCGAGACAACCGGCTCGGCGGCTGCGAGGCGTCGCGGGCGCCGGCGGGTCCGACACGCGGACGTGGCCCGGCTGTGCGATTGTTCACTTGGTCAACTAGAGCTGCTTGGGTACGACACCGACGCAGGAATTGCATTGAATGTTAATGAATGCAGATGCCATGAAATGTTGTTCATTTTTCAACCCGTTAGGCTCCTGTCTCCCATTCGCCAGTGCTCACGTTAGCTTCCATGCGGCCGCATTCCTTGCGCGGTTGCTGCGATGTGCGCAAGAGAATATGCTCGCGTGATTTAAAAAAAAATAGCTGTGTACATTGTACACAGCTACTATTGATACGATATGACATTGCATTTAACATCACTGTAACGCTTATCATGACATATTGCATATCCATTAATGAAAGTTCTACAATCAGAGTCTCTCCTCCATGCCACTGTCTCCGTTACGGGGAAGGGGGTCGAAAATCGTTACCGGGCCCTTAAGGGGGGGGGAAACAACCCCCCTTCGTGGGGGTCTAAATGCAAGTCATGCTAGTTGACCTTTGTCTTCACATATCGATATGATGATTGAAGTTCAGAATAATTCACACAGCTTGACCTAAATATGTCTTGTCGCTGGGTCGTCACCTGACAAGTTTTCCATCTACTTGCATGTTAATTGCTGACTCGCATTTGCTATTTGGCACACATCCAAGCAATATGTCAACACAAATGTTTAATTCTCATGACGCACGAGTCTGTGCACAGACATGAAGATCCCACGTCTCTATCGATAAACACCAACGTCAGAAAAAGGGCGATGTCTTGCATAGCTGCGGAGGCTATCTGGTGTGCATCGCACTCACTCTCCTGGCCGACATCAGCAGGTGTGGGCTGAGGGTGGGGGAGGGGAGGGGAGGACTGTCTGGTAGTGTGTTCTGCTAGCCATTTTGGCCGACATGAGCAGGTGTGGGCAGAGGGTGGGGGGAGGGGAGGGGAGGACTGTCCGGAGTGCGTCTTGCTCAACCTCCTGGCCGACATGAGCAGGTGTGGGCGGAGAGTGTGGGGGGAGGGGAGGGCTGTCTGGTGTGCGTCATGCTTACCCTCCTGGCCTACACGAGCAGATGTGGGAGGTGGGTGGGAGGAGGGGAGGGCTGTCTGGTGTGGATTCTGCCCACCGTTCTGGCCTACATGAGCATGTATGGGCGGCTGGTGGGGGAGGCGAGGGGAGGGCTGTCTGGTAGTTATATTTCGTTGGTGGCCAGGGTGTCACAAGTCGAGCAAAAGCCACACTTGGCGGTTGTATTTGGAGAAAGAGTTTCTCCGAACCGTCATTTAGCCGCTGTCACTAACCCTTGCCGGCTCGCCTGTGCTGTGTTGATGCAACCCTTTCCCTCAGGGTTTTCTGCGATCACTGAAAATCGACGCGAGGTAGCGCGTCGCCGTCTGCTGTAGCTGGCGGGGCATCGTTTGTTGGCCTAATGGTGTACACACTGATCAGATGCCATGTCCGTTCACTTAGCTATCACGTCAAAAAAATGAAACCCTCGAGCCGGTTTGGCCAACATGGCGAATAATCGCCAATTCACCTAACTTGTTGCCCTCAAACCTGTCGTCCCAAGGAAGAAAAGCGAAAGTTCCTTGTGCATTCAGTGGAACCTAGGCCTCGACGTCCACAGGTAGTTGTAGTGCATAAAAGTGCAATTCAACTAAGAAGTGCTGTGATTATCGCCTTTGTTGAGTCAAACCGGTCAGAAGTAGAGATAAAAGTAATTGCACGGACCCAAACGGGGACATACGCCTTACGCAGATACTTTGGACGGCAGGAATGGCCCATGATGGGTGTGACTGGGTGATGGACAACAGATAGCTGTGAAATAAACCATTTGTCGTCATGGCTCGACAAGATCTAGTATCTAACCCGTACTAGTGATTGAGCTACAGAAGCTGCCAGCCGCCCTCAAGCCCCGCCCTCCCCTCCCAGCTGTCTCGTAGGTGTCTTTCCCAGGACATCTGCGAGAAGCTCCCCCGGGTGACGTCAGACACCCGCACCACTAGCTGGTTGTTAGCCGGACTAGCCGGCCGACGCCACTAGTCGGTTGCTCGCCGGAATAGCTGGCGCAGCCTCCCTCCCAAACCCCCTTCGGCCCACCGGTGCCTCGAGCACCGTCGGGAAACCGAATGGTACCGTCGACCAGCTTTGATTGTCTTGTCCCCTCCCACCCAATAGGATAGAGCTGACAGGGGTACCTTTCTGGTTCAATGGATCGGGCTAGCGGTACACAACCGTGACTGCCCCCGCCTCTGTTCAGCTACTCCCATCCCTCCAAAACTCTTTGTCTTGCTACCCCTTTTTCACGACACTTCCTTCCACACCTTTCCTTGCAGCACCCTATCAGGGTGACTATCTTGTCTGCCCCCCTTCAGAGCGCCCTTCTCACACACTCGCACTTCCGCCCTCGTCTGCCGAGTACAATCCCCGCCCAGCCCCGGTATGCACGGGGACACCCCGCCCCCCTCGGAGGACGGAGGACGCCGCCCCCGGCCTGGAGCCCGCCTGCCCACTCCCCGCGACCCCCCGGAGGGGCAGTCATTCGTGTTGGTGACGAGGAAGGAGGAATCGTGGGCCCGGACCTACCGGTTTGCGGTAGCACGGGAGCTGGACGGGTGGACGGGAGGAGTTTCCTCGGCGAAAGTCCTCCGCTCTGGTGCCCTGCTGGTACGAGTTAAAGAGGCCACACAGGCACGTGCCCTCATCAGCCTGAACCGGTTCCTGGGCAAAGAGATCACGGTTGAGCTTGCAGACAGGCTCAACCTGGTCTATACCACAGCGTACGCCCCGGAGCTGGTGGATCTGTCCGAGGAGGAGCTCCTGGACGAGCTGAAGTCGCAGGGAGTGTGCGACGTGACCCGTCTCGGCCGTCGCCCCCGTGCGGGCCCAGTCCTGAAACTGGGCTTCCGCACGCAAGTCCCGCCCACCCGCGTCATGGCGGGCTACTTGCGTATCCCTCTCCGCCCCTGGACCCCACCGCCGGCCCGCTGTGCCTTCTGCCAAAGGTACGGGCACCTGGCAAAGGCATGTCGCTCCAGGGAGCCTGTATGTGGGCGATGTGCCGAGGGGCACACGACAGATATGTACGCATCCGAAGTCCCACGTTGCGCGGCCTGCCTGGCTCCCACCCGGCCGCATCCCCACGCTGCCCTGCATGGCTCGACGCCAAAGAGCGTCAGCAGCGGCGACTCACCTCCCAGGGCTCCTCGCCGCCCGCACCACCGATGGTGTGGGCCCGACCCCACATGGCCCCGATGTGGCCGACTCCGGCTGAGGCGGACTCCCGCCACAGGTCTGGAAGGTCGGGACGGTCAGACTACGACCCGCTTCCCTCCTCTCCTTCCCCGGCCTCTCGCCCTGCCCCCTTAGCGGGCCCCTCCGTCCCCCGGTCCCCACACCGCCCACAGAACGTCCCCCAGCCGGCCATGCGCCCTGCCCCTGCCGCGGGCCCCGCCGAAGCCGACACCGCCTACCACTGTCGGGCCGCGCAGCAGACAGCAGCGACCCCAGTCACTGGTCGCTCTAACGCTCAGCCCCCCCCCACCGCCAACAGGCTGCTCCGACTAAGGCTCGGGCCTCTTCTACACCGCCCCCCAGGGCCGTCGCCTCCCCACTCTGTCCCTGGAATCCAGCAATCGCTCCCGTTCCCCGAGCCCGGACCCCCCTGGGGATCCAGAGCCCCTGTCCACATCACCAGGGTCGTCCGCCTTCTACGAGACGGACGACCCCATCACGCCTTCACCGCCACACACACGCCTATGAGGGTGTGATCACCACACAATACAACACTAATGCAGACACCCACCACTGAATTCTTGCTCCAATGGAATACGAGGTCCCTCATATCCCATTGGGCAGAATTCAAGGAATATATCATCAGAAATAAACCATTGATTGCCGCCGTTCAAGAGACCAGATGGCGCGACAATGATCCGTATAATTTTAAAATCTTTGGTTACACTCTTTATTCCCAACACAGAAACACTACATCCCGCGGCGGCGGGGTAGCCTTATTCGTTTCGGACACCCTTTTCATCGCCCTATCTTTATTCACAATGACCTTAATTTTATTGCAGTATCCGTCCAAATCACACAACTAGAGCTTACTGCACTTTCCCTATATCTTCCTCCTACGCATACACTATCTCTATCTTCTGTATCCAATCTCTTCGGTCTTCTCCCACACCCCTGTCTGGTGCTGGGTGATCTCAACGCCCACACCAGGCATGGGGTTGTCACAACACATCCCAGCACGGACGACATATTGAAACACTCCTCAACACCCACAACATGGTTTTTTTAAACGACCAAACACCCACACACAACACAGACATCGCCCCGTTCCGCCCGTCAGCCATTGACCTCTCCCTAGCCTCAGCTTCCATCTCACCCCTCTTCTCCTGGTACGTTCAACCCGACCCCCTTTTTAGTGATCACTTTCCCATCCACGTCACTCTCGAACGCTCAGCCCAGCCTAGAGACCGTTTATTTATGTCCAACTGGAACGGAAATTTCGGAAAAAACTCACAGTACAAAACATGGTAGAAGCCCGCGAGGCAAATTATTCTGTCGGCCGAAAGACACAGCTGGCAGCTCTATTCCAACATCTTCAACCGATTCACATCCCTCTCCCAAATCTGGAACCAACTTCGCTCCTTCACCAACGGCAGAACCCCACACCGTGCATTCCCACAACTGACAATTAACCAACAGAACATAACAGAACCAACAGCCATCGCGGAACACTTCGCCACTTATTACTCGGATATCTCTTCCAACACTCAATACTCACAACACACCACCTCCTTCCTTCGCGACACTCTTGCCACTTGTCACTTCAGGGGACGAGTGGTCTAGGGGTAAGATGCTCGTCTCACAATCGAAAGATTGTGGGTTCGAGTCTCACCTGTCGCTACTCTTCGCCCGCGACGAATCGGCGTGAGAGATTGGCGGCGCTACATGACTCAACGGTCGATGTGTCGTAAAAACCAATAACCAACCACTTGTCACTTCGGCTCTGACAACTCTGAGCCCTACAACGCCCCCTTCACCTTCTACGAACTAAATTTATCCCTCTCAAAGGTATCCAATACGGCAGTTGGACCTGATCGATTAACATACCTCTTCTTTCAAAATATATCTGACCCCGGTAAAGACAACCTCCTCTCGGCATTGAATCAACTATGGACTGACGGCCCTTTCCCACCCTCTTGGTCTACTAGTACTATCATCCATATTCGTAAGCCTTCCAAGCCTCGACATCTTCCTTCTAGCTATCGACCTATCTCTCTCACTAGTTGTACTTGCAAAATTTTCGAGCGCATGGTCAATGGACGAATCAGAGTCTATCTTGAAAACAACAAAATTATCTCCCCATTCCAGAGTGGTTTCCGACCAAGGCGAAGCACTGCTGACAACCTAATCGAAATTGTAGGTTCAATCCAGCGTGGTTTCGCGACAAAATCCGAAACTATCGCCCCTTTTTAGATCTAAAATCCGCGTTTAACAAAGTACACAGTTCTGCCCTGCTTATTAAGTTACACCGAATTGGTATCAAGGGCAGAATGGCCACCTTTATTACCAATTTTCTAGAAAATCGCTCCTTCGTAGTCCGCTGCGGCAACATCAATTCCAGGCCCCACACCCTTGATCAAGGCGTCCCGCAAGGCAGCGTACTATCTCAAACCCTCTTTCTGATTATGATCAACGACGCATTAGAACAACTTCCCCTAATTTCTCCCCTACTAAAATATTCTCTCTATGCCGATGATTTGGATATTTGGTGTACGTACCCATCGGCAGACTCAGCGAATCACGTTATCCAACTCGCCATGAATCACATTGATTCATGGTGTTCCCTCTGGGGGCTACAGATCTCCCTCACCAAATCGGTCACTATGCTCTTTTCCAGGCTTCCCAGACACATCCCGTCTAGTAAACCGCTCCGCTATCGCGATCAAATTATCCCCCTCCAACCCTCCGTCAAATATCTCGGAATTATCTTCGACAAAGGACTTTATTTTGGCCCCCCATCACCTATATTAAACAGCGCTGCGCTGTTCGACTTAATCTCCTGCGCTGCATCTCCGGTCGAGACTGGGGTGCAGACAGGACGACTCTTACCAAAATGTACATTGCACTGATTCGTTCAATCCTGGAATACAATGCGCTTTTCTTCGATCATATATCTCCAACACTGACCAAGTCACTCGAATGCACACAAAATCACGCACTCCGCATCATCACCGGAGCACACTGCACCACACCTACCACCAGTATCAGGGGTGACACCAACCTCCCTAACCTACAACAACGCAGAACACTACAGCTCGTTAGATACCACTTCAGGACAACAACACAGCTAAATCACCCCTCCAATGTCGCATGGACTAAACCCCCGGTTCGGCGTTCCAAAAACAAAAATAAATACAGCATTGCCATCCACTTGAAGCAGGTTCTCACATCCACACCGAAGTTTCCGGAGGTTACCCCTGACCGAGTTCCCCCCCCCCCTCTCCCATTTTGGCACATGAAACACCCCAAACTCGAGTATCTCTTTAGGCACAATAAAATCCTGCTCACCCCCATCGAAGTCCAAGTTAAGTTTTTTTTAATATCAAGAGGCCCGCCCACAACACACCTTTAACACGGACGGCTCACGTACCAGCAATGGTACGGGAGCCGCCTGGTGCGGTGGGCCCGACACTGGTCAAACCAAATTAACACTTTACCATTCGGTATACACAGCAGAAATAGTCGCCATACTCACTTGCCTCCAACACATCACTGCGCAACACATCACTACCCCTACTACAATATGCACTGACTCACGATCCTCCGTGGACGCCCTCGCGGCACTACACAATACCACACACCCCACGCTCCACGCCATCCGACACCTCTACAATGACAACCACGCACACCTTCAGCTCACCCTGCTCTGGATCCCAGGACATAGGGGTATCCCGGGAAACGAAAGGGTAGATGGTCTCGCCCGCGCGGCGATCGACCTCCTCGCTAATAATGGAGCTCCGGTGCCCCCCGGGGATCTTCTATCCCTCACAAATAATTTATTTAAACAAATATATTCAGGCCTGCTGGTCACACAGCACCACACACCTACACGCTATCAAGCCCACACTCCCAAGCTGGCCCTCATCCAACCAGCACACTCGTTTGAACGAGGTGGTACTCGCCAGACTTCGCCTCGGACACGCCAAATTGACACACGATTATATTTTTCATCGACCACACCGCCTTCCACTTTGTAGCACATGTCACGTCCGCATTACTGTCACCCATATCTTACCTAACTGTCCAGCATATGCTCCTCACCGTCGCGCATCATCCAGTATTTAACCAACATCCATTCACAACTTTCGCTTCGAGCTCTCCTCGGGAATGAGCACCCGGCACTCCTCGAGTTACTTTTCCGCTTTCTACGAGACACCAAACTCTCCGAACTGATCTAAAGCCTCTGTTGCAATTACCTGGTCCAAGCTAGTACGATGTGAAGTTAAAAGTTATATGACACGCGCTACACTCATCACTGGCTGTATAACTTCGCTACACACCTCTTCCTTTCCGACATCGCGAAACACATACATATAGGTTATCTCACACTAGGTAGACAGGAACCGATCCAATTTGGCCAAAACGGACGGATTTCCTTATAAATTGCGTTTGGTTTTTTACCTGCGGGTTTTCCAAGCAGCTTGGTTTTCCCCTTTTTAGAGATTTCCAAGCTTTAACTCAACATGTACCGACACATACAATGTTGGGCCTGAATCCCACGACTCGCTCTGGGTGCCAGGCCTCCGCTTCGCTTTGCTTCGCTTCAGGTCTCAGATGGGCAGTGGAGCCTCTCCGTAGGCTGTGAAGCTGCCCACCCTCCAAATGTCATTCCATTGTTATGATTGTATGCATGTGTGTATGTCTGAGCATGTACCTGTTTGCTATGTATGTATCGTCCCTTTACGCCATGTTTCTTGTTTGACAGCGTCTCTCCTTTCTTGCTTAATTGATATAACTGGATGTCACATAAGCCGGATTAACGTAATTCCTTCTTTAACGTAATAATCTTTAGCAGATGGTACTTTGCTTCAGCTGAAGATTTAGGGGGGAATTCCAAGTCATTAGAGGTTATTGACACAACTTAATCTGAGATACCCTTTTTCGCCTGATGAGTCACCCGAGAGATAATTTGGACATGTATCTGAATTTGGCGTTCATGCTTTTACCTCTAGGTAAGAGATAGCACTATTTTGGGTACTACGTCGAATGGTCGTAATTAAGGTCAACGCTTGAATGTATCTGACCCTTGACCTATGGGCCTAAATGTCATACTTTTCATATTGTCAGCATCCAAATTTGCGGGGAAATATCATGCTGAACACTACAAGCCCGTATCTATGGTTGTTTTCACACAGGCAGCGACAAAACGTCAATGTTCCCGATACATTTCTCAATATATTCAAAAATTGACTTCAGCTGATCTGGAAAGTCCATCGATGGCAGTCAGCATGCGCATCGGATACCATTCGCGAGATCTTGTGACGTGATCCTCCCATTCTCTCGTCATTTGAAAATGCCAGGGAGGTCGCGACAGATCCCATCGGCAAACGGCGCCGCACCGCAACGCATATTTCACGGCTGAACGAAGGCTGCCTTCCGCTTTGCGGACCAGCACGACAGGCGCCGACCAGGGCCAAGTTGGCTTATGAATACAGTTCCGCGCCGCTCCATCCGTTCGATCCGGCTACTGCCCCGCGAATGTGGTACGGCATGCGCCGAGCTTTCACTGCGATCGGCGCACAGCTGGCCGTTTCAGTCGGACGCTGGTTGAGATGCGTCCGGCCCAGTTCACAATCATGACTTGCAAACACGTGTCGACACTCGTTCAGCACCCTCTCGGTCTTCTTCCTGTGCGCGTCACTGACCCCCGCCTGGCCGAGGTCCACGCGTGCACACCGCTGGTGCCGGCTTCTCCGTGGTGGTGCCGCGTCACCAGCTCCAACACCATCAGCTACCACAGCGCCATATTTTTCGAATATATCAACCGGCTCACGTTCGGCCGACTGGAAGCTAACAGGTGAGTCACATTCGCAGGGTCCGACCACGTGGCCGTGGGTGACATGGCACTCCCAAGTGGCAAATTCTGGAAACGCATTGATCAAGCAGGAGGTCGCGAGCGACGGAGCCGACGTCAGCCGCTCCGACCCGCACGAGCCACTCGGGAGTGTGGGTCGCTGACGCAGCTGTGCGCCACACACAGAACAGACACACACATACACAGTTACAGACACGCACACACACACACACACACACATACATGCAGGCTGCAGCGATATGCCATGATTGCGGCCTTCAAGTGGCATATGCATCTCCCTAACTGCAGCACGCGATCATCGTAATAAACGGAAACAATTCTCAACATACCAAGAATGTCATTCTCGAGAATTCCTGGTGAGGCGTAGGGCCGTAGCCAGGGCTCTCTTTAGGAAGGACACCCCCAAAATGCGAGGAAAAAGAGATCACAAAGAGATCAAAAGAGATCGCGAAATTTCTCGTTTAATCTAGTGTATTTGTGGTTGCTAAGGGAGGGAGCTGGAGTCCCCGGGCCCCCTGGGTGCGCCTCTGGTGAGGTGAGATTGTTAATTACCAACACACTCACATTATTATAGGTCAGCTCGGGACCAGCGCATACAGATGTAGCCACCAGACATACAGACAGACAAGCGGTGATCCCACCGGGGCAAGCGGTGATCCGCACCTGCTGTGGGTCTACTCTGCATTGGCTGCATTTGCATTGTCCTCAGTTCAGGCAGCGGTGAGCACGCACATGTGACATGTGGCATGTGACACGTGACATGTGGCACGTAACAACACATGACATGTGACATGTGATGCGAGACACGTGACATGTGATGCGTGACAGGCGTGTCAGTATCCACCATCTAAAAGCAGCCAGCGTTTTCCAATTTCCCGCGTACATGCAAGGAACCAGGCGTGGAAACCACGAAGAGTCGCTCGTTTTCTTGGAGTCCCCGTTTGCCCTGTAGTGGCGGCCCTCTTCATTTTCAATGGCCCGCCCGACATTGGCCACGACATTGTTTAAACTGTCCGCACATCCAGCAGCCAATGGGGTCTGAAAGCTACGATTTGGCCACCAGGGCGGCGCTGTACGCAATGGTCACCCGACGAGGAGGCGTCGGCCATCTTTGCTGTGCATTTTGCGTGGGGTTGCTGGGAGTCGGTGTTGGCATGTGGCTTTTATTAGGGTTGCAAGTCATTTAGGCCAAGGATTTCGGAAATATTGTGTTGAAGAAAGGTTGTTCATGGGTTACAGTGTGCCAGGAACTCGCCAATTATCGGACTCTGGCCACTAGCTTGGGTAGAACATACGCGTCTGAGCTGGCAAGTGCTTTGCTATTGACTGCACGTTACGGTGGTAGCTACTAGGCGCAATTATGGACTTGAATAGTGACAGGGATTTTTATGGGAGTTTCACAACACCTCAACTTTCAAGCTTATTAAGGGAAAGGCATGCATCCACAAAGGGCAGGAAGGAAGAGCTGGTCCAGAGGTAAGTGATCTCTACCCACCTACTGTTAAAAATGCATGTGCTGGCTTTTGGTGAGATTTGTTGGGCGAGTGTGGGGTGTGGGTGTTGTGTATGCATGGGTGCATGTGATATGTGCATCTGTGTGTGTGTTTGTGTGGGTGATTTTCCTTATTCTCTTTTTACTAACGACTCTAATCTGAATCAACAGGACTGAGATAAGGAAAGGGTAATGTTTTGTTATAATCAGGCCCAACTTTTTGGCGTAATTTTTACCCGACAATAGGTACTTAAGGTAAGGTAAGGTAAGCAGCATGGGTGGAGAATATGCTGTGGCCACCTCAACCATGGCCTGGGTAACTATGGTAACTTTTTTGGAGTCCTTTTTGCAGGGGGTTGCAATCAAATTTTACAATAAATTAATGATGCATTCACAAACAATATGTGCATAATATTGGTGGATGCATTTAATAATCTTTAAGCTAATCTAATATTGCTTCCCCATACCTCAACCTACTTAGATAACTGTTCCTACCAGGGTTGACCAGTTTTTGCCACAGGATGGTTTTTACTGGTATAAACCGGTATAAACCAGTGGTGTTGACTCATTTATGCTGGTATTAACCACTTTATACTGGTAAATACTGGTAAATACCAGCCATGGTTTCTGCCACTGACATGACATAAACTAGTTTCTACCGGTATTTTGCCAACCCTGGTTCCTACATTTCCACAGCTTTCCTACAGGCGTAGTACCTACCTATCATGGATCCATTTTTCTTATAGTTCTTATCTTTGTCCTTACAGTCAAACAATAGTTGTTTTTCAAATCAATTTTCTGCCTTCTTACCTTGCAGTCTGCTGGAAACCTGATAGATGGATCACGTTTATGGCAGCCGGGAACCGCACATACACCCATACTTCTGGCTTGCTTCTCCTAATTTCTAGCGCACTAATGGTAAATATTCCAGCAAACTAGACGTGTCTGAAGTACATTCAACATAATTAAATACGCGCAAACAACATACGCTGCTTACAAAATGTACAATAGGCTTTTTAAATATAAAGATTCTGCCCTCCCTAACCCACAAAACTTAGCTCTTTAGGTTCGCCAAAGAAGGCTGGGTGACCATTGACTCTCAGCGCCATCTACATCTTTATCAACTTTCAGACCCCATTGGTGCCGGCTGGGGGCGCACGAGAATCTGGATAAAACGCAAGTTATTCCCGCTAGAGGCGCTAGTGTGCTCCGTTGTAATGACGGTTTAGGTGGCTCCAATGGCGTTTTCGAGAGCAGATATTGAACAGGTCTGTTTTCTGCTACCTAACGGTGAAAACAAATGCAGAATGCGTTTGGAAATTACATAGCAATCGAGAACACCATGGTATATAACATGGAGAACCATTGTTGCAATATTTATAAACATATGTGCTATTGGAACAGTTCATTCCAAGGAATATTACTTTGTATGCGAAACACCTCAACACTCATGTTCATTTGTTCGTGTGATCTCTATTCCTTGAAACTTGATGAAGGCGCGTTCGAAAGAACACCAAATTGCATAACGGAGTAAAA